>JAAWXA010000001.1:33360016-33613418 GCA_038090715.1 Florisuga fusca
GATCAGAGTCGTTCTTTGGATGTTAATAGTACTAAATGCTGACCAAACTACCCAAAGGATAGAAACAATCTTCAGGTGCTGGTTTTTAAAGTGTACCTTCTGTCTTCACTGTTGCAGGTAGTATGTTGTAAGATACTGGAAGTAAACAAGCTGTTTGCTTACTTGTTTGTTACTGGCTAATGAGACAGTAATGTCACTGAGTTACATTTTTATCAGGCAGTGTCAAGACTGAACTGGAGAAAAACATAATAGTAAGTTAAGCTAAGCTAGAAAGCAGCTTTACTCAAACAGATAACTTTTGAGTAACTTCATATATTGTGCACTTCTAGTCCATTGATTTGGTCAATGCCCAGGTCAGCTTGTGGTAGCTTAGTTGAAATCAAACAGTTGCTTAAAATTCAACTGAGTTAAAATGAAAGCTTCCTTTAGATGAAAACTGTGTGGCTGACAGGAAAAAATACTGATCTGGCTGAGAACTCCTTTATATTGTAAGCTAAACCTCAAGGTCTCTCTTTTGCCTTGGCTTGCCTGTTTCCTTTAGCTGCTGCTGCTGCTGCTGAACTGGTACTAAAATATGTTTAGGCAACTCCTTTAAAAGAAAGTCTATTAGAGGAATACAAGATATAAAGTTACAAACCTTTTACTGATCACTTTAGGGAAGAAGGGTGTGCAACTACAGGAATGAGTTATTAAAGAGTGTAAAGAGTGTTAAAGAGTATTAAAGAGTTATAAAGAGTGTAATTGCTTATCTTTGATGTAGAAATGCACTTCAGCATTTGATTCTTCCAAATTCAAGACACTTTACCCCCCTCTGCATACTCTGTTAGAGTTGTAGTACCCTATTTTTATTATGGGTGAATAATTTTGTTTCAAACCTTTCTGGTAAGCTTTTTCAAAAAGTAAGTGAATGAGCAGTAACCTGATGCATCAAAGCTATTTGTGTCATGTTGATGAGACTGTAGAAGAGCTTTTGTATTTAGCCAGGTTCTACTAGGAATGGGAGGTTGTTTTCAAAAAAGACTGACTTCTTTGGTTTTGACATTTTTAGGACAACATCAACATAGACGAAGCTGCTCGATTTTTGGTGGAAAACATCCTTGCCAACTACAAAACCTTCCCTAATGAAGAGAATGATGTGGGGAAACCAAAACTGGACCTAGACCCATTGAAAGCAGAGAGTAAATCACAGTGCTGCTAATGCTACCACTGTTCAGTAAATGTGATGAGATGAGCAGCAAGACTGTTCCTTCAACTGCTGCTATGGTGCTGCGTTGTGACAATCCATATGGGGTACTATCTGGTATTATCTGAATAAGTGATTCTTGTGGGTGTTTACATATTCTTGTTTAACATGAAACTGAGTATCTTATGGCTTATCACTCCACTTGTTTGAGTGGCTGCATCTATGTCTGATTAGTGTCTTCTTACTTGAGAACATAAGGTAGTGTTTACACTCCTAAACAGGAACAAAGACAACATTCAGTGTCTAGCTTGCTTCTAGGACATATGCTACATTCCAAATAGGACTCACTCATTGTGGTTTTAGCTAAATAGACACTTTCACCTTTAAAGTCAACTTTTCTTTTCTCACCAGTAATGTCCTACCCTTTTGCCTACACGCTTGTCCCTATTATGACCTGCCCACCATGAGGATCTGTCTCATTACTAGTTCTCCTGGATCAAGACATCTCAGAAATCTTGAAGGGGCCCATGACAGATGGGTCTGTCTCACTGTGTTCACTAGGTCTAAGTGAAGTAGATGGCTTTTACCACTAAGAACAAGATGGGTGAACACTTGTTCTTAACAGGGGAAATGTATAATTACAAAGAAACTAACAAAAATGCATCTCCAGCTATTTAAGGTAGAATATTTTCAGCTTTACATACGAGACACACTAATGAATGCCATTGTACTGCTGGCACATTGTTATGGTAACCTCACCCCTATGCACAGCCAGAAATAAACCATTGCAGTAACTTTTTCATGTGCTAACACTGAAAACTTTACCAAGAGTGCAAAAAGCTGTCCAGTGATAATGAACTTCCTTCTTTTCCCTTCTGTCTTGAGATGGTTATGAATCCCATGAGGAGGGGAGATGTCTTGAAGGAAATACCTTAACTGGTTCTTGCTAGCCTACCAAAAAAAACCCAAACCAACCCAAGCTCAATCTTTTCAATTTTAGAACAGTGCTGCACTCTTCTGACTACTCAGAGCTGGTGAACTGGCTTACCCAATTCTGTAACTCTGTATACTGAGATGCTTTTGTGCCCTTGTTATAATTAATGTATTTTTGGCAGCAAATGAAGATCAAAAGGATTAGAGAGATTGGAATTCTGGCTCTACTTGGCTGAAAGTCTTTGAAGCTTCCCTTCATTTTAAGAAGTTCTTCTGTCCTTGTACCTCATTGCTACTGACTTAAGTCTTGTGTTGCTTGTTTATTTAAACATCAGCATGAAGTATGTGCCAAATTGGATATACTTAAATCTGTATTGAAATTTCCTAGGCTCTTTTTTTTTTTTATCTAAAGAGTAATGTCCTTTTTAAGAGACAAATAAATATATTTGAGCATCGTATGTATGTTTTTGGTGTATGCTTTCAAGAACATGATGTGTTCCACCCTATAAAAAATTGCTTTAACTGTCATTTGAAAACAAATTCATCTTCTAGTAGCTGCTATGTTAAAGGCTTACTTTAAATTACCACAGTAAGGTTCGGTATAAACTAAAATTGGGTTGGCTTGGGATCATAACATAATTAAAATGAAAAGATTGAGGAAGTCTCCTAAGCCAACATCCTTCTCCACTCAAGATCATACCTTGGTGCTTAGGCTTTCATGTTGTCTGGTTTAAACCTTTAACAATGGGAACTGTGTGGCCCTGGGAAAGTTATTTCAATGCCTGACTGACTTGTGAGTTTAGCTAGTCTGGACCTTTTTAACTTCAATTTATGTTCGTGGTCTCTCATCCTCTTACATGCATCACTGTAAAGAATGTGTCTGTCAGGTTGGTGCAAATTTATTGGATACTGAGGCTTGATTGTTAAAGTTTTTTTTCTGAAATCCTATAGCACTTCAAGTGTTTCAAGAAAGTTGCTAGTTTCAAGAAAGGAAGCTACATCCTATCCATGTTCCCTCATTTGAATTGTTAACCTTTCTAGCTAACATGGAATTATCATAATCTTCCTTGTCACTTTTCCAGATTGTAAACTCACTTTTAATAAACATCTGCAGACTGTAAACTCAGTTCTAGTAAATTACTCAATCTCCAGTGTACTGCTTTTTTCTAAACTTTAATGGTAGCTGCACAGATCCAGTAATTAACCAGTGGAAGGTGTGAATAGCCTATTTGATGATTCTTGACTAGATCAAAACATGAGAAATATTGATGACCAGTCAAAGATGTAATTTCATGTTCACTTGGCTTCACCTGTAAGGTTACTGAGACTATTGTGTATAACATGAAGTTTGTCACTAGTGGGCAAAAAATGGCCAGTTCTTGAGTCATGTCTAGAAGGTGTACAGGAGGTGGTGTACATTCAAATGTTAGTTCCTTAAGTTTATACTTCAGTTGGGAAGCTGCCAATGGAAGCAGACTTTTTTTTCTTTTCCAAACAGCTATTGTGCATTGGTTTTTTTGGTTTGTGGTTTTGTTGGGGTTTTTTTTTTCCTTGTTTTGGTTTCAGATTGAACAGCAGAATGAAAACTAAACTCTGAAGCTTTGGAACTGTTACCTGAATTAATCTCATCTGGGTCTTGTCAGTGACAATGTAATCCTGTGCAGCTTAGTTTCAAGAATGTCTTAAATTTCTGCTTGAAGAGTTGTTGCTGTGTTTAAGAATTTTCCTTGTCCTGTATGTAGCTTCTGTTCTTCTAAATCACTACATGAGCGTAGAGCGGCCATGATTCTCAAACTCAGGAGTATGCTGGTTTTGATATGGGTTGTCACTAGTTGAAGAGCTTGAGGAAGGCTGAGGTTCAGGAACTACCATCTACAAAAAATAAAGCCCAAAAGGGTCAAAGTGGCTATGTAGATTCTATTACAGAGCAGACATATTTCCTAAGCCTAATAGTATAAAATCCTATTTCACTTCTACCTGCATGATTTTTTTTTTCTTCGCTACCTTTCTGAAGAAAAATAAAAGCTTGAGCATTAATGGATGGCTTGTCTTTCTCCATGATATGAACTGCATTTTCACTCCTGTTCCTTGCAATGTAAGGAGCACTACTGTTCTGGTGGGGTGAATCAGGAAATCTGATCTAGCTAGAAAGTGAAAACTGCATGAAAAGACTGGTTTAGCCTGAGGAAGTTGAATGGGACCATCTCCTTGACAGAGGAGAATGAGACTGTAGGTTTTAGAGAAGTGTTTAGGTAAATTAAACTAGGCATGAAGCACAGTCCTAATTAACTCAAGAACTTTGATTTGGAAAGAAATGTAGAAGTTTAGACAGACCCAGTTTAATTTCAGACTTATAAGTAAGCAAAAGGTGTCAAACAATTTTACATTTACAGAATATATAATAAAGTCATCTCAATCAGAGATCATGAGATCATCAGAGAACAGAGGCCCCATGCTGTTTTTTTATTATATCTTGCTATATGAAATATGTCTGTTTTAAATGAGCAACTATGTGACGTTCTACTCCTTATGTTTAAGGCATAGTTTTGAGATTAAAAAAAACTTCAGTAAAAAACAGAATCAATCCTTCAGTAAAATGTCCTTCCCGGCATGTTTCTATCAACTGATTTTGTAAAGAGTGGAAATATCATATAGTCTTCCTGGATTATTGTTGTGCAGTATGTCTGCAGTTAATGCAAAGTCAGCCTCTAATTTAAAAAGCTTAATGAGCATTACAATTGCTGAGAAAACTAGAAAGGAGTGAGAACAATTAGTGACTTTTCATTATGGGATTTTTCTAGGTGTATCTTACCTGCAGTAGTAGAAAAATATAAGCTGTTCTAAGGTCCAGAGTTTTGTTTGTTTATACTTTGTGTCAGAGCTGTTCAGTTATAATATTCACTTCTTGTAAATCGATCAAATAGTTGTTCATCTGTAGTGATTGTTCACTGGGGAATGATTTGAGTCATTCTTACAGACTCGGTGCCTGAGTAACCATTTGATAAGTGATGATATGAGGAAATGGTTATGCAATAAATGTGCAGGAAAACTATGATACTGAATGGTGTAAGATTTTGCTCTTAAACTGTTGCTCCCTTATTTTTCTAATCTTAACATATTGCTTGTGACCTTGCTTCCAAAACAGAGAGCTGGTCATCTCTTTCCTCCTTTACAGATCACGTTATTTGACACAAACACAGTTCTTTAGGTGTGTATGACTTTGTCCTTCATATTACGAATTAGTAAAAAAATTTAAAAATGGGGGCAGCAATATACTTTAAGGAGTTAAAAAAAAAATCCAGTTGAGATAAATAATGATTATGAATAGACATACATAATTCACTTGGCAGTACATGAAAGGTCACTTCAGAGCTCTTTGTCCTGCAGCAGAATAATACTGAAAACAAGGAGCATCAGATCTGGTAACACAGCAAAGATTTGAATGAAATTGTGCCTGTATTCAAATTGTGTCAGTTTCAACTTGTGTCTAAACAGGAAAAAAAAAGTACTTAGTATATTTTTGAACACATGATTATAGAGTCTTTTATCACCACTTAGAAGAGTGTTCAGTCAAAATTTCTAGCTTGGGAATTGTATATAGCTTAGATACTTTATGAAGAAATTCTGCTAGATGGTATAATTTCAGTCTGTGTATGTACAAAATACTTCCTGCCCTGAGTACATTAAGAAAAGCTTTTTTTTTTGGTAGGGATGGTGTTTCAGATAGCTTTGATCTGAGAGGTACAGGTAGAAGGTCAGCATCTCAAACATGGGCCTTTAATCCTTTTGCAAAGATAGTAAGAGGTGAGTATAATATTTTTTTATTATTATTTTATCATTGCTAAATTGTCATTTGGCCTGAACTTCAAATGAAATTAAAATGTGCAGGATTCCTGGCCTTATTGTCTTTAGCTTCTAAGTGGGAGTAAAAGGCTGCATGTTATGTGGCATTTTAATACTAAAGGATTCTAAGTCTTTAACAGGTTCAGTTCCTTTGTTCTGTTAGTCCCTTTAGGACTGTTCATAACTGTGCAGAGGCTGCTCTTTCTCAGCTTCATCACACACTACAAGTTTTCCTTCTTCTCAGGCACTGCCAATCTCTGCTCACATTCTGCCTAGTGAATTCATTTCAAAACTTAAGTTTTCTTACTCCTCGAAAAAATAAGTGAAAAAAAAAATGCCCGCCAAAATGCAAGAAAATCAAAATCCATTCTATATATGCAAGAAAATCAAAATCCATTCTATCTCCCTTTCATCATCTACCTTTGTAGTAATCTCACATTCGATGATACATCATCTGCTATTACACAAGCTTTTGTGTCTAACTTGAACCTTTTTTTTTTCCATGCAGTATTTCTTAAGAGTTGTAGAAGGGGTAAGATTGGAAAGAAGCCCTGGGAGATCCAACTGCCCAGCTCAAAGAAGAGTCAGCCTAAGTATGATGCACATTGTTATATGCAGTTTGATAGATACTCCTCAGTCTTGCTGGTGAACTTTTTCCAGTGCTTAACCATCCTTGCTGTAATTAGAAAAATAAAAATAATTAAACTTGTTTTTAAAGTGGATTTTCCTGTATTTAATTTTTCACATTGTCTCTAATCCTGGCACTGGGCATCTTTCAGAAGAATCAGTGTCTTCATATTCCCCAGCACACTCCCAGGCCTTCTCATTTTTCTGTCTTGGTTTGGAATCTTTATGTAAAATCAGAGGAGAGTTAAGTCTGAGCATTTTGAGTTCCACGACCCCTGAGAGGAGCTTTGGTAGTGTTCTTGCTCACAGTGTTTTTTTCATTCTCTCCAACTGGTATTTGTAGTTACAAAAAAGTGCAGAGTATTTAGGACTTAAAGGCTTTTTTCCTCCAAGTAGATTGAGTGTGCTATAGTAGCTGATGATATAATGGTTTAAGGGGAAAACAAAAAAAAAAAGGAAAAAGCCAGGTTTTTGAATGGTATCATAGAAAAATGTCAAGCAGAATGCCACCTACCCGTTGGTAACCAGTACCTGTTACGTTAGTATCTATTTAGCTACATCACAGTGGTTTCTTATATGGAGCTGCACAGCTTTTTCTATATTGTCCTGTGGATTTATTTCTCATTTTCAAGTTATAAGGATGCCTGTACCCAAACAGTTTTTCCCTTCAGGCAGTGTCTGTTGTATACACTTCATAGCTTGAGACACTAGACCAGTGAAACAGCTGATTTGACCTTACAGATCCTTTGCCAGTTAAACCTAGCTTTTTTTAAAATCCAAATTAACTGCTCTTTCTAACAAGCTGGCCTGTGTCACTTCTGTTAGGTTATGAAATTCTAAATTAAGTTCTTGGATAAATAAAAAGATGTAACCTGATGGATACAACACTTGAGATGCTTTTTTTTTTTTAATTTGCAAAACACCTGGATATTTGCTTTCAGTGCCATCTTTGAAAAAAATGTATTGTAGAATTTTATGGTAAAAGGTGTATTTTAAACTTCACATATAGCAGCAATGACTTAGAGCAAAGAATGAAGGGTTCTTTAGCTTCTGTACATTCTCTTCTGATGGTTTCTGGCTGCCTTCCTTCACCAACCAAAAATGTTTAGGCAGATGCCCTCAGATTTCTATTATTTTTCTGCTGTTTTTTACACAATTGTATTACAAATTTATATTTTTTAGGATGCTGCGAACCTCACTGGTCATCTGCAATGGGACAGAGAAATTTTCCTAGTAGGAGAGATTTCACAGGTGTCTCTAACACTTGTGTTTACGAGCTACTTTTCCATCGCAGTCTCTCTGCCTGGTGAGTATAGGATTGGAGCATTTCTCTTACGAGGAAAGGCTGAGAGAGCTGGAGCTCTTTAGCCTGGAGAAGGCTGAGGGGAGACCTTAGTAATGTCTACAAGTACCTAGAGGGTGGCTGCAAGGAGTATGGAGTCAGACTCTTCTCAGTAGTTTCCAGTGACAGGACAAGGGGCAATGGGTACAAGCTGGAACATGGGAAGTGCCATTTAAATATGAGAAAAAACTTTACTCGGAGGGTGACAAGGCACTGAATAGGCTGCCCAGGGAGGTTGTGGAGTGCCCTTCCCTGGAGGCACTCAAAACCTGCTGGGATGCAGTCCTGTGTAGTGTGCTCCAGCGGATGCTGGTTTTTTAGTGGGAAAGTAGGACTAGATGATCTCTAGAGGTCCTTTCCAACTCTGAAAATTCTGTAAAAGGGAATTCAGACGAATAGACAGAAACCAGAGATTATCTGAGTCAGTTTTATTTGTGTGCTGGGTCATGATCTCAGCCCTGTAACTTACAGTAAGTCTCAGTATCCAAGTTTGCATCAGCGTTCAGCAAGGTGTGGTGGTTAACAGCCCTGCACTGGTATTTAAGCAGCAGTCAGATTTTTGAACTCACCTTTGTCTCTGCCATTACACATCTGCATGTCCTGATCAATACTTGGTAGCATAATTGTCTGAAGAGACCAGCTGCTCTGTTTGAAAAAGAAGAACTAAACTTAAAATGTTTACTTGATTCTAGAGTGAGAAGTGTCACAAGTTACTGTATTTAAAAATGGATGCTTTGGGGTGTAATGCTGAAGGAAATGCAAAGATGCAGAAGGATTTTCTGCTTTGAAATTTAAAAATAGGTATCTGGCCTCCTGTCATCTTGATATAAATCAAGATCTGACATTTGTCTAAAATAAGCCTCTAGATGTAGCAACATCTGTATATTTTTTTCCTTGTTTCTTTTATCTAGTCATGCCCTCTGCACCTTGACAAATACATTTTCATTGATCTTTTTTCTTTCAAAAGACTTAGCTTGACGAAGTGGCCAGCTGTGTTCTGTTGTCTTACGTATTTTTAATCATGCACTACAGCTGAGAAACAGCACATAGATTAAGAGATAGAAATAGGAGCTGCTGCATTAATGTGATCCCTGCAACATATCTGAAAAAGTCTGCTTCCCTAAGTTAAAGTCAACCATCTGCTGAATTCAAAAGTAAGTGATGAATACTAGGTTTACCTGATGGTGGGGGAACTCCACTTACTTTGGTAATCAGAGGCTTCACATCAGGAATTTGTTGCATCATTTTGAAATGAAAAAACAAACCAAATCAACAAACAAAAAAACCGCAGGGAAACAAACAAAAAACAAAATGAAACCCCCACAAACAAACAAAAGGTAACAAGTAGTTTCCAGCTCTAAAATCTCTCCAGCCTCCAGGACTACGATTTTTTTACTTCTTTGCGTAAAAGGGGGGCAAAAAATTGCTACCATTTAAAATCATCACTTTTTACACCCGTGCTTTACATATTCATAACAAAGGTAAGTCACGCGATTAGAATTTTTACAACTAGAACGCATCGGACTTTTGGTTCCTTGAACATGAAGACGAGGGTCCAGGTGCGTGTCTCCGCTTCCCAGGCCGGGCTCTGCCCGGGGCCGGGGCGGGCCCTGGTCCTCGCCTCTCACCCCTGAGGCGGCGGTGGCAGCCTCCTGCCCCCCACACCTCCGCTTGCCCCGCAACGTCCCGCGGCGGTGGCAGCACCAGAGGCGCCTCCTGCCGGGCCTTCCTCCCGCGGGGAACCGGGATAAGAGCGGCGGCAGCGGAGGGGCCGCGGGGCGGCGCTGGAACCGCTCCCTCGGCCAGGCCAGGTCGCCGGGCAACGCCTGGGACGCTGCGGGACCCGTGGCCATGGCCTCCAAGGGGAGTAAGAAGAAGGAGGTCAGCAGCCCTGGAATCACGGGCGCCTCTGGCAAAGAGTAAGAGCCCCAGGAGGGCAGGAGGGAGGGCAGACAGGCGCGGCGGAAGGGTTGCCCCCGGCAGCGGCGGGCTGCAGAACGGGAGGGCCGAGAGACGCAGCGCGGTGCCCGGGAGGGGCTGCTGCGGCCTCCACCGCCGCTGTCTGGAAACTTCCCCCGAGGGGGCCGTTACGGAGCGGGAGCGGTGGGACGGGGCAGGGCGGCCCCTAAAGCCCCGGGTGCCGTACCGACACCGTGCTGCTGCCTCGTCACCCCGGGCACTGGGCGTGGAGGAGGTGGTTGCCCGCAGTCCTATGCTTTCAAATATTTTATGCTGACGCAGTTAGCAGCTGCCTAATTAAAAGTAATTTCAGTAGCCAAGGTGGGGTTGGTTTGTTACTATTTAATTGGTTTAAGCTGGAGGCCTAACTGGGCGTGGAAGTTGTCCTTGGTTCTTCCTGTGTTACATCCTGCACACTTCTCCAGTAGCATCATCCCATCAAAATGATGTTGTGTGTGTGTGTCTTGTACCCTACCTGGCCCAGCAGAGGGGATGCCTCAGGGAGAGCAGTAGGAACGAGAAGATCACAGCACAGGTGGTATGCAGGTGGGTGGCTTTCCTGGGGCGGCTGTTGGCCACAGCCCATGGTATGAAGCACTCGACTTACAGTCATGAGCAGGCAGAAGTTAGGCATTACTGAAATCATCATATCATTGAATTTTCAGGGTTGGAAGGGACTTTAAATACCATCTATTTCCAACACCCCTGCATGGGCGAGGACACCTCCCATTAGATCAGGTTACTCAGGGCCCATCCAACCTGGCCGTGGTGTTGGATAACCAACACCACTGGTGTTGGTGTTGGATAACAAATAAATAAATAAATAAATAAATAAATAAATAAAAATGCCCTGTTGTTTGGATTTAAAAGAATCTTGAAACTGTGAGTTTGGGCTATAATTTTCAGAATACACACCCTCCATTTTCATCAGGTAGAGGAACTAAGCTAGCAGGAGTTTTCAAGGCAAAATGGTTTATGACTCTTGCAGCACATCACTTTCGTTTGCAGAAGGGAAACATAATTTCCAGTGCCTTGTGTGTTTGCTTTATATTTTAATGATTTTAAAGGAAATTAAGTATAAAACAAACCACCAATATTATTTCCATTTGACTCACTATTCGCTAGGTACTTAGCAAATGTGTGAATGTGTATATAAGTTGTATTTCTAAGTTTTGAGCATCTTTCTCATCCTAAAGTATGTAAGCCTGCACACATGGTACTGGCAAGACTCGTGAAAAAGATGCCTCATCTATGTGCTCATGCCCTAAGCAAAAGTTTCAGTTGTTATCATTTACTTATCTCTTGAAATAAATTTTGAAATGCCACATCCATTTCATATCCAGTTAGCCACCCTCTGCTGCAAAGTAGGTTCTTACCTGGTATTTTCGTCTTTATGTTTTTTATTTCATATGTTGATTCCCATTTTGTTAACTTTGCTCTTGTTGCAGGCAGGCAGTATCTCTGATTCCTCCTTTCTCCTCGCTACATCCCTTTGGTTTGTAACTTTTTGTTTGTTTTGGCTGTGGCTGTGCAGCCCCTCATATTTACTGCTTCAAGCAGTTTATCATTTTTTTGCTGATGATATCTGAGCTGTCAGAGACACTTATTTTTTAGCACCACTAGAGAAAAAAGATGTATTTTCTTATTTTCTACTGCATGTGAAAATTAATGGGCTGTCATCCAAAAGATTTTGTCCAGTTTTTCAGGTTTTGTCCCCTAATACACATTCTTACAGTGTGAGAATTTTTTAACATTGCCATTAAATTTAATGCAACATCTTTTTTTTGGAGAGTCATCTGAAATACAATCTGGGGGATATGCTTGTGTTAAATTTGAAAACTCATGTTAGACCAAGAAGACAGAAGACATGATTTATCTCACATTCTGCAATTGTCAACTAATTGCACTGGAACTCACAAAGAATTACAGTATTATTGTTTCCAATCTTGTGGATAGCATTAATGCAGAAGCCCTTTAAGAATAATAGGTACAAACAGCTGGAAAATATATTGTGATGACCTTAAAATGACTCGGCTAGATTTCTAGTGAGAACAGGCTCCTTTTTCCTTCTTAAATGCTTGCAAGAGTCAGCACAGGACATCTGCATTGTGGAAAATCAGTGGGGGTCACTAGTGGATGTAATGCGGTGCTGGAGTGGGACCTCAGAAGCATATGGAGACAGCAGGAAAATCCTTGAGGACTCACTAAGCCAGACTTCACGTGGGTCTCTGCAGGATGCTCCACTGGGTCTGTATTCATTACTGCTTTCTAATTAGGTAGCTGTTGCCTTCAGGAGCTAGGCAGTTGCTAGAGATGACAGGCTGAAGAACTTAAAAGAACTGCTGTCCTTGTAGGTTTTCTTAACTGCACCATTAGAGGCTACTGAGAATCTGATCTATCTCAGGTTTCAAGAGTTCTAGTGAATAGCAATTGATGACTTTGTCTTACCCAGAAAGAGATTCTGGGTGGTAAGAATAGATGATGAATTAATAAGCTTTTTAAGTGAACTTGATGAAAATCTGTGCCATCAAGCCCAATCTTCTCAATTAAACTTGAGCCATCAGCATCTGCCAGCATAAAGTAAAATTAGAGCTTGGGTTATTAGGGATAAATGTGAGGAGTTAATGGTTAGTGCCAAGAAAAGCAAGTGGTTAGGAGTAATTCACTGATGTATAGGGTAAGGTCAGAGTGGTGCTGGAGTTATTAGTGAGAGCAGTAACTTAAGAGTAGTATTTACTACTGATGGGTCCTTAAGGACCTGCAGAGACAGGGTGAAGCCTGAACTGTCTGGAAATAATGGTCTGAGTTTATCTGTGTGCCTGATTGATTGCAATGAGTAGCAGGTTGCTGCACTGCAGTTGCACAGTAGGTTCCTGCACCAAAGCCTATGATTAACTAATGTTTGTTGTTAAGATTAAAGGCTGGGAGAGTAAGAACAGAAGAAATATCAGCATTACTAATTTATACTTGAAATTCCCATATGCCTAGGATAAGGAGTAAGCCAGTAAGCCAAGGCTTGTGATTGATGTTTTACTGCCAGCATGTGTTCCTTAGGTAAGTATTCTTAAAGTTTAGGCTGCAGAAGTAGTTTAGAGAATATAGACTGAACAGATTTTTTTTTTTTTAAATGTTTTGGGTGGGCTTTCTAGGTCAACTTAATTTTGGGAATGGCTAGAACTAATGTTTTGTGGATAAAGGCATGGCAGTTGAACTTGACTCTGCTTTTAGTGTTGTGCTGGAGCACTTGTGCTCGTTAGTTTAAATTTTTATGGGCACTGAAAATTTACATGGGGTCATGGAAAAAGTCTCTGGGAAAGAAATCCATTGAAGGTTATGTAAATAAATAGCAACGACATGTAGCTCAGGAAGTGCTTGAGCTAAAAATGATTGGAGACTAAGTATCAGAGAAATACATGCTATAAGCCTTTATGCTCTTCAAAGGCTTTCAATTTCAAGTATTGTTTGAAATAAGATGTTAGGCTATAGTTCACCCTTGCTCTGACTCAGTACTCTCATTCTTATGTTTGTGGCCCAAGAAGGGGTATCTTTGTCTGTGTTGCAAAATATGTATTATTAGAAGTGTTTGCTATATTATTGTGAAAGCTTATTAGATTTGTACGTAGGTGCTTATTCATTATTTTTTACTTTCTGTGAGCTTTGGTCAGAGTTCTGCTGACTAAGTTCTGCTAGGGGCTTGAAATGAAGTTAAGATTTTGGACAAAAAGCATTGAGGGTAGAGTTCTAATTATTGCTGATGCCCTAAATTCACAATTTTTTGTTTGGGCAAATCAATTTTTTTTTGTTAATTCTGCCCTCTTTATTGGAAACTGAGCTGCCTTTAAAAATAGTTTTGAGGCTATGGTTATGGGAAACATGGAGCTTGAATTCAAAGCATGCTAGTGTCATTCAGAATGACATTCAAAAGCAACATAACTCTATAATGGCCCAGGATTTCAGGACATCCAGCTGCAGAATTGAATGGAAAAGTGTCTATGTAGTTTAAAATTTAACCCGTCTCAACAAATGGTACCATTATGCATATGAATACTTTCCACAGACACTGTAATGATAGTGAATAAATGTGTTATTATCTTAGGTTTAATTTGAGTGAAATTTCGTTATTCATAATTGTTCTTTAAAAAAATATTTGTTATTTTATATATGAATGTGCATCTGCAAACTCTTTCACTGTTCTATTGTAGTAATACCTGAATTGACATTCCTGGAGAGTTTGTATTGTTCTGCCCAAGCATAAATAGCTGCTTTTAATTTATTGTCTATTTGTTTTGCACGTAGCCCATATTTCCAAGGCCAGTTTTGGGGGTTTTTTTTAGTCTTAGAAATAAAGTTAAACACATCTGAAGCTGTTAGTGGCAGAATTTTCTGCTTACAAAGATGATCTTGCTTTCAGCACCTGTGCTTTCATGCATTGAAATGATTCAGTGTGTAAAACTGAAGCAGTTTACGTTGTAGCAGCAGTACAACTTTATTCTATGTAGTAAATTGTTTAGTAATTTTTTCCCCTCATATTTTTATTCCTTTAATTACTTTTTAATTTCACGCTTTGTGGTAAGACAATAGTTTTTTTCCCAAGTAAATATGATAAACATATTAAAATAGCATATAAGCCAAACGGTAAGTTGATTTTCTTATTAACTAGATTACATTTTAATTAGGAAATTATGTATTCAAATTAGTTTTCTACTTAATTCTAATTAAAACAATGAACCCCTGAGAGCTCAGCCTACCCTGATCTGTAGATTTCCAACTGCATGGACTCATGGGCATGAAAACACTAAGTAATATACCAAAGGCATTATCACACTAAATACTCTGCTACTTACTGGCCTTAGTTTTTAGGTTTTCCTTTCCCCGTAATTCAAGGCAATGTTGGGAGATCTCACAGGCAAACACTGTGAGCTGTTGATTGATGATTCTGCAACCAGACCGCACAACAAAAATCTCGACTTTTGTTGCAATAAACAACATCATAAAGAAAAGCAGTGGAACTATGTAGCAGAAAAAGTGCTGTCAAAAGAAAAATAATAATTATTGTGCTTGGTAACTAGAAAGAATTCATAAAATGATGTGTTAGACACTCTGTTTGGCATGGATTATTTTTCTACCTAAGCAGAATGGCTTTTAGCTTCTTCTGAGACTCTTGTTAATCACCACTGAAGAAACGGGGTCTCCTGGTTTTCTTACCAAGGCATGCTAAGTGCTTTGTAAATAAGTTGACTTTAATCCACAGAAGTACTGGGGTGCTCTGCCATGCAGAGGCTTTTAACTCTTAATTACAGAAGTGCCACACAGAAGGCACAAAATAATTTTACAGAAGCTGAGATGGAAGCAATACCAAAGAAAAAAGCAAGGCACAAGATGTGTTCTTAAAAGATGCTTGGGTACCGAACTCTAGTGTGGAAATAATTTAATTGATGCAATTTTTTTTTTTTCTGATGGAAAGGAGTTCTGCTGGCTGATTATGTGCTGAGTGATCAGGTGTTTCCTTTTATTGGTATTAAACTTGCTGTATTTTACATGATGTTGTGCTGAGTGCAATTGTATTTACTGTGCATATTGTCCATCCTGCTTCTAGTGTGAAATAGTGTTTTCTTTCCTTGACTGTCCTTGAACATATATCTTTATTGACCTGTAATGAAGACAGGCAGCTCCTGATGTTGAAGTGTTATCATTAACTGAGAACTGTGTAGCCTGTAGTCAGTTGCTCCTAGGTGGAAGGACAGATCAATCAGAATTTGGCCTGCAAACTGGGGGTAGATGGTACAAGCAAACAAACCTGTGACTTACAGAAAAACTTCAAAGATGGAGCTGGCACCTCTTGGTTCCTGTTTTATGAGGCACTACGTTTGCTTGGCCTGTCATCTCCACTTTTTGAAACTAGGTAAAAATAAGAGATCACTTCTCTTAGCTGATACTGACACTTGAGAATCACCAGACAAGGCACTCCTCTTTCCAGACTCTTGCTATCACTCTAGCTAGGTCTTGGTATATCTATCATGTCTCCACCTGTAAAACTGAATGTAAAACTCTGTGAAGTATTTTTGTTTCTACAAATTAGAATTGCTCACTTAGGAGATAGATACTACAAAAGTTTCTACTTTGGCAGGCATCTCCTGCTATTAATCTTCAGAGTTCCACTGTTGGGAATGTAAATAAATAAAAAAAAAAATTTAGGGAAGGAAGTCTTTTGAAAGTTTCAGTGACCTCCAGTGTGATAGAATATGAAAGGCCAAATTAATAACTTCCAGGCCATCTGATAACCTTCCACTACCAAGAGTGTTTTTCAAATATGTAAAATAGTATTTTTTCCTATTCCATAATGAATACAGAGTTCCATATTCCATTTCAATTCCATATTGAGAGCTTTTTGACAGCAGTCCTTTGGCTCCATAAAATCAGGGGCAGATAATTTTTACTACAGCTGATTCTTGCCACTGAAAATGACACGGTGAGATTTTCTAGCATGGCTCTCACAGGCTTTTGAGTCTTGACTTGTGCTGCTGTTGAATACATCAGTGTCCACACTATTCTTTCTGAAGTTTGTAACTTCACCTGGTTTTTCTTTTCTTGTTGAGCCATTTATTAATAATAATTTACGAAATAAAACCCAACCTTCTTCCTTGAATTAAAAAGAAAAGGTTAAAGAGTCTAAAAATTCTAACACTGTACATGAGCTCACTATGTGTGAGCCTTAAGGTTTTATGTCACATGAATTCCTCCAAAATACATGGAAAAATTTATCCCTGCTTTAGCTATGCTAAGATATAGTCATAAAGGGTATACAAAAAATCTATTTTGATGCATATTAAATATTCAGTTTCTTATCACTGTGTCTATCATAAGTTTTTTGAATTACTTCGTATTTTTCTCTAACATGTGGCACCTGTCAAGTACTCTGTTCTGCCTTTTATGTTCAATTTTTGACTTTTTTGTCAGTTCAAATTTTTATATAGCAAAAAGGTACAGCCGGTATAAATGGATCAAAATAGCAAAGGTATGAATTATGTTGATAAGAACTGATCCAGCTGATCAAATGTTTCCAACTGATACTCAAATGTAGCTGGAACTTTTGAATTATAACACCAAAATTCAGACAATTGCAGCCTAAAAATAAGGATATCAAACTGGAAAAAAAACCCAAATGTTTTAAACCCCACAATACTTCTAGGTCACTACTTTCCATTATTTTTTCCTTCAAATAATGTCCTGGAAACACCATTGTATACAATTTGGCCAAGGGATTATGCATGTAGGTTCCCCCCGCCACCTTTTATCCACAGACATGGACTCTGAGCATTTAGACAAGTGTAGTTTTCTTCTGAAGTCATATAAGTTTTGGCTCCAGTGTCTGAGATAAGAATAATGTAAGTTACTGTAAATGGCACATACATATTTTGCTGCTGACTGTATTAATAATATAGAGAAGAGTGCATTGCTTTAGCTGCTTATTAGATCGTCATATCATGACTCACTTTGTTAATTTCTTTTCTGAAGAATGGCACAAGGTATGGAGAAAAAGAGCTAAGAATTTTGTAACAGTTATACTTGATGAAATATTCTCATATCTTTTCTAGATTCTTCTGAAATTGAATGTTGCCATGGTTTCTGCTGTGGGTTTCTAAGCTACTCAGATGCTACTTTTTTAAAAGCTTTTTCAATGATTACAGTTTAAAAGAACTTTCTGCTGTAAATAAGGTCTTCAAAGAGCTTTTGTCTGAGTTCTGAAGAGATTAGGAGAAAAGTTAAGTAGTTCCCCCCAGGACACATTTGGAGGAGAAGCTGAACCATCTGTTTGTTCTCTGTCCTATTTTTTCCTAATACAAAGTCTTTACTGTGTCCAGAAATTGTTTCTTCTAACTGCTGAAACAGTCTGAGGGAAGAAAAACATTTTCCTTTATGTTTCTTCCTGGTAAGTGGAAAAAGCCCCAAATTTTCATCTCCTTGTGTCCCAACATTGGTATCCGATGGGCAATATACGTTGCAAGATTCCTCCCCTCCATCTCTTCCTTCAGATTGCTTTTACATCTGTACGTGTAGAGGAGTTCAGAGCATCCAGGGCAGTGGAAGGAGGAAAGGAAACAAGTTTCAGTTCTGAGCCTCATTCACTGACCTGGCAGTTACCTAGATATCATATCCTGTTACTTAATCTGTTCCATTCAGTATTGGTCCTCCTAAGAAATGTAATCCATGTGACATCAGAGATGTGTTAATAATGTATTTTCTAGGGATTGAATGAAACTAAGGTGTACAGTGTAATGGTTTCAGACGTTTCATGGAAAGAATAGAAAGTATTTAGTGAAAGATTAAAGTTTTGCAACACTCTTCTGGGAATAAGGTGGAAATCATGAGCATCAAATAGATTTTTTGTTCTGTTGGGGTATTTTTATCATAAAATTCACAGTGTATTTGTTAATCTTTAAAGCATGCTATGGGTAATGTTGATGACCATTCTGAACACTGACAAGAAGCACTAAGATGGGATGAAGTGATGGCCTGTTGGCAGTTGCTTAGCAACAAATGTCCTGATATGGAGATAAATAAATTCTTAATAGAGTGAATCAAATGAAGACCAAACTCATATTCATTGCATCTACAAAAAGGCTATCATCTAAATACCTAATCCTGCCATGCCACCTAAATGTATCAGACTGCAATTAAAATAGCTTGTTTGCTTTAGCAGTTGCTGCTACAGATGCCAATGCTCAGTCTTTTGATTCTCAAAAAAGTGCTAGAAAAAAAAAAATTGCTCCACAGCTGAAGTTAGCTACGTATGTTATACAATTTTAAATTTTTCATATACTCCCAATCAAAATTTCTGGGACAAGGTCAGAAATCTCATAGCAATTAATGCATTTATAATTTAGTTGGTTTTCAGAATGGTTTCAGAACATCTGTATCATCATCATCATCAGGAATTTGCATGCTTCTCTGTAAATATTAAAAAGAGCAGACACAGATACAAAAAATTAGAAATAGTCCTTAAATGTTTAAATTTGTTTATGTACCTCATACCTGTTTCAACATAAGGGAAACAGTAGGAAAAGTAAGTATTTCAACTTGTTATTTTTTTGCTCAGAAGTATCTGTAAGAAGGAATTGCATTTGAAACAATGTTGAAAGGGACAAATTTTCAAAATATCACAAGTATTGAAGGTGTTGGTAGAGTTAGCTTTCTGTTTTTCATTGTTCTGTCATCCACACCATGGATGCAGACAGAGCTGATTCTGTGAACTGACTAGAAGTGATACAGGCATTTGTAGTAATCCAAAGAAACTGGTAAATGCTTCAGGGTTTTAAATTTCTTGTTAAGTATTATTGAATATAGAATGAAGCATCATTTAATGCTGTAGAAAAAATGATACCATTAATGAAAGAACCAACATAATAGATGCTGGAGATGACAAAGGTGGGAAAGCAAAGCAAGGTATCACTCCAGAGAATACATCTTCCTTCCAGTTAGAGGGGTAGAAGCTATTTTTCTTATATGTACTGCAGGAGGCACAGATGGTATTGAATTTTCACAGCTGTCTTCCAATAAGAATTAGTGTAGATGAATGTAATTATTGTGAAGACAGTGAGAAATCTTTAATTTTCCCTTTGCCTTTGTCCTTCTTATTGCTAACAACAAAGTATTATGAAATCAGAGACAGATGTTGATTGAAAGGTGCCTCTGGAGGCCATCTACTCCAACCCTTGCTCAAAGCAGGGCCACTGTAGGTCAAGCTGCATCGGTCCTTGTCTGTCTCACTTTCAAGTATCTACAAGGAGGCTAGTTCCCCAGATCCTCTTTCTTACCATTTTTGAAGATGGGTGTGGTATTTGCCTTTTTAAAGTTATCAGAAAATTTGCTCAGTTGCCAATGGTGTTTTGAATATGGATGACAGGAGCCTTGAAGTGACTCCATTCAGGTCCCCTCAGTACCTTTGGTCGCATCGCAACTAGTCCCACGGACCTGTGCATATTGGCACAGGTGCCTCCTGACTGCCTTCCTCTGCTATAGATAAAGCTTCATTAGGCTCATGGACTGAGAGTCCTGGCATCCTAATTTGCAAAGAAAATTCAAGGCATAAAAAGGCACTGAGTACCTTGGCCTTTTCTATGTCTTTTGTCACTAGGTGCTCTGCCCCATTAAGTATTGGACTTGCACTTTCCTTAGTCTTCCTTTTGCTGTCAGGGTACTTTTAGAAACTTTATTCCTTGCCCTTAGCATCCTTTGATTATTTTGACCCCAGATGAGCTTTTGCTTTCCTGATTGCTTTGCAAAACATTTGAGCAGTGTCTGTTTCCCCAGGTGACTTGCTGCTTCTTCCACCCTCTGGGAAACAGGAGTTTAGTAGTATTTTCAGGTGTCACATGCTACAGAGTCTGTTTCCTTAGATGGACCACTAGTTTATGCAGTCTGTGTTCATCCTTAGAATGTAGCCATAACTATTGTTGCACATCTATAGGAACAATAAATGAATACTATGTACAACTAAGAAGAGCATGTGTGAACTACAGCATTGTGACCATTTTATCTGAAATGTCAAATACCTTGCAGAATTTGAATGATGCTGTAAATGATAATCAGGGATCTTTTTTTATTTTTTTCTGTGGAGTCACTAAAATCTCAAGAGGGAGGCTATAATTTGGAAATTTAAAATGTGAGTATGGTTTTATATAATATCACTAATGATTTATATATAATGATAAATATCCACACTATGGTACACAATATATGGCCAGAACTTAAAAAACAAAAAAAAGCTATTATCAAATACAAAACACAAGAAGATTTCCATTTCAATTTTCCTGCAGATATCAGTTTTGAAAGACACTAAGCTTGTATTTTAAAAATAAGTATTTCTTGGCACCAGTTTGTAAAAACAGCCCTCCAGCTGCAAGCCAAGACACTTATTTTCTTGATCTCCTGGGTGCATGTGTAGATATTCTGCTGTTTCTCATCAAATAAAAGTATAAAAAGAAAGTAAAGAGAATGTATGTGGTACAAGAAAAGAGAAAATCACAATATCTTTAACTTTTATAGCTGTTGTACATAAAAAAGAGTTGCCATGAAAGAATATTGTTAAGGCTTCAGTAAGTGAAAAAGTCTCTGTCTAATACTGTATTTGTGCTCAAGAACACTTCTAAATATCAAAGAGGAAATTGTGACCTTAGGGGTTTTTTCCAACTAATTGAAGTCCTTATGTTTTTTCTGCTATAAATTTTATTGCAACTCTATTTCTCAGTTTCAGTTCCAGGTTACATTTCAGATACCTGCAAATTCTTTTCTTTGTTATTTTGAGTGGAAAACATTTACAGCTTATTGCCAGTGTGTTGGGGAGAATATAAATAAGATGGGACTCACATGTACTTTGTCTGCTTCTAGGTTTGGTAGTCAAGGGGGAAAGAAGGGTTATATTTGCATTCTAGCTAATTCAGTTTTTCAGCCCTTTGTATGCAATAAAAGAATGATTTGCGCAGGTATTACTAGTGCTAATTGGTAGCTATGTACACTTTGTGTGTTAGTCTTGTTGAAAATCCCTGCAGTCTCATCAAACTTATTACTAGAGTTATAAATTCCAAGAAGAGCAAGAAAAGGCTGAGTGAGTGTACTGGTAGCACAAGAATCCCTGAGAATGAAACTAACTGGAGATTGTAGTGGCTTGTCGAGCCCCTCACAGGTGCCTTAGAAGTGGGAGTGGTATTCCTCAATATGTCTTTTATCCATAGCAAGCTCCTTTTGGATGTTTAAAGAAAATAAGTCAGAAAAAAAAAAAAGAATAACAAAAAAGGGAAAGCCTTGGACTGGACTAATGAATTAAATTGCATCATGAATGCTAGGACTGGCACAGGAGGGGAAGCAGAACCAAGTGCTGTGAAACAAAGGAAAAAGAAGAGGGAGGAAAGTGCACCCTAGGGTTCTGCTTTTGTTCTTCATCTGTTGCATTCCTCACATAAATGAATTTATATATGTGGTTTGATTATACCTAATAATGTCGTCTAGCACTTCCATAGACTTGTTTATCTTAGTGAAAAAAAGTTATTGGAGTTACACTACATTTTTTGTTATGGTACATCGGGGAAATAATATTGCCTGTTCATTTTTATTCATGCCTGTTTCCCAGGGCAACTGGAGGTGCTTTCGAGAAGTGGAGATTTCCTATTTGGCCAGAATGGAATGAAGCAGATATTAATGCGGAAAAGTGGGATGCTGGAAAAGTTGGAAAAGAGAAAGACAAATCTAGAAAATCTAGCCCTGTTACAGTAAGTTATGTGACACAAATATATTATTCTCATTTAATTTTTTTACCCCTATTTAATAGGCTACTTGTGCCAACATCAAAATAATTTGTTGCTATAAATATATTATTATCAACCTTATGTCTTCAAAAAGCTTGGATAGTTCCCAACTAAAATAAAATAATAAACCGTAAGTATTGTGTATTTTGTATTTGTTACTTTTAAAATGAACTGTTAACACACGTGTGCATGAACATGTTCACATTAATGGTTAAAAACCCCTGTAACACCAGTCTATTTCATAACATAATTAGAACAGATGATGTGGGAAGAAGACAAACTATCAGAGCAGTCCCTTCTCTGAGCACTGCAGTTTCTCTAGACTCAAAAGTTTAAATGCACCTGTCTTTTATTATGGGGGACTGCAGCTTTAAATCCTTTGCTTTGCACACCTCAATTTTTTGACATGTGAGAAACACTGTCTGAAGTTCTAGTGTGTGGAGATTGGTCTGAGGGAATATAGAAAGTAAGCACCTACCAGATGCACAAAAATTCCTAAATCTTTGGAACTTTGGGATGGTTTTTACTAGACTTTTACTCCTTCAGACTGGCTAGTATGTGTGTTTTATACAGAGTAGCAGGAAAATTATTTCTCAAATTTTCTTAAACTTAGCATTACAAAGTGATATTCAAAATCCATTTAATACCACGTTCAGCCATCTATTTTACATGCAAAATCTGCATTGTTCTTATGTTTGTTCTGTATGTATTCTTTGTCTGTCTATATGTTATCATATCTCAAGCTTAAATATACTGTAGCCCTGTCATGCCAAAGTACTCTTCTGAAGAAGTTATAGGCTTTATTCTCTATATTGCCATTAATTGACAGGTCAATGATATTCCTTTATGTCTTCGGTTCTATTACTGCATTTGGTGTCTTTGAGCAGTACTCTAAACATTTATATGGCACCAGTCTGTTAGGTCTGCTAGACATTATTTCATAGATGCAATTTTTAAATAATTGTGACTGAAAATATTTCTTCTTTTTTAGCACAAGAGGCATTTGCGGATGGTTACTGGACCATTCAGTTCTTAATCCACAAACTATATTTAACTTTGTTCTTTTTACATGTTTAAAGGGTTTGTTAAAGATGTTGGTCAGAACAGATGAATTTAGAGATCTAAAGAATTCTCTAATGTGACTGATTTTGATCCAAGCAGCTAGCCAGGATTCAACATTGTATAGGGTTTTTCAGTTAGAAACAGAATTAATGGTGGCATCCAAGACCTTTGAGTACACTTGAAACAGGAATATAAACAAATCCTAGTTTCTACTGTAGGAAAAGGAATCAGAAGCAAGCTCTTTCCTTGTAACACTAAAACTCTTTTACCAAGCACTGCTACACAATAGTTTTTCTGAGGGCAGCTCAGAGTGCTGCTCTGATTGTGTGATTGTGCTTGGCTGTTTCTAATGTCCTTTTTCTTGCTTGACCTTCCTGTAGAACTTGTGGCTGAGGCTTCTCTTAAAGCATGAATTCATCAGACCTGGCAGTTGTCTCTTATATCCCCCTTCAATAAACGATATACCTATATATAAAAGATTATACCTATGTTTGTCATCCATGTTTAGCTCAACCTACATTATTCTTCTTCAAAGTATCTTTGCATCTGTAAGCTAAAGAAAGTCGAATCTCAGTATTTTCTAGTGTTTATTTTCTAGTGTTTCTTTGTATAGTGTTATTTCATTCTCACCTGCCTCCATTTTCTGGTTTATTTATTATTTAAGTGCTAATCTTTCCTATTACACCATATAGTAAGGGCTAGATGTTTCTGAAAGTGAAATACTCTCTTGATACATTTCTGTACAGTTACCAGGCTACAAGGCTTCCTTTGAGCTTGCAGAAAAATAAGTCTTCCTAATAAAAGGTTGTTTATTTCCTCCAAGCTTATTGTGCTTCTTTCAGGTACTTCAAATAATTTTTTGCCAATTGGTACGCTGAAAAAAATTCAAAAATCATGGAATCATACAATGCCCTCACAGTAAAGAAGGTTCTCCTCATGTTCAGATGGAACTTCCTATGTTCTAGTTTAAACCCATTGTTCCTTGACCTATTACTGGGCAACACTGAAACGAGATTGGCCTCACCCTCTTGACACACACCCCTCAGATATTTATAGACATGAACAAGATCCCCTTTTAGTCTTCTCATGGCTGAACAGCCACAGTTCTTTCAGTCTTTCTTCACAGGAGAGATGCTCAAGTGTTGCTCAATCATCCTCATAGCTATCCATTGAAATTATTATTATTATTAATAATAATAAACAAACAAAAACCCCAAACCAAACAATCAAGACAAAAATGTGGGGAGCTGTTACTTTTGTAATATATTTTCATTTGCTTTCCTTTACTTGGTAAGTAATTAAAGCATTATAGTTTTTCTTTGCCAGAAACTCTTTCTCTTCTTGGTTGGTCTGTAGAAGATAGTGTACATCATGGCCTGTGAAACACAGAGAAATGTATAATATGCCTAAAAACTATTCAGAATTCTAAACACAAATAGACAGCACTAACCATGTAACTGATTAATTTCTCAGTCAGAATAAGCAGAATCAGAGGTATCTTATCTCCTCATCCTACATTCTGCTGTTAAGTAAACAGGTACTGTTTATCCTGATACTTTCTGTTCATACGGAGAATAAGTAGAATTTTGGAAATGGAAGTTTGAAAATTATATGAGACTCTATATCTGCTAATCTCTAATCCATGCTGCTGTATAATTATATCTCTCCTTGGTTTCTGTAGCACTTTTAAATGCATGGAACCTGCTTTGTTTCTGTCTAAAAATTGCTCTTAGTATGTACTTTCAGTCTTCAATTTAAAAAGCTGTAGAATTAAATTAGCTAGCATAAGTACTTAGGATCATCTTGGTAGAGGAGTGCCTGAATTAAAAGCTTAACAAGTTTTTTGGGAAGTTTTTCTGAATGGTGGAAAAGAAAGGAAATATTTCACAAAGACCTGTTTAGACTGTAGGCAGCATAACTTTCTCTGAACAATAGAAGTGGCTTTTGTGCTGAATCTCCAGTTTGGGCTTTGCACTCATTTGGTTCAGAGCCACAGACAGTATTGGTTTCATTTTATTATATTTTTCCCCTTAAGTGAATTATTATGTGAACGAAAACTTACTTAAAATCTTGTGGAAAGTACAATACTGTAATTAATAAAGAATGTTTCATGTTTGTTCATGTATATTTTGTGTAGCAAGTCTTCGATGATCCTGAAGGGAAAATAGAATTGCCAACCTCCTTAAAAATACATTCATGGAAACGTCCACATGAGTTTTTGACAGATACGGTAAGAAACAGCAAGGTTATAATCAAAAAATGCTGCTCACCTAGCTATGTCTTAAGTGGAGGAAAAATAATAGAGGAAATAATTTCAAAAGATAAAACCCTCTTGACCAAGCATAGTCATCCTGTCTGGGAGACACTTGCAGACTGCAGAGTCAGCAAAAATGTAGCAATTAAGCTGTGCTGCTCACAGAGTTTATCCTTCAGGCCTGCATGGTGCTGGGTGTGAACCCTGCCCGCTGGATGAAGTCCACCAGCACATTTTAATGGAGGAACCTGCAGGCAGCTCTTCCTTTTTACCAGTAATTATACCACCTACATCTCCTGCCTTTATCTAACTGCAGCAGGAAATTCTTTATGGGAATGTCCTTTCCACTTTACAGTAGAAATGATGAAGAGATTTGTTTTCTCATTAAAAAATCTTGTAATGGGTCAATAATTAGAAAAATGGGATAACCCGTTCAATGCACAGAATGCTGCACATGGATCAAAAGCCTGTTTGATGCTGCACAGCTTGGGTTTCCCAGTGTCTAAAAGTACATAACATTATCTATACTAATCCCTTTCCTTATAGTTAGGTCTGATAATAGCATTTCAATAACTCTTATTAACTTAAGTGTTAAGTTAACACTCTTAAAGTGTGAGTCTGATTGCATTTCTTACTCGGGTCACAATTGACCAGCACCTTCCGGTGCAAAAACCATCATCGTAGTGTATCCTCTGAAGTCTGCTCTATTTTTTGACTCCACATTCATTTAGAAGACACCTGGACAGAGAGATGCCTTCCTGTATTTCTTAATATTCTTGTTTTCAGACTTAAAAGTAAGTGGCATGGCAAAACAAATTCTGTTTGTTCCACCTAGGGCTTCCCTTGATCAGATATCTAAAATAAATATCTATCCAAAAACCATTAATTAGCTTACCCAGAAATACAGTACTTTTTCTTACTTCAGCTACTGTATTTCTTTAGTCTGCATACAGGACCTGTCCGTGTCTTTGACACTGCTTGCCTGGAAGGTAACCATATAATGTTAAAATCATGCAAATATTTTACTCAGCTTATTTTAAAAACTACTTGCAAAGAAAATAAATAGCCAACCATTTCAGAGGTTTGTGTTCTCTGGTGCTGTTGCTAATCGAAGTTTCAAAGCATTTCTGATTGAGATGAGATGTTGAAGTTTTAAAACTCTTGACCAGAATTCCAACATTTTCAGGCTTGTCAGTTTTCCTTTTGTCAGCTTGTCAGTTCCATTTTTCATTAACTAGACTCTAAACAAGCTCTGAGTTTAATTTTTAATGGAGGAAAAGGAAGGGGAGGTCAGGAAGTAATTGAAAAGACCAAAAGATTGGATGAGAGGTGCTGCCAAAATGCATAAAGTAGAAGTATCTGAAAGATGAAAGCAAGAGAGATAGCAGCACAGAAAGCCATGGAGTCATGTATCTGTATTAAAAATAGCTTTAAAAATCTATCTTTAGATCACTATGAAGAAAGCATTTGTTTTCTACAAGACTGGGTTAAAACTTTGATGCTTGTTTTGGTCCAACGTATTTTGAATCAAGAAGCTCTGATTGCTGTAAATTTTATAAGTTGTTAAAACCAGCGTAAATGTCAAGTGTTGAAAGGCTATTAAAATGATAAATGATGCTGCCTAATCTACTAGTAACTAAAAAAAGAAACTATCGCCAGTAAGTGAAGCAAGACACAGGTGCAATTGGTTCAATAAGCTAAAATCCTAGTATGTTATTTCTAAATTGCTTACAGAAATGCTGTATAAATGAGTACTAGTCCTCAAAATTATGTAGTACAGTCAAAGGTTTGATAAAGTCAGTGTTCATACATACAATACCACACCTAACTGACCACCAGGAAACAAATTGTTTTGAATCTTCATGGGCATCAAGGAAATCTTGAAGTATGAGGCAATGTTATGATCATGATTTAGATGATGAACGGCAAATATTAATAAATTGAAGGAATCTCTGCTTACATAATTATTCCATTTCATACTCTTTCCTCATTAAAAAAAATATTTTTTTTTATAAGTACCAAAGCAGCTACAAGATTTGCAAAATTGTGGCCTTCAGTTCATGACTAATTAATGTCTTTTAATGTCTAACATTTGTATGCCACTACTGTTAAATATTTGTGTTAATTTAAGTTTTTCCAGACAATTAAGCTAATGGACTTAACTAATTTACTTTCTCCTAGATTCCTGTGGTTGTCAAAAATGAAACTTCATTTGACCTCTTTTCAGCGAATGAGCATCTATTTTGTAGCGAGGTAGGTGTGAATACATTAATGTCCCTTTAAAAAGTATTTTCATTCTTTTTACCTCTTAAGCTTTTCAGCTTTCAAGGCAAATTTCTACCACAAACAAATAAATTGTGACAAGCTTTTGCAAGTGAAAAAAGGATGATGGGGGTAAAATGGCAAGAAATCATCTAGATTTGTATAATTAGTGTTTACCTTTTGTAGAATTTGAAAAATTAAATCAGTGACTGTAAGAGTATTTTCAAACTGCTGTTTTTAATCTTTTTAAGTACAAAGAGTACATAAAAGCAAATTAAAACTATTAGAAATTGTTCATATTATTTCATGCAAGTTTTCCCAAAGTCATGTTCTGAGTTTGCCTGCATGTATGTGCGAATCTCTGCCACCCAGACAATGTTTTTGTTCCCTCCAGAGTTAAATAAATGTTTACTGAATTTCTGCAGATAAGGGTACGATAAAAAGCAGGCAGACTCAAGGCATCTGAATACCTTACTGAATATAATAATGGTTTATAATTTCTTTTTTATTTGATGTTTCAGTGCAAATGCAAAGCTTAGCACCAAACAAGTTGCATGGGAGGAAGGCACCAGAAATGAAATTATATATATTTTACTGTCCACAGAACCACTAATTAATTTTAGGGCAATTTCCTTGTAGCAAAACCTTGTTATCATTCTTTTATATATATATATATTACTCTTAGAGTCTGGTAGTACTTGTAGAATTATAGAACACATCAGAAATCTGCATGTTAGAAAAACATGTGGAATTAGCATTATTAGTTAAAGCTGCTACTTTAAACTTTAAAAATTAATAAATACTTTTAATAATTTAGGATTTTTTACTGAGTACAAAACAAGTAATAAAGCCAGTGCTTAGTCACAAGCAATTGAACAAGTGAAAGTTCGTAAGTCCTGGAACACGATTTATTTCAAAATTATATATCTTCTTTGTTGTTAAATGATTAACAGCATAATTTGTTCTGTGCATTTACTTGGTTTGATGAAGTTTTGTGTATTTTTAGTTAGATATTATGATGATTTTCAGAAAAGTTTCACCAGTGAAATTATGTTTTGCATGAAAACTATACTTTTGTGTTATTTCTTCATGTAAAACACACTCTTTTTTATTCTTCTTATTCTTGATTTCAGTTTTCTAAAAAGATACAATTTAAAAATTTGTTTATTTGTTTGTTTTCTGTTTCCAGCTGATGAGATGGATTATAAGTGAAATTTATGCAGTTTGGAGGATACATAATGAAAAGGACGTAACTAGTGAAACATCCATTTTTTTTTGGAAACCATGGGAACACATTTATGCCTTATGTAAAGCTACGAGTGGACACATGCCTCTGTACAATAACTATGGAAAATATGTAGTGAAACTTTATTGGATGGTGAGTACTTCCCTCCAATATATAAATATTATACAGCAAGCATGGCAAATTTTAACAGAGTAAGTATTTATTATTATTATTGCCAAAGTATGGATTTGCAGGAGTAGAAGTATTGAGAAATTCTTGATGCATGCTAATAAAGATGCCTTTTGCAGTTTATGTGACTGAGACCCTAATAAAACAGTTATCATTTGAAAATGCAGTATTTCTTTTTTGTAGCTTATGTAGAAATTTGCTGATTGTTAGGAGAGGTGTTCTCCCTGTGGGCACTTTACCAAGATACTACCTTTGGCTTATTTTTTTTTTATTGCATTGTAGAAAGAGGACCTAATAATGGCAGTTGCAAATGTTGCATATATTAAAGCTACCAACTGAAATAACTTTTCCAATACTTTTGACATATTTTTGTGTCAAGCAGCAGCCCAACGCACAAATATATTTAACAGAAAATAATTGCTTTATTCTGTATCATGTAGTGAGTGATTAAAGTAATGTTGATATAAGAAGCAATTGATTTTCATGATTTGTAATTTCTCTGAGCTGCATGTTAGGCTTTATATCTTATAGGGTTTCATTTCTAAATCACATCCTCTTGTAGTCCAATGTAAACTGGTTCAGGCAGATTTACAGATTTTTTCTCTCTTTCTTGTACAGTTTTTTTCTTCTATGAAAGCACTTGTGAATATTTTGAGAAGGGGTTTTTTGTTGGTTTTTTTGTGGGTTTTTGTGTTGGTTGTTTTTTGTTTTTTTTTTTTACTGTGTTTCAAAATGTTACGATGTGTCCTGTGTATGCTCCACCTAAACAGAAATTCCTCTTACCACTTGAAGTCTCAGTGTTGGTTGGCTTTAATTAAGTAACAAGGTATTTTTCATTTCATTTTTGCGAGAGAGAAAAACATGAAGACTGATTGTGAGGTTTGCACTGGACTATATACTATATGATTTAAATTCTTAGTAACTTTTATATCTTTTGTGTTTCAGGCTTAATTTTATCTGCTGTTTTGTTTTGGGGTTTTTTTGTTGGTTTGGTTTGTTTTTGTGTGTGTGTGTATGTGTGTGCATGCATTAATTACTTTGAAATAATATTTTAAAATTAATATCTGCAGTAAATGATAGAATAAGGAAGTTTAATGCAAATGTTTACTAGAGTCAGACAAATGGGCCATACCTCTGGTGTATTGGAATTAAGAATGTTTTTTACTGTTTATTAACTCAGTTGGCTGACTCTGCAGAGCTATTTGTATCCAATTGTATTTAAAGGTGATTAAAGACTTCTAGTGTGAGGACCATTTACCGAGTATGTACAAGCAAAATCAAAACATCCCATGGAGTTTCTAAACATAACAGACAAAAAATTCTTAATGCAGTTTACAGTCAACAGAGAACAATTAGTTTCATATTAAACCTCATACTAACAAGCAAAGTAATAATCACTGACCTAAACATTAAAAGTTGTTAATGTTGTTATTGTGGTTACATCTGTCTTTTGAAAACAGAGTATGTCACAAAACACTAAGACATATAATTGACTATTAACTGACCAGTAGACCAAACTTGGAAATATTTTTGACACAGTCATTTGGAAACATAAAGTTAAAAAACCTCAAAGGCATCCCATTGGACTTCTAAAAAAGAATTAATGAAAACAAAAAGTTATACTTTAAAAATGAAACAAAACCTAAAAAAGAATGTAGACAATGCAGACAGCTGATCAGGCCAAAGGTACTAATGAGATTTAAGTTGATTATAGTATCGATATGCAGTACTGAAAAGCAGACTATCTCCAGGTTACTGATAATGAAATCAGAAAGAGCAAGGTTAAGAAAAAAGCTTTAAAAACATTTATTCAATTAATATTTCTTCTTTATACTGGAAGGCTGAAAGAGATACATCTCTTCCTTGGCACACTAACACTTGGCATCTCTAACAAATCAGGTTTAGAGGCTTCAGCTCCTCAAATTAAACATTTTCATGTCAGTAGATCCAGCTAAGCTGTGCATATATTCAGACTGTCTGCTTGGGATTCCTGCTTTAGGCATCATGACTGCAACTGTCTCCAACAGCAGATCTAAGTAGATTAATGTAGGAGGTGGAGTGGTCAGTTGTTGTTGATGGGGACAGGTGTAGGTTTTCTTACAAGGGTGATTAAGTTGTCTCACATACTGAGTGAGGAGCTATCAGAATTAGTCCAATAAACATTCAGAGTTTCTGGTGCTTCTTCTGGAGGTTTGTATTAGGTTTGTATTAGGGATTTCTTCTACTTCTCCCTCACTCTGTTAAATTGTTTATAAATCTGTCCATCTTTTGAAAGAAACATAAATGCAAAGCTTGGGAGAGCTTTTGAATGGCTGCCCTTCTACATGTTGTTTGATATGCATCTCTTCAGAGGAAATAAAACCCTGAGCTTATTTTATTTTTAAATAATTTTCCACCATGTGTTTCTATGAAGAAAACCTTCTGTTCTGATGTAGTATAGATCAAATATGACCTTTTGAAAGATGCAAACTTCATGAAGTTTGCCAGCTATACATGCTAGCTAGCCAGCACTGAGGAAGAAACAGGAATTAATTTCAAACTGGAACAATGTCTTAACTTTCTTGTAAGCATTTATCTGATTTACATGCCTACACTTTCCTCATCCCTTACTACTGCTCAAGATATGAGGAATCATGGTAGCATTGGTTTGAAAGGACAGAAATTATATTACCCAGGTTCCTCCGCAGAGGACATTATATTCTATGTGTGAATAGAGTGGTACAAAGGCTGTGCATTCATGTGAGAAATTACTGAATTTTAAAGTGTCTATAAAAGTTATCAGGGTGTTTTAGTTTCTTTGTCACTTTTGGTTTTGTTTTGTTTCAGGCCTTTGGGCTTTAAATTATTTTCCTCCAGTTGTACAGATGTATTTCACAAAAAGAAACACAGGGGGGAAAATGAGGGTCAGATGGTGGAAGATTAAAGAAAATGTGCAAATGAGAAAAAGCAAATATCAGCAGAGACAGAGGTGAAACATTTCACAGGTGAAAGTGGAAAATTAAATGAAAAGGGAGAGAAAGCACAATGGAAGAATAAGGNTTGCTAACATTTTGAAACTGTGCTGTTGAACTAGAGGGAACACTAAACTAATGGGCTTGATGCAAAAGCATTAAAACAAATTTGAAGCTGTAGTCAGCCAGTGGTTTGGAAAACTACTAAAACCATGAGTAATGACTTGTTTTTCAGCAAGCTATTCACTTTGTGTACGGACGTGCTCCTACAGAAAGCTATGTAGACTAGAGTTTACTGTGAGCTGGTTATATTATAAATTTGGATAATGTCTGCTTTTGTCTCATAGTGTACTTGCAAATGGGAAAAGGGAGCTGGAGGAATTCACAGTTCTACATGCACTGACTGGGTGGATACCAGAAGTTATCCCTCTCCAGTAAGTTCCTCCATTAAACCATTTGCATATTAGTTGTTCAATAATGAATTCTATAAGGCATTATGAAAAATAAAACTGACCCCTAAAAGTGCTTCAGCAGCAACTTTGGAAAATTTATGTTTTTGCATTCTGGCACTTGATAAATGAGCCCTCAGGGAATGCAGTTTTATTGTGTTTTTCTTTGTAGGTCATACAGTTGCTTGTAAAGCTATTTGTCGTGTTAACCTGATGCCTGTACTTTATAAAATTTTTAACTTTTTAACATATTTAACTAATATTAACTGATGTGGTGAAACAGAGTTAGAGAAATCTGTTCCACCTAATATATAGAATGTAGCAGAAAAGAAAAGTCTACCAGTAATAATAACCTTGTGTCTGAATGTACTAAAGAAAGTATATGTCATGAATTTGGAAGGAATCAAATTCAGCTAGTGTGGTGTTTTCACCTTTTAGATCGGAACAGTTGATATACTTTTATTTCCAAGCCAAAATAGTATTTCCAACCTATAATAGCATTTTTCAGGTATCTGGTATGCATCAGTTCCATTTTGTGGTTTTGAGAACAGACATAATTTTCCAGCTTGACATACTGTTTACTGAGTTAATGACTTGGATGCAGGCACCAGATATTTAGACTTTTTTTTTAATTACACTTTTTTGCCTTTTGATGTTCACTTTCTGATGAATACCTTGATAACAAATTGTTTAGATATGTGTACGATTTATTTAGGTGTAATTGTGTAAAGGCTATTTTAGCCTTTAATTCTGCAATTTTTGTATCCCAGGCCTTGCCTGCAATTTACATTTTTGATGTACTAGTGTCTTACTGCAGGGTGTATGTAGGCCATGGACTTAGAAATCTAAATAACCTACTAACTACACGTAGTTAGTTTTACAACTGCAAAAGCAAAACCAGTATTCCTTACTACAAATACAGTAAGGAATAAGGAAATGTGAATAGGACAGTTTTTTTGTAATAGTAGTGTAAGATGGCTTTAGCTTATTGGGCAAGTAATTTTTCTTTTTATTTTTTTTAAAAGGTTGCATGGCATTAGCTTGCCTGAAGCTTATTCATGGCTCTGAAAAAATCAATCAGTTTTAATTATTTTGGAATCACTGAGTTTCTGTGGAGAAAAAGTAGAGCTGCAGCTGTCACATCATATCAAAAAACTGTTGTTACTTGTGGAATCAGTGGGAGAGGTGTGGAACTACCTGTGCTGAAAGTTAGGAAAACCTAGTTTGGAAGTACTTCTCAGAAGGCTTTTGATGTACAGAGTCAGAATATAGTTATTATGCAGTGTGGTGTGTGGTAGGAAATTGCTCTGCAAATTTCCTTGCTGCAACTTTTTGTCTACTAAAAAACTGTAGAAAGGATGCTTTATTTGTGTGCTTCTTTAAACACTTTCTCTTTATGGATCTGTTCATAATCTGTCACTTAAATGATACACAAAATCTGTTTTAATAAATAAAATAAGAATAAAATTACCCAATAACTTTTCTAAGAGTTGAACTGTCATTTGTAATATAGTGTTGCCTAAATTAATATAATATTTTCTTTTCTCATTGCAAATATCATTATCATTGACATATATGTGTGGGTTTTTTTAAAGGCCTGGATACTTGGACAAAGTCTGGGGCTTTTTGAAAAAGACTGTGCCAGAATTCAAGTTGCCAAATAGGAATTCTTCAGAACTTGGTGTTACTGAGTCAGATACAAACCCTAAAGAGACCGAAGTCTCAGACCAAAAAAATGAAGTTTCATCTGTGAATAAGCAGTCACATAAAGCTGAGAAAGCAGAGAAATCTGATAAACTTGTGAAAGGTCTGTACTTTCAGACAGTGTTATCTTTGTAGGCCTAGCATAAATAAAGTTAGCATAACCTCTGGCTTCTAAATTGTATTTCTTTACGTGCAACTCTGTGGGTTAGCTATTGTTTCATTGACCATGTTGCAATGCTTGTAGATTCTAACAAGTTTTAACTTTCCAAAACACTTCAGTTGATTTAAATATCATTAGGTGTGCAGCTCATATGTAAACTCTGCTGCTGTGTTCCATATGGACTGGCTTTGCCTATTGGAGGGNCGATGTGGTGAAACAGAGTTAGAGAAGTCTGTTCCATCTAATAAACACTTTAAACACTTTCTCTTTATGGATCTGTTCATAATCTGTCACTTAAATGATACACAAAATCTGTTTTAATAAATAAAATAAGAATAAAATTACCCAATAACTTTTCTAAGAGTTGAACTGTCATTTGTAATATAGTGTTGCCTAAATTAATATAATATTTTCTTTTCTCATTGCAAATATCAGCAGAGACAGAGGTGAAACATTTCACAGGTGAAAGTGGAAAATTAAATGAAAAGGGAGAGAAAGCACAATGGAAGAATAAGGAACTGGTTTCAGTAAAATGCTGTATTAAGTCCTGAGGGGATTGTCGTACAGCAGATTGAACATATGGATATTAATTTTTTGCACACAATATTCTTTAGGTCCTACTGCACATCCTGCTTTCACTTTGCATTCCTGAGTTTATTGAATGTGATTCTTTATTTGAATTTTTTTCTCACCTAAAGATTTATTTTTCTCTCAATAAACTTTCTGCCCCCATATTTTTCTTCTCTTGTTGTCTTATCTCCCTTAATCAGCATAATTGTTTTTAAAGTTAATAGTGAAATGCTATAAGAAGGTGATGCAAAATAATTGATATGGATTCTAATATTTATTAAGTCTTAAAGGAGAATAATTAATGAGGAGAATAAAAAACATGGTGCTGCATATGCAAAAATACACTGCCTTTGAAGACTTACATGCACAGAATTACTAGTATTTAAAAGTGTCCTGAGCTAACCAAATATCTCTTCAGTCTTTTCCTTTACTATTCAGCTTGTACTTCTCTCCATTAAATTTTGGCAATTACTGAAAGAGGAGATTAATATGCGATCATTTAACTTACTAGATCCATTTCAAACCTGAGAAGTCTTACAAATTTAGTTTTGGCTGTCAGTGAGTAGTTTTTATCCTAAAAAATATTAGCATTTTTTATACTTCATGGATATCTTTGCTATATGGCTGAAATCTGTTTTCCTTGGAAACCTATAGAAGTCATATAGAGCTAATCGATTAGGATTTCAGCTTGAAGACACAGCTAAGTTACAAGCAGAGAGCAGTCATTTTGCCCACTCTGATGCCAGCTCAATTTACTGATGAAACATCTGGTGTTGGAGACATCAGTGTCTTGTCTTACCTGTTTTGTCCTTATCCTGGAAATTTGAAAATTTGTTATATTTGGTCATTTCCTGTTGTTCCCTGCATCGTTTTATAAGGTACAATCATGATGGTTTCCAGGACACTCACTACTGCAGCCAATGTCTCCCGGTTGTTTGTGGGAAGCAAGCAGGACTTGCTTATATAACAATTACTTTCCAGACTGAGGTCTTAAAGAGTCATTTGCAGAACTGATATCTTAGTTAAGCCTTTTTCTTGATCATCACGGTTTCTCAGACGGTGAAACAGCAATGACTGCACACACATGATGTGCTGCACATATGAAAGAGGAAATATATTTGGAAATAGCTGTGATTAGAATGATGTCTGAAATAAGAAGTCAAAGCAGTAATGAAATGCAATGGATATTGTTTCCATGCTTCTCAGATATTATATGAGAACTTCTTTTAAAGTAATGTAAATCAAATCACAGTAGCATTGGGTTCTTGGTAAAGTGTTTGAAGTTCTCTTACATACAGGTTGTTTCCAGCCCTCAAACTTGGCGTCTTCTTTCTTCTTGCCTTCCCCTCCCTCTGTCATAGGGGTGCTGGAGAAAGATCATTGTTGATGACACAATGCCTTTCAATGAAGAGGATAATTTGTTACTGCCAGCTACTACTTGTGAAATTGAACTTTGGCCAATGTTGCTCTCCAAAGCCATCATTAAGCTGGCAAATACCAGGTACAATTAGTCATTTCACTTTCGGTTTGTTTTGTGAGGGCACATGGAATTTGCAGAAAGTTGTTTTAGTATATATGGAAAACACATTTTCATAGAATTTTAATCATAGAATCATGAAGGTTGGACAAAACATTCAAGTACATGAAGTCCAGCTGTAATCCGTTACCACAACCGGCAAGCCGTGTCTTCAAGTGCCACATCTAAAAGCTTCTTAAACACCTCCAGGAATGGTGAAAAGGATTTTGTAAAAAGTTTTCTAGTGACAAATATACAGTTCTCTGACAGCTGACACTGTAAATCAGTAAAGCAAAATCCCCTGTAGCTATGAAGTTGGAGTGTTTTCTTTTTTGGGTGTGTTTGTAAACTTACACACAGAAAACTTTGAGAAAATACCTTTCCCTCTTCGCTTTATCTGTTTGTTATTATTCCTAAAAAAGTTTCACATGTGGTTTTCTGCCAAATGGAAATGTCCAGGAAGTCTTAATGGAGCTTTAATTGTCAGCCTTAATTAGTCTTGACTTAACTAGTATTGAAAATAGGGCGTTGTCAGCTACTTTTGATGCTTTTGCTACAGTTCTGCTGTTATGGCCTGTCTGGTGACCCACTTCCCCAAAACTGACCTGGAAAGTAGGGAGTGGCCCATGGCGCAGCAATTGACGATTATGGGCACAGGTCCTGTGAGATGAGCAATAAACCCCAAGTGTTTAAATGATTAAGCTGCAGAAAACAATTCAAAACACAATGAGCTTGATAGTCAGGTTTCCCTGTTCTGGTCATATCATGTTATCTTTGTTGGAAGAGTGATCTAAATAAAGTACTTCTACACAGGCTAGGAAGTTGCCTAGAGCTGCAAGGAAACTGTTTGCAGGACCATGTTTGAAATACTGCCTTTTGTCAGAGCACAAGGGTTAGTCTTGGCCAAGAACTAGTATCCTTAGTCTTGGTCCTCTCAGGAGGTACAGAGGTACAGATGGAAATCTCTCCAGAGAGTAGAGATTTCTCTCCACTATTGATTTGAAGGAGAATTCTTTGCAATGGAGATACAGCCAACTTGTGTATAATAACCTGGGAGTTAGAGCAGCTGTTCAGGACATGGAAGTTCTAGATTCATATCCCCCTTCTAGTGTGAAGGACCACATTCTCTACCCCTTCACAAAGAGTCTTTACATTGTGCTAGTATACCTAGTCTGCTTGCTAACATTTTGAAACTGTGCTGTTGAACTAGAGGGAACACTAAACTAATGGGCTTGATGCAAAAGCATTAAAACAAATTTGAAGCTGTAGTCAGCCAGTGGTTTGGGAAACTACTAAAACCATGAGTAATGACTTGTTTTTCAGCAAGCTATTCACTTTGTGTACGGACGTGCTCCTACAGAAAGCTATGTAGACTAGAGTTTACTGTGAGCTGGTTATATTATAAATTTGGATAATGTCTGCTTTTGTCTCATAGTGTACTTGCAAATGGGAAAAGGGAGCTGGAGGAATTCACAGTTCTACATGCACTGACTGGGTGGATACCAGAAGTTATCCCTCTCCAGTAAGTTCCTCCATTAAACCATTTGCATATTAGTTGTTCAATAATGAATTCTATAAGGCATTATGAAAAATAAAACTGACCCCTAAAAGTGCTTCAGCAGCAACTTTGGGAAATGTATGTTTTTGCATTCTGGCACTTGATAAATGAGCCCTCAGGGAATGCAGTTTTATTGTGTTTTTCTTTGTAGGTCAGTTGCTTTTAAAGCTATTTTTCGTGTTAACCTGATGCCTGTACTTTATAAAATTTTTAACTTTTTAACTTTTTAATGTATTTAACTAATATTAACCGATGTGGTGAAACAGAGTTAGAGAAGTCTGTTCCATCTAATAAACACTTTAAACACTTTCTCTTTATGGATCTGTTCATAATCTGTCACTTAAATGATACACAAAATCTGTTTTAATAAATAAAATAAGAATAAAATTACCCAATAACTTTTCTAAGAGTTGAACTGTCATTTGTAATATAGTGTTGCCTAAATTAATATAATATTTTCTTTTCTCATTGCAAATATCATTATCATTGACATATATGTGTGGGTTTTTTTAAAGGCCTGGATACTTGGACAAAGTCTGGGGCTTTTTGAAAAAGACTGTGCCAGAATTCAAGTTGCCAAATAGGAATTCTTCAGAACTTGGTGTTACTGAGTCAGATACAAACCCTAAAGAGACCGAAGTCTCAGACCAAAAAAATGAAGTTTCATCTGTGAATAAGCAGTCACATAAAGCTGAGAAAGCAGAGAAATCTGATAAACTTGTGAAAGGTCTGTAATTTTAGACAGTGTTATCTTTGGAGGCCTAGCATAAATAAAGTTAGCATAACCTCTGGCTTCTAAATTGTATTTCTTTACGTGCAACTCTGTGGGTTAGCTATTGTTTCATTGACCATGTTGCAATGCTTGTAGATTCTAACAAGTTTTAACTGGAGAGCTCATCAGAAGCAGTACACGTCTCTGTTATGCAAACAGCTTCATTTTCTGGCAGAGATTTGTTCATCTCTGTGTCAGAGCCATTTTTCTACAGACTGTTTCCTTGCAGAGGGAAAATAATCCGAGAGGTTACAGTTTTCCCAAAGGCAATGCTACTTTGACCACTGTTAAATTATTAATTTCATAATGTGTGTTAAAAGCGTGATCACCTACATGGGGTCCTGACATGCATTCCAATGTCTACCTGCATTTTTATTTATAGCAATTTTTCTGTTTACACTGCTAGGTATAGTTATTAATTTTCTTCAAGAGCTGCAAATCCTATTTACATTAAAATGCAAAAAAATTAGGTTTAAGAAACTTACTTTTTCTAGTATGTTACTCTTGAGTGTTTATATTTGAGACTGAGTTTTCTTAGTTGCTGTTTTAACTTGAAGGGTTTGATGCAATTTCTCAACATTTCCGCAGTCTTTGGAAGGTACAATTATGCACTAAAATTTCTATTTCTTCCTAGATTTTCAGAAAAATGCCTGCCTTCCTCACTTTGAATCCTAAATGCTAAGTCCTAATTATCAAAATTGTTGGAAAAATATTAGAAGAGACCTGTCTGTGAGATTATTCTCCCCTCTTAGAAATTCTTGCTACCATTTTATGACCTACCCTTCACAGGCATACAGCCACTGGAAACAGCACTGTCATTCATCCTACAGGGTGCTGTAATTGATTCCCAGAAAACTTTGTAAATTTAATACTGTCTAAGGCTTCAGCCTCCAACTCTGAGGCTCTACTCAGATGTAACAATGTCTGAGATTTTTTTTTTTCATTAGAAATGTATTTTTATATTATCTGAGTTCTAAGGTTTGAAAGTAGGTTCTGCCACTGCAAGACTTTCTTCTTGCATGTCTTTTGGAACCTATGCCTCATCTGTGTTAGCTCTTTTTGGAAATTTCTGACATGAAGAAAATATTTTGCACGATGCCAGCAATTTTGGAATTCTAAACGTTAGAGGAGGGACCTGAGAGTTGTGTACTAACCAGAAGGTGAGACCAAAACCTTCCTGGCCCCCTCTCAATAATTCTGCATTTACATCTTCAGAATTTTTAATTTTTATTTTTAATTGAGTTACATTAGTTCTTAATTCTTTCCCAACTCCTCTGGAACAGTTTGTGGTTGAGTTTTTAAAAAATTTATCTGAAATGCTAGTAATACATTTACGCAGTATGACAATTTATGACTGAAAGTTTGTATCTGAAAAAGAAAAATATTTAATCTTTATTTTGCTCAATAGAAAAAACTGAGCCGAAAGAAACAGGAAAAAAGAAAAGCAGAGATGGAGAAAAAGAAAAGCACAAGGAAGCACATCAGTCTTCACAAATATTGGCAGGGGCCCGACATTCTCAGATCTTAAGTAAAAGTAAGTACTGTTCTTTTGAATCTAAAAATACAAGCAGGAGAGACATGTAAAACAAAGGGCTTTGCTTTTCTTTGCTTTTGAAAAATTGTTTAAAAATTGAAGGTTTTAACCTAATAAAGTCCTGTATCACATTAAGAATAGTACTGCAGTAGCTTGTGTTTGGTTGCAAAAGGTGAAGTAAACCTGTGTAGTATGTTTGACAATTTATGGCTGGTCATATTGGACCAAGATTTGTCCTAGTGGTAAACTGTCTTTCTGTGCTGAAAAAAAAACCAAAAAAACAACAACAAAAACCACAAAAACCCTTCCTCTCCAATAATTAACTTACTTGTTCAATAACTACTTTATTTAGTAAGTTACTTTTGGAAAAACAGGAATTGTTCTGAATTGTTCATGGGACATTTGTAACTGTGACTTTACTTAATGCAACAGTATTTTCTTGCTCTTGTTCTCTTCCTCTTCCTACTCTTCTTCCAATGTAAGTGGCTTGAAAAATACTTCCTTCCCAGCACCATAAACATGCATTATTGCCCTACTGCAAGTTTTCACTCTACCTATTGTGAGTACTTTAGGGAATTGTTCTTCTTTCTGTGATAAATAGGAATTATTTCTAAAGAGGTATTTAACAGCTCTTGTCATTGTTTATATTTTATTTCTAAAATGGAAAGGCTTTTTTGTTTTCATTGTGAATCGTTACTTTCTTTAGTACATACACATAGATATACTAGTTACATCAAAGTATTCAGAAACTTCTCCAAGCTTTTGATTTTGTGTGGGTTGTAATGTGGTTGGCTGACACTGTTTGGCAGCTCAGCCTCCACTTATTTAGTCACTCCCCACCTGGAGGATGGAGGAGACAATCACAAAGACTGAACCTCTTCCTCACCCAGTGTACTCCTTGGGGCATCAGAGTGAGAACCAGAAGGATTTAGTGCTTTATAAGCTCTAATCAGCAATAAGTGCCAGACACATTGGTGCGTTACCAGCACTGTTTTTGTCGCATATCTGAGACACAGCACCATATGGACTGCTCTGAAGAAATTTAGCTTTGTCCCAGAGAGACCCAATGCAGATATATAAATACAATTCTAAATCACTTGCACACTCACACCAATGCTTGCAGCACTCTCCAAATACAGTACGAATTGTGGGATCCTTGAAGCATTGAACCTGTTTCTCTACTCGTCCTATGGCGTGGATCCAGCAGAAAAGCAAACCCTTTACCTGATGCATCAGGCTCTTCTTGAGAGAAACAAGCTCTTTGGTCCTGTGGCTTGTCACCCAGCCAGTTCTTGGGAAGCTTTTGCAGACAATTTGTATGTTCCTACTGGCCAGTTTTAGCATTCACTCTGCACTTTTCTACTCATCAGCCTTTTCTTCTAGTAACTATAACTCCTTTCCTACCTAGGAGTCACAGAACCACAGATTTATTGAGGCTGGAAAAGACCTCTGAGATCATCAAGTCCAACCTATGGCCTAACATTACCACATCAGCTTGACCATGGCACTAAGTGCCACATCAGCCTTTCCTTAAACACCTCCAGGGACGGTGACTCCACCACTTCCCTGGACAGTCCATTCCTTCCATAAATAATTTTTATAATGGTACGATATGACCTGCTTAGGCTCTTTGTTCCTATAAAGAGTCACTGCTCCAATTTCCATTTATGTTTCTAGAGTCATGGTATTCCTAATAATTTCTGAATTGCTGGAAAGGGACTGTTATTCCAATGGAGAATGCACTGGAGAATTTGGAAGTTCATTGTACAAACCAGACATTTATTTCTTCTGTGTCTCATTGTGTCTTGATACCAGTTTCGTAATGAGAGAAAATAATATTTTCTATGTCACAAAACTGTTGAGATATTGTTATTATGTTTTAAAATTTCTGAAATCATACAAGTGGATCTGTAATATTAACCATGAGAGTCAATAAGATACATAACACGTAACTCTTAAGTCCCTTTCCTTTTTCCTTTTGTCTGGTGAAAAGGGTTTCCACTTATAAATAGAGACTGGAGCCTAATATTTTGTTCTGGGTTTTCAAATGCATATTATCATTGTGCAACATTTATACCAATTCTGAAAAGCACAGAGGCTGTTGTCACGGTTTGAGCCTGACCAATGACAGAACAACCACGTGACCCCCATGTGATTCCCCTTTTCCCATTACAGGATGGTGAGGAGGAAAGCCACCCAGAACATGGTGGGTCAAGACAAGGGCTAGGAGGTTTTCACTCACCAATTATGCTCATGGGCAAAATAGACTCAGGGAAAAATTGATTTAATTTATCATTAATCAAATCAAAACAGAATACTTTCCCTCCCACCTCTCCCTTCTTCCCGAGGCCAAATTACTTTGTTCTCAATATTTGCACCTCCTCCCCCAAGCAGCACAGGGGGACAGGAAGAGGGGTTTAAGGTCTGTTCATCACAGGTTGTTCTCTGCCGCTTCTTCCTCTTCAGGGAAAAGGTTTCCTCCCAGTCTTTCCCTACTCCATCATGGGGTCCCTTCCACAGGAGAAAGTCCTTAGTGAACCCCTCTAATGCGAGTCCCTCCCCCCAGGCACAGTTCTTTGTGATCAAACTGCTCCAGTGTGGGTGGCCCACAGAGCCACGGACTATTTCGGGAACAGTCCCCTCCATGGCTGCAGGTCCATAGCACCTGCCATGTGATCTTCCCGAGGCTGCAGGTCCACAGCTGCTCCACCAGGATTCCACAACACCAGCACCGCTGTGTTCCTTCAGGTTCTGCTCCACCAGGCTCCTCCGTGGGTGCAGGACACCCTTCTCACCACGGGATGTAAAGAAAAATCTCTTCAGGCACCTTCTGCCTCTCCTTCCTCACAAGCCTTGGTCACTCTGCTCTAGCATTGCTCTCCTCTGGTGTTGATCTCTCTTCTGGTGGTGGTCTCTCTCTCCACTTGTTGCTTTTTCTCACCTCCCCCTTCTCCTCTGAGCTGCTCCTCACTACCATGTATCTCCTTTTCTTGAATATGTTTATCGCAGAGGAGAAAATCTTACTGCTCATGATAGCCTAAGGACGGGCCAGGCATCTTGGAGCAGAGCGAGTTATTCCAGCTACTTGCAAGAGCCATTCATGGGGCAGGGGTCCCCTTCCTTGCTATCAAAAATGGCATCACATCAACCCAGAACAGCTATTTTTCTGAGGACTAAAAAAAATACCCTCCAATAGGCAAAGCCAGTCCATATGGAACACAGCAGCAGAGTTTACATATGAGCTGCACACCTAATGATATTTAAATCAACTGAAGTGTTTTGGAAAGTTAAAACTTACCATCTGCTCTCATTTGACAAAAAATATTTAAGGAAGACATTAAGATACAGTGAGAAAATTCTTTACAAGTCTTCAAAACCAGTAAACAACTATTAAAACCAACAATTTTCATTCACAGCCTTTATTTTTCAGTGACTGGATATTCAAATGATACTTTCCCTTCTCACAGGGACTCAAATTTTTGTTCAGGTTGTGTACTACTCATTCCCTATAAATGGATTTGCAAAGCTGAAACTGTGAAACATAAACAGCTACAAGGATTCAGAAATTGTTAAGAAAGCACTGCAAAATTCTTAAACCCACATTGATGGATATAAATAATAGGCTTTGCTGAATCTGTTTTGTTGTACTGTATAATATTTTTCATCTAATAATACAGTTTTCTCAAGGCTATTGGTTTTAACTAGTTTTCCCACATTGTGAATTCACTCTAATCAACAGTATACTTGGCAAATAGTTTGCATAGATGCTCTTCATCTTTTGTACAGTGAAAAAGGGCCAAGTAATATATTATTTTTAAAAGGTACTGACAAGGTACGAAGGTACCAAATCTTTCTAATATTGTAATATTATTATTAAAGTAAATATGGTGTGTTTGGTTAATTATTTGGTGCTCTAATAATTTGTTTAGTGCTGCCCTGCAGACATTTTATTTCACAGCCTATCTGGACTGAGTATGATAGCTTTACATTCCACCTGGTATTTAATTAAATGCTTTTATTTGAGAAGTACTTCTTAAAAGCAATGAGATCGATGTGCTTTGTGGCACATACTGTTCTGCAATGTGTAGGACATCGTAGGTACTACTGCTGTATTTTATAAGATCAGATATGTCAGTAGAGACTTAGATCAAACCTAGATTTTAGCCTTGCTTTCGAATAAGTTTGAGCCCACCGCTAACATGAGAGCTGTAATTAACATGGGAATAGCAAGCATGCAGTGAGGAATAGTAAGAATCCACTGGAAAGTAATTCTGACTTACCATCAGCTTATATTTAATCAAGTAATTGAATTTCTTGAAGAATATTAAAGATGCAGAGATATCTTACCCTTTTAAGAAAAAAATATTGCATACCTTCTCAATAAAAAGGATTTTACGTCTGATAAAATTAATTTTCCATCCATCTACTTATCTGTTTCCTTTCCCATTTTTTTTTTAATTTGTATGCAGACAGCTTTGTTTTAATTTCGTATCTCAGAAAATGCCTATTCGTAAAGAATACTTCTTTATGATCTTTTAGGTCAAGGTGCAGCCAGCCTTGGTTTCTATTAATCATTTGGGAATTAACAATGGTTTCTTTCACAGACACAGATATGAGTAGATTGTGTGGTTGCCTAGTGCAGCAGATTTCTAAGGGTAACAAAATGAGCGAGCTTCTGCCCTTATGCCTCCTCTGTGGCAAAAGTACAGGGACGCAAGCTTTCATAAGGTGTGTGGTATAGGAGCTAGAGAGTCACCCCCTCATACTTTCTGAAGCATTTTGAAGTTGTAGGTTCTGTTGTAAAAGACATATAATATGCAGAGATTGCTGATGGTCTAAATAGGTAAAGATTAAAATAATGTGTTTTTTAAAACCGTAGCTTCTCTTCTGAGTACTTTACAATGAGCCCATGTTTTGAATGAAATAAGAGTCAGACAAAGAAAAAAAATAATTAAAATAAGGCAAAGATAGCAGAATAACAACAATATTCATTTATTTACTCTTTGTTCTAAAACATGTTGATGTTTTCTCTGTAGAATCTTCTGTGGGACCCCATCCAGAAATGGTCATGTATGCTGTCTGTGTACCACTGCATTTGTTTGAAGAGGATATTTTTTCATTAGGGAAGATGGTGAGATTTTATGCTTTCAGGACAGGAAAGCATAACTTAATTATCAGGGAGTTTCATTTTGTACCAACTATGTTATTACAAAAATAATTAAATTAATGTAGTGAAGCAGTCACCAGGTAATGAGCATCAGTTAAATTTACATTTCCCTACTTCTGTTTTCTGAACATGCATTTTCCTGCCAAAGCTTGCTTATTTTTTCAGTTCTACTTCACGTTCCTCTGGATCCCACAAGCTGAAGTCTTGTGGGAGAGACTAGATGTGGAGTAGAGAATGCATTATGATGAGGTACTTCTGAATAAAAAGATTCGTTATTTTAAGGGTTACTTGAAAAACATGAATTTTAGGTTTTTTTAAGACTAGAGTTGGTGGCTTCTCTGGTATACATTATCTGATACGTTCTTCTAGAAAAAAAATAACATGTTTATATCCACTTCCTTCATTAGTGTTGTAACTGGTGAAAGCAGCTGGAGTGTAGCAATTCATGCAGCTGGGGTGAAAACAATATTTAAATTCCCATTTAATCACTTGCACTTTACAGAAAGCTATTTATAATTCCAGAGCAGGCTTTCTTGAGGTTATTATTAATTAGATTTTTTTTTTTGTACATTTTAATAATATTTATTGTAGTTAGGATACTAAAGTTCAAGCTACCTTCTCAGGAAACTGTTAGGCTGCGTAGAATCAATTTCCAGAAGTGGTTTGCGGGTGTTAGGCTTTACTGGTCATAACTCCTGCATTATTTTCTTTTTAGAACAATATTTTATATTGCTTTGAAGACTACCTTGTTCTCTGTGATTTTATTTTCATTTAAGATCTCTGAAAATATTGTCTTCTTGCTAATAATAAATGATACTACTCAAAAAAGTAAACTGGGAACAGTGTGATAGAGTTATCTATTCACTGCTGCTGCATAAGGCTTTGAGTCTCAAACTTGGCTTCAAACTGTTAAGGTATAAAGATTACAGAAAAAAGAGGCATGGCAGACCAAATAGGATGAGACAAGCTAATCTTTATATGTGAACCAGTATTTTAGTAAACACTGATGAAAAATTTATGTTTACAGAAATTAGATGTAGAGATTTTTATGGGGATTAAAAAAGCCTATTTTCAAGCTTGAGAAGATAGAAATAAATGAATCACTGATTATCACTGATAGAAATAAATTTCTATCACTGATAGAAATAAATGAAGTTTGGAAGAGTGGATTCATGTGGGTAAGAGCTGCTCCCTCTTTGGGAGAAAATTTTCTTACTGACTGCAGTTGTGCCAGAATTTCCTTCCAGAATTTTTGCAGTATCACTTTTTGCTTTGTTTTCTAGTGCATGTGTCGTTGGATTGATATGGCTTGAATTTAGTTGTCTTAAGTTTGCTCAAATAAAATAGAAAAAGATCAATATTTGAGTGATTCAAGTCTGTCTTCTACTCAGCAGCTCACAAGTTCTCCTTTATGGCACTTAGCTGCTCTTCTTCAGAATCTTTTCTCATCTTGGATGTTTTAGCTTGCATTTTTAAGTTACTTGAAATTGTGTGTACCAAGATACCACTTATGTAATATATCTTTAAAAATTCATAGATCAAAGGTGGCTGATATATTGCTTGTGTAGCTTACTGTGTTTGGTATGATCTTCTCCCTTCAAATAAGTCTGAAAACCACAACTGTATTCTTTGTAGAGTTTGTAGTTACAGAACCTCAGGAACATTTGACAATGAGCAGAAGCAATCAGAGACTTGTTAATGAGCATGTTAAAGAAAAACATTATGGGTATTTTATTCAGCAAGTAAAAGAAGGTGCATTTTTAAAAGAAAAAGGATTTACAAATCTTGCAACAGAACTTCTGGTAGCGAAAAATATTAAGTACCGGACCATTATTATTGTAATGGGAAGAGCACCACTCAATGTTCACATCTAAAACTGCTCTTATGCCTGTGGCAAAGGTGTTTGGTGTTTGGGTCTTTGGTGTTTGGGTCAACTGCCCTGCCTTAAACGTGTTTTATAAACTCTCCAGCAGATAAAAAACTTAACTTTAGTGATATACTGGTCCAATGTCACATTGTATTATGGAGGTTTCACAAGTTAACTAATAGACCACTTGCTTTTAGAATTATGCTGCTTTATAAATCCAGTGTGAAGTAAGGACATTTTAATGTGGCAAAAGTATTTTTATTTAAACCAAAATGCTGTTACTGTTATTTTCTTACAGCTTCATTCTGCTTCACTACTTTCTGTAGCACCTAAAAAAACATGGTTCTATAAATAAGTTGAAAGAATTGGTGAATCTATTATAAATAGTAAAATATATGTAAAGACTCCTAAGTATTCAATTATACTTTTTCTCCTGCATATCAAATTCTAATTAGAATATTTTTAGATAGCCTTGTAAGATGAACTATTTTTTTCTTCATTATCCAAGCCATGAGATACTTTTGTGTGCATACTGTTCTTTTTGTGAGAGATAATGAGAAAGGAGATCTGACAGATTATCTTTCCATGTTTCCTAGGCTGATTCTTCAGAAAAGTTGAGGCAATATGGGCTTTCCCACACATATAGCCACCCTGTCCTAATCACTAGAACTAGGTCCTGTCCTCTGGTAGCACCACCACAGCCACCACCAGTTCCTCATTGGAAACGTTTCCGTCTGAAAAAGGAAACTGTTGTGACATCTGAACCCCAAGGTTTGTCTTCTTAAACCTCCAAAATAATTTTGTAATTATATTTTAATTGTTATACATATTTTCAGAGCTGTACTTACCTGGTTAGTTTAATTTCAGTGGAATTTCCCTAGGGTTACTTTTTTTTTTTTAATTGTTTGCATTTTTAGCCAATTTTGAATTACTTTCTCTTAGCCCACTTATTTCTTAATTGCTTTAAGAAGTGTCTTTATCTCTAAAAAACGCACACTAATGGAGAAAATGAAGGAGTGTCACCAAAGTAATGCAGAATGTCTCTGATGCAGAGCCATGAAGGCTTCTGAACATTTTATAAACATTTAAAATGTTTATAAACATAAAAGTCCTAGTCACCTAGGACTAGGTGACTAGTCCTACTGCAACAACTCATAGCTTAGAGGTAAACTTGTTTTAGGGTTTGTCTATACTGTATTATGGGGTTAAATGCATGACAATCAATAGCTTGAACATGAAAGCATGTCAGCAAAATATACTGAAATATGAAACAAAGAAAGTTAGCAAAGGCAAAATCTGCAGCCATAGCTGTTCTGAACTACTGTGGATAGAGCTACTCCTCTCTCGTAAGACCCCACCTGCACTCCTGTGTCCAGATCTGCATCCCCCAGCACAAAAAGGACATGGAGCTACTGGAGTGAGTCCAGAGGAGGGCCCCAAAGATAATCAGAGGGCTGGAGCATCTCTCCTATGAAGACAGGCTATGAAAGTTAAGGTTGTTCAGTCTGGAGAAGAGAAAGCTCCAGGAAGACCTTACAGGGGCCTTCCAGTACCTAAAGAGGGCCCACAGGAAAGCTTGGGAGGGACTTTTCACAAGGGCATGTAGTAATAGGACAAGGAGTAATGGTTTTAAAATGGAAAATGGTAGATTTAGATTAGACATTAGGAAAAAATTCTTTAGTGAGAGGGTGGTGAGACACTGGCAGAGGCTGCCCAGAGAGGTTGTGGATGCCTCATACCTGGAAGGCATGGGAGAGATTGGATAGGGCTTGGAGCAACCTGGTCTAGTGGAAGGTGTCCCTGCTGATGGCATGGGGGGTTGGAAACAGATGATCTTTAAGGCCCCTTTCCAACCCCAGGAATTCTCTGTTTCTATGATTAATGTTAAGCACCCTTTTAATACCTTGGACGTTTAGGATCAGTGTTAAGCACTTTTTTTTCCATGATACATCACTTAAAACCATCCCCGGTTATTCTCTTCCATTCACATGTATACAGTGATACTTGGAGAATTATTTAGGGGTGATGAACCCCCTATATAAATTATTTTCCAAAATTATAGTATTAAATAATTCTTATGAATATATAATTAACAAGTTGTTTTTTTCCAGAGCCTGTGGTAGAAAAACCTGAAGAACATGTTGAGATTGCTAGCCTATTTCTAAATTACAATTTGAATCTTATCACAATACCCACAGACATGTAAGTATTCAATGTAGTTTCAACATTAACATCCTATTGTTAGTCTGATTCACTGTGAAAACACAATGCCTTATGTTTATTTGTGTCACGGGAAAAAAATGCACAGGTCACGTAGTTTGAAGTACATCAGGATCAGACCACTATATTAATTTACAGATGTCACCTAATTAATAAGCAGTCAATGAATTGTATGCTTAGGATCAATATCAGCAATACAGCAGATAAACAAACGTGTTAGACATTTAGAACATTTTACTAAACACCTACAAGCTTCCAAACGCCTTTCTGTAACTAACTGCAAGAATTTCATATCACACATATGCATGCAATTATATGTGCCCTCCTGGCATTGAGAATTACAAGCACAGCTTCTGCTTTGGAAGTTCTACTTGCACACACCTCCCTGTGGAGATGCAAGTTAGGGTGCTCTAAACTTTATATGATGCCCCTTACCATCTGCTAATAAATATGCTTGTGAGAAAGCCAACCAGGAGGTGCAAGTGCACGCACCTGAGGGGTGGGTTCCTACTTGTCACACCCTGTACAGACAGTCCCCTAGGTCTCAGGGCATCTGACATAGAAGGGCTGGGAGCTCTGTCAGGCAAAACCACTTTGCCAGTTTCTCTGCTCAGTGAGTCCAAAGAGGAGGAATATTCAATAGATCACTTCCACCATGAATATTCTTTGATGTCTTTAAAACTTTTCTTCCAATCACTGGTCTTTTTCAATTCTTGAACATAACAAGGAAGTCATTGGTGGGCCAGTCAGTACTTTTCTGTGTGCCAAATATTTAGCATGGAATAATTAATGTCAATGTTTATCAATACAGCAGGCTGTTCTCTGTTCATTATAGTTTATACAAGAAGCTGAGAGTGCAGGTGAAGACTCTCACGCTCAAAAACTACCTATATAAATGTCTTGTGTTAAAGACTGTTTGGAATTCCTATACAGCCTCAGAAACCAAAGTCTTTATACAGGCTGTCTTAGAGAAGAAGTTTCAGGTGTATGCATGACTTATAGTCAATATTCAATATTGAGCACAATGCTTGCTCACTAAAAGAAAAGAAAATGTATCAGGGCCTTGGTTTTTTTTTCCTACAACCCACTGCATAATACATTTCTGTCAGGCTTCAGCTTATGATGTGGTCGTTTGGTAGACAACTGCTAGAATTATTGATTTTTTTTTTATTCTGACTGAACTCCTGACAGAGGAAATATTGAATATGTCACATACCTTGTGAGCACCAAAAAGTTTGTTAATTTGCGGTATATTTCTTTTCTTGAGATGGAGTCCAATAACAATTTGTAAATTGCTGGAGGTGGTTATATTTTTTTAATATGTGTACACCTTTTGCTATGTACATCTGTAAGTAAACTGAATAAACTACATACTTGGCAGGTTCTGCAATTTGGTCATCATGACTGGATGGACTGAGTATAAACCATTTAGATTTTTTTTTCTTTTTAACAAAAACATTTGTACATGAAAATGACATTGGAGTATTCTGGGAGTATTGTTTTGCTGATACAGTTGCATTTTACTATTTAAAAATACATTAAATTACTTATTGTTTGTTTTTAAGTAAAAGGAGTAGAAAGATACAGCCGTGCTCTAAGCAATATCCATTAAAAGGTTATTAAAGAATAAGAGATTAATAATTAAGATGTTGCAGTATTTGCATGTTGACATATTTTATATTGGAGGTTTTTTTCATATTTTATAGAGTGCTTCATGGTCAACTTACTCCATTTGGTCGAGGACAGTTTATTTAATGTGCCAAGTGTCCATGACAATCAGCTAATCTCTTCTGATTTAATTAACTGCCTAAATAAGATAAGGGACTTTGATACACAATTGGGACTGAAACAGTTTTAATCTCTTACTTTTATTCTAATAAAAAATTTTGAAGCTTGCAAAAGCAAGATAATTTTTACTTCGTTGCTGCGAATGATCTCGATATCTTATTATCTCAGTCCTTAAGAAAGGGGCAAGATAAAACACATGCTTACACTTTTCTCTGTTCTTTATTGCTGCAATAGCAACATGGAATTTAAGTCTAATTGACATGTGTGCAATGTTGTTTTGTTCTTGTTCTCCTAGTTCACTTAAGAAGCAAAGAGTTATTTATATTTCCATCATTTATTACTTCTTCTTCCACTGAAGTCTGCAACAGTGTTTTATTTTACTCCAACCAGAACAGGCCTTGCACAGGTTTCCTTGGTTATCATGTGTTTTAGCTGTCTGGTAGCTATGGAGATACATTTTGAGGAAAAAGACAAAAACTATTCTGACACAAAACACCTTTTTTTGCCCCACCTTCATTTAAGTAGTACAAATTATAATTTTTTTTCTTCTCTACATACCGTAGAGATTTATTCAGTTGTGGCTTTCTTATCTAGTTTTCCTCAGCTGACTTTGGGTTTGATTTCTTGAGGGTCAGGTAGGAGGGCAACAGTTCATGTCTTTTGAACATGACATACGTGTGTAGTGCCAAGCCAGTAACGATAAGGAATTATGCATAGGTGTATTCTATGATGCCCTTTTAAGATATCATCATAAAGGGGGGGGGGCACAAAATTTTGTGAATAGTTGTTATGAAGATGTAATTCAAAAGTAAACGTATGGGTTACAGTGCTTGACCTTTTTTTTATTATTTAGACACTTTCCACAGTCTTCCGTCAAAACGGGATTTCGTTTCGTATCTTGTCTCTCTTCTGTTACTGGAAGTGATGAAGATGAAAATGAAACTGACAGTAATGTGGATATAAATTATAATGGGAGAAACTCAGATGCAGAAGATAATTTGGAGGTAATATTTCCTTAATTTTTTTAACTTGACCTAATTTTGTATTCCAAATGAGAGTGAAAGTTAAAATAGAAAATATAAATATAGGTTTTTAAAGACTTCTTAGTAAGTTTTTTTTCCCTGTTAATCAAGTAACTTCCTTACCTTTTCCCCTTTAGAGATATATTAATGTGCACTGAATGAGAAACAATGCCTTATACTTTCTGGTTTCACCCTTTATTTTTACAGTTTATTCCTCAGATTCTGAAAGTCCTGTTGCTAACACTACAAGGTATTTTGGTTTTGGTTTTTTAGAATGAGTTTGACAGGAGAATCTTAAGATAGTCAGAGGTCATTATAAATAAACATTATTTCATTGATTAATGTTACAATTATGTATTTTATCTGCAGTGAAGCATGTTAAAAGTATGTGAATACTTGAAAAATGTAAACTTTATGAACACAAACACATTCCTTAAAATGGATTCCTCATTTGGTTCTCAACTTGAAGGCTTCAGTCTAGATCTAGAAACAGAGTTAAAGATCCAATGCTGAGATTGTCTACTCTTAAATTTCAGAAGGTTTGCCTTTTAAAGGGAATCCTTAGCCACCTGAACAATGCTGTGAAAGAGTGACATTCCTCCAAACAGGTTCATGACATGTAGCACACCGAACACAGGTTCCCTAAGCCAGCCAAGGAGATACTAGTTACTCCACTGTAATTTTCTAGAGTAGATAAGATGAATCTTACCCAAGTTAAGTAGAAAATTACAAGTATGACTTTGGGCAGTTTGAGCTACTATTTTGTTTTTTGGTTTTTTTTCTTGTTTTTGTTTCTCTTTTTAAATTGGAATGTACATGTGCTACCAAAGTCTGCTTTTAGAGAAACCTTTAAGAAAATGCTCATTGTAATATTTAAATCTTCTCCTCTTTGAAGAGAGGAGAAAGTATATACAAACAATAGTTCAATTACTACTTGATGACCTTTTTAAAGCCTTTTTAGTATTCGTGACTTACAAAAATCTGTACAAAACCAGCAGAATAAAAAGAACCTGTAAGTAGTGCCTAACAGTCTGTAACTATTGCGTGCATGACTTCAGTCTCTCTAGCTGTACAAATATAGATTTAGTTAATTATAAATTAATAGAAATTTATGTGCTGGAAGCATAGAAGTAATTTGGAACGTCACTTTGATTCTTCCTCTGGTTCAAGAGTGTACGAACCCTGTGACAGTAGAAAGCTCATCTGTCACAGAAGAACATCCAGTCAAGGAGAAATAACACAAGAGAAAGAGAGACATTGACAAAACTGGAATGGTTGGAAAAAGACATGAGTATGACTTTGTCTCAGGGCAACCTAATTCAGATGTTAAATGTAAGAAGTCATGCAGCTCATTGACTTGTACTTGAACCTTACTTTTGCCTTGATTTAAATCTCATCTGAAAAATGCTATACATATTAGGAACTGCAGTAAGTAAGTAGGAATGCATTTACACAGACTGTAAAATAAAATAATGATTTTTTACTTGCAGAAAAATGTTATTTCACATATTAAATTGTATAATCAAAAATTATGTGGATAGCTCTGAGATACTAATTCTGGGAGAACTTTTTTTCCATAGGTTTAACAATAGACATTTATACTTTTCTTTTCAAAAATCAAGTAGTGTTTAAAAAAGCAAGCACTGGCAGTGAAACTTAAATATCCCCAAGTCACTAAGTTACTGCTAGTTTGTAGAATTTTGTATTGTAGTATATGGACTGTGAATTGCTTTGTCTCCATTTTAAACTCTGCAGCTGTTATTCAGGAGGTGTCTCCTTTGAAACCTTTGCTACAGATCTGTTAAATCACTCAGATGCTGCTGTTTTGTTTTAAGCTGATTGAAATTCAGTCCATTGCTGTGCCAGATCATCAACAAGTTTAAACTGGCATGCATGTTAACTCCAGTGTTAACTTTATGTAGTTATATCACTGAATATCTGATTCACTGTTCCTAAGGTCTGTTGTCACAGAAGCAGTCTACTGATAAATGAAAGATAAAATTTTAGTAGCTGGATATACCTCCATTGAGGAATATTAAATTGAAAGACATAGCATTGTCCCTGGTGTCCTCAAAGTACTCATGCCAAAGAACAAATGCCTTGTTATTGATTTTTTTCAAAGTTCTTTTTTCCCCGTGATTTTCCCATTCCCTCCAATTTTACAGTTCAAAAAAAAAAAAAAAAAACACCAAAAACCAAAAAACAAACCGTCTTTTAATGTATTTTTGGTCATTTAATTGATATTGAATCACACTGCTAAAAAAAATATATTGTGTGAATTTTTTTTGAGTAAAACCTCCATAAAATAGGACCTGGTTTTTTAATGAAGAGGCTCACTTTTATCCTTACTGTAATGCTTTTTATGACATATTTCACAAGCCCAGTGAATTGATGACAGATGGGTAGAAAACAAAAAAATTCTATTTTCTTTACAAATGTTATAGTTCTCGAAATTACTTCAGTCTGCACAAAATGAAAACTCCCTGCTTATTTTTTCAGGAAAAAAAGAAGACATGATATACGAGGAACTTGAATTAGGAAAGGGATGTACTCTCAGCTGAGACACTTGTGGTATTGAGAATCTTTCTGATAGGCCTGCAACTATCTATTTGCTAACACAGTTTGGGACAGCTCCAACATTAGAGACTGAATAAAAGAGAACCTGTGCCTGTAATCCAGTATCTTTAAGCTATTCCTCGCTCTGTGCACAGCTTTGCAGCTGTTTGTTCTTTTCCACCACTGCCATTTATCAAAAGCCACCTCTGTTACCTTCTCCCACATCACAGCTAAAACAAGAAGTGATATTCCAGTTAGTGAAAACAGTGACTCAGGAGTAGGCAAGAAAAGGATGCATCCGAATGTTTCTCTAGATGCAAAACCCTTTGGTGATATAATTCTCAGGTCAACATCAAACCTAGGAATTTAGCAGTGTTGAACTGTTAGAAATATTTTTGTCTTTGTCACTTTGGAGGTAGATTTAAATGCATTTTTAACATTAAAAATCATGTGTTTGAAGCTTTATTCCTTCATTTGCGATTATATCAGAGAACTTTTCTTTGGAAGAAGACTGGTGATTTTTACAGATAAAGCACTGTGGAAAATTTTTCCATGCATCTACAATAGAAAAGGATGCTGCTTTAAAAAAAAAATCAGATCTTAAAATGCATTATTTGATGGATGTGAATAAAATAACAACATAGTTAAAGTTAGGAGGCTGAACAGTACAAGTGAATCCTTAAAAGTATCAAGGTAGCTATAAATTTCTGTATTACCATTATTTTAAAAATTATATATTAATGACTGTAAAACATTATAGGTGATAAATCAGATTCCAGGTCATAGGCGCTTCCCTAGAAAAACATTGGTCTGTCTATTGGTGATGGACATGTAGGTGTTATGGTGAATTTTTAAAATTTATTTGTTGTGTTTTGGTTGTTGTTTTTTTGTTGTTTGTTTGTTTGTTTTTTTAATATATCTACTGCTATAATAACTTCTAGTCTGTTTCTCTATTGCAGAAAGGACTGCCTCAAAACCAAGTTATTTTCTTTAAGGGATTAATGCATATTATGATCACCATTGTTGGGTTTTCTTTTTTTTTCACTTTATAGGAGACCACCCCCTTTTGCCAGCAAAATGAAGAGGCCCACAGTACAGGTAATTGTGTATGAAGTTGATGTTCAGACTCCTGTCATTCCAATATTGTTGGACCTCAGTGTTAATGCTAATTTACAAATAAAAACACTCATATTTATGGTTGTTGGCTTTATAGGAAAAGATTTTGAAGAACAGGTAGGAGCATTAATAATTATACAGTGTCATCTTCAAACTGGTATTTAAAAATCCCTATTTTGTAGAATATGTTTTGATAAGATTTCTGAGAAGTTAGTCTTGAGTAAAAAATTCTGTATTTTTTGCGTAGAGAATTTTTATGTGAATTATACTTTTTTTTTCTGAAAGAGAAGTCAAGAAAAAACAGACATCTATTTTAATAACTATTACTCTGTCAATGTTTCTTTTTAATCAGTATTTGAAGTGTATTTAAACCAAGCCATTTTTTTCCAAATTAGTTCTACTTTAAGTGAAAAGTGAATGTTTTAAGGGTTTGGGCAGGAGAATTTAGTAAGAGCTACCTTTTTAAAAGTGCTTGCAGCAGAGTGAATCTCTCCTAAAACTAAGTGCTAGGAGACACATTTCCTTTTTCCAGAGCTCTGAAAGTGAATCTCAGAGCAGAAGAACATGGGAAACTTGTGAATAGGATTTATGCTTTATTTACACCATGACTTGCACATATGGTACTCATCTTGGTTTTGGTTTTCAACTCTCAGTCCATGTAGAAGCCTATGCAATGCACTTTTTAGGCATTTCTGAAGGTTGGTTCTATGGGATGAAAAGATGTAAAATGCTTTATTTTAAAACTTTTATTTTCTCTGTGTAATATCTATGAACCTCTCTTACAATAATTGAGAAATTCAATAAATTTCCTCCCAGTTAAAGCATGTTCACAGCCTTCTACAGTATATAAAACCAGCAATTTTACCCAAAATGTTTAGATAGTTTTGAATTTTAATATCTCATTCTCTCCATTCTGGAAAAACATACAACCTATCAACCATCTCTAGTAACTTAGCTTATACTAGAAGTACAATGAAGAATGAATTTTTAAGTATCTTGAAACAAATGTAAATTTTACTTCTCCCAAGTCTAAACTATTAAATAGTTTGTAACAAATTTGGTAAGTATATGTACAATACAGGCAAATAATAACATTTTGAGGTTAAGAACTGATGATGATTTCATGTAGTACAGTGCATGAATGTCTTTTCTTCTGAACTTTTATTTCTTATTCAAAGCATTCCACTAAAAGAAAAAAAAAGGAGCAAAGCAGAAGAATTTCATTTTATCAAAATGCTACAAGTTAGTGAACTGGAAATATATCCTTCCATTATTCTTGCACAGCTCAACGCCAAGGCCTAATAGAAATACCATAGTTTACAGTATGTGACTCATTAAGCCTCCTATGAATATGTTGGAATTTTAGATTGTTTTACAGCTGTCAGTACTAATTGACTCTGAAGCTGGTGTATCTCAATAGCCAGATTGATGCCTTTTCTGTTTTCTCAAAAGTCTGCTAAAGAAATGCCCACTGGAGTAAGGCTTCCATAGCACAACCAAGGACAAAATGGACAGGTTTCCATTCTCTGGCCTAGAATATTAATAATTCACATTACTACTGTTACAAAATCCTTTGTAATTACGTCCTCTTCACAATCTGTTGGCCATATCCACCCATGTTGTCATTTCTCTCTGCAAAATCCTTTATTCCAATTTGTCATAGAAAATATTGCTAATCATTACAGGATTTGAAAACTGAAGCTCTATGCTCCTACTAGGTGGTACAGGTATGATTGCTTTTCTTTATAGAATACTATTCCTTTTAGTGTCTTAATCATTAACTGCAGCCATCACTGAAAAATTATTTTTTAAAGTAAAAAAAATCATTGGGAAAGAAGGCTTAGTAATATATCTTGTTTCAATGCTTTGCATTGTGTCATGTACTATAGGTTATGAGAGTTATTTAATATTACTATTACTTCAAAGCAATTCAATTGCTTTGCAATCCACAGAATATCTGAGAGTATGAATCATGAACCACTAATGAGAAAAACAGAGAAATCTTGTAAAAATGTTTTATTTATGAGTACGGGGGTTTTAATATTCTTTTTAACATGGTTAAAAATGGCTCAGATTTTGAAAAGTGTGTGAATGAGAATTCAGTAACTTAATTTCTTCAGAATTTGATTGCAGGTCATTACACAGTTAAATATATTAATAGTCTAATGTCAAGAAATTTCTTTCTGATCACTTGAAGCAGATTTGAAACACATTCCTATTGAGAGCAATGATATTTTACAAGCTAACAAATATAAACAAACCTTTCCCTGAATAAATAATTGCTTTTCAAAATTTAAAACTTTTCGTTTAGGAAGCCCTATTCTTTTATTTTTGGTGTTTTGTGGGATTTTAAAGAGAATTTAAAAATATTCTTATTAAACTACTTCTAACATCTCTTGAAATTTTATGCTATTAAGGTTCACCAAATGCAATGACATTTTTTTGTAAAAGTATAGTACATCACTGTCTTTGTCTAGAACATCCTCAGAGTTGGAAATCATAGCTTTGCAAATCTACCATCTATCCTAAAACATATCATTAATCTTAGTTGTGTTTTGTTGTAAATGAAAAGTCTTACATTTACACTTACTCAGTTTGTGATGTTGTCACAAGAAAGCAGTGACATTCACTAGATGAAGTGCTTTTCTGGGATTGCCAGAGACTTCTGGTGCAGACAGCGGATCTGATGGAAGTGATTGGTAATATAATTTTATTGACATGATTATCTGTTGTCTCACAGAAATCTTGCTGCTCCCAGCATCTGTCCAAAGACATAATGAAGCTAAATAAATGATGGAAATAGCAAAAACAAAAAGTGAAATTTCAAATAAGCGTGCTAGAAATAAGTATGACACTAGTGTACGGTGTATACAGGATATATTGAAGTAGTACACAGTAATGTGGAAAATTTCATTGATCATGTGGACAATGTTTATATTTTCTGTGAAAGTAGCTAGAATCTGACATTGTCAAAAAATCCCCCCTCTCCCCCACCCTTCAAAAAACCACAATAAATCCATTAAAAAAAAACCCAAAACCAAAAAACCAACCAACCCAAAAACACCCCCAAAAGCCCAAATTCTACAATAACTGTTGTATTCTACCTAAGTAAGTTATTTTGCCTTTCAGTTAATCTACTCAGTTGCCTGCATATGAAATTTCATTTATTGGCATTGGACTAAATAATTTGTAGTAGGTTAGGTAACTATTTGTATTTCCTTTAATACATTCCCTAATCTCTAGACTCATCGCAGAATACCTGCAGTTAAAAATCCCTTAAGTACCAGTTTGTGCATTTGAGATTTCTCTGTTTTATTATCTCTGTGCTCTGCTATGGAAATTAACATATTCAGTGTGTTAAGATCTTGCAGTTTCTGCTGTAAATAGGAAATTTCTGGTTTTGTACCTCTATTCCAGTAAGCCAGGCTGTCTATCCCTTCTTACTGAAAACTGAGGTAGGGAATTAATTTCACTTTTGAACCATTGTGTACATTTTTTTTACAAGGTAGTATTTTCTTGTGCTTTTACATTTCCTTGGCTACCAAAAGTTTTAATTTTTTATTGTTTTCTCTAGGTCATGACTATAGAGAGCCAAATTTAAAGTGTCCAGGTACTTAATGTATGTTAGCACCCAAAATGGTCAGTCAGTTTGATGAGGAGCTTGATTTCCATTAAGCATCAGTAAAGATCCAGTGCTTGACAAATGATAAGCACTTACCAAAAGCAATGATAGCATTTGTTGCTAAATTGTCTTAAAATATGTCTTCTCACTTTCTTGAGAATGTTCTAATAATCCTAATCCTAATAATTTTGGGGTTTTCATGCAGTATAGTATTTTTTTACCATATGAACATGGATTTTTCTGGTAAACTCTGCTTCTCTCTCTGTCCTTTGCTACTGTTTCTTTTTCTGCATTAATTATTCTAGTTTCTATGCAACTGTACTCTTAGTTATTGATGTGATTTTATTTGTCTTCTATTTGTTGTTACAATGCATGTTTTATTATTACTTCTGTTCTTGAATGTTTTCCCTTATTCATGAAGTTAGTTTTTTTCTCTTGGTCTTGTTTGTAACATTACTCTTTGTTGCTTTAGTCCAAAGTAGTATAAAGTTCTTGAATTCAAATATGTTCTTTCCTTTTCTGAAGCTCTCTGCAGTGTTTAACTATATAATGACCTCAAATTGTATCCCTTTGTATTTGATTAGTATGTGCGTTTGTTCAAGGGATTAGCTATATGATAATTACAGACTATTATCTTCCCTATGTCAGTTTTAAAATACCTGTTGATACTGAACATCTCCTAAGAATTGCTTCAAATTTATATGTAATTTTATTCTATAAATTATATCTTCATTATCTCACTCAGAGTTTGCAATTTCTTATAGATGGAAGTGGCACTTCTTGCATGGAAGGTGAATGGTAGTTAGTAGTTAGATTTTTATTTTTTTCTTAGAATTGTATCAGGGACCTGTGAGCAGCACTGTCTTAGGACTGCATAGATCAAAAAGGATAAAATATACTTTTTAACTATATTCTCACAAACTTCTCATTAGCTCTTCAAAGAGAAGTGGGGAAACTTAAGCCATTTTGTTGCCACTGCCCTTGCTTTCCTTCAGCTGCACTGTAGTAGCTGTCTTCCCTGTGCCCTCAGTCTAGATAGGTAATCAACACACAATCTTTCTGTGATGGCTTTTAAATAGGTGAAACGTGTTTTATGTGAAGTCTGCAAAAATCTCCTGACCTTGTTGATCATGAAGAAGGTTTATTGATAGTACTGCAGTAATCATGTTTGGAATGAACAAAGAACAGGAGCCACAGGAATATGACATGGGGCATAGGTCCCCATTATCATTCTCTCTGTGATATGCACATTTGTAGAGCAAACACTGTGGTTATTTCACTGGGGGCCTGAAACCTATGTTAACATAAATCCAACACAAAGGCTACATTTTACAGCTTTCAGGTAGGTTTTTCATAGTGTCAGGAAGAGAAAATAGGCCTTTGGTACTTTTCTTTAGATTACATTTCTGTTAGTTCTTGAAAAATAATTGCAAAATGGTCTAGAGCCACCTTCATCCTACAAACTCATCAGTCTTCCAGCCCATCACTAGATATCGTGCTGATTACAAAGTATTACAAGGGACATTTGAATTACATTTTAATATAAACAATGTATTTTTCTAATTTGCTTTCTCAAATGTTATACCTTAGCTGTTTGAATATTACCTCATCTTTGTCCTTCGCAAACATTCTGAATTAATAGCTCTTCATAGATCACAGAATAAACGCATAGAAGGTAACATTACAGCACAAGTTTAAAAATTACTAAATGATTGTCAAATGTGGCTACATAAGATTTCTGTGTTGATGTTTTGGTATGAATTGTCCAGTAGTTCTGATTTTCCTACAAGAAAAGTCATATAAATTGGTTCAAATCTCTTTCTGTTTTGCAAGTGTTTAGACTGATGTGTATGTGAGCAGCATCACAGGGGTTACTGTGGAAATACCAGAGACAAAGATAGGTCTCGGTATCCTCAGCAATTATGTGGGGGTTTTATCATCTGTGGGTTGTTGTTCTGGTTTCAAACAGTATAATGGCAGTTACAAAAAATTAATCATGCTACCCCATAAGCTTTTTATTTAAAAGGAGCTTTAGACAATTTTCTTTTATACAGATGATTTTAGCTTTGCAGGTATGTTCACCTGACATGCTTACATTAAAGCTCCCAGTGAACAGTTCAGTATGTTATAGTATATTGAGGCAGAATACTTAAGCAGCTGCAGATGTCAGCAACAAATGTCTATATACATTTGGGAATAATTTGTAATATAAGGATGATACTCCTTTAATTTGCATATTGTCACTGTATTGAATCTATGTGTCTTCTTATCTCTGCAGAAGAATTACATGAGAGCACCAATTTTGATGCAAAACAAGTAGCAGAAACAGATGATAGTGCTATGAACAGCCAGACAAGGGATAAATCAAAGGAAGAAGTCAAGTCAGAAAGAGCTGCTGTTTCCAGGGAAACCTGGATTAGCTTTGAAGACTTCTGTGTTTGTTTCCAGTAAGGAACAGAGGGTTTGGGTATTAATCCATAAAATATACAGTATAACAGTGTTAAAATGTGAAATGTGACTATAAATACTGTATAAATATCCTGCCTTTCAAGGGTAGTCCCCAGGCCATTTTTAGGCCAGATTTAGTACTGTCCCTGTTGACAGAGAGTCTGTAGGTGCATCCCCACACCGTGTCTTAGGCATGTCCTCCAGCATACAGTGGAGAACACAAGCACCAGCTTCATAAAGAGTGTGTCTGACTGAAATGTGGGTGGAAGATGGTAGGTCATGGGGCACACAGCCAGGAAGGTGCTCACATACCCAGCCCATCAGCCCCTGGTCAGAAAGTATGTATCTGAGTGACACAACTTTAAGGCAAAAAAAAAAATAATGTTGAAATCTTCAGTTGCCATCAGCATAGCTTGGCTTGGTCAGCTGGATGCTTTATTTATCTTCCTTTTCAGTATAAATCCAAGGCATTTTTACCTCTTCAAACATAAAAAAGCTAGTGTGATTGCATTGTTGTATCCTGAGTTTCTGTCTTTCAGAAGCCTGATACAATACAGATCCTTTACAGAATCTGTCATTGCAGGGAGTGTGTGGGATTGTATCAGAGAAAATTCACCCAAGGTTTATTTTCATAAATAATTTTAATTTAATAAATGAACAGGTACTAGACTGTGCTTCTTCTCCGAGGGAGAATGTGTAACTTGCATACCAAGCAGCACTACAGGAACTTTAGGAATAAAAGATCACAGATGACTTTATATCTTGTTAAAGTTTGGCTGACTGATTTTAGCAATCCCCTAGTCCAGGAAGATACAGCCTTCAGAAAAAAGAATCACAAGAAAAGTAACTTCCTCAATTAAAGATGAAATAATTAATATTGCCCTTGGTTAAATCAAGGTCAGACAAAATTGCTGTCAGGAACCGAGTACACTTCTGAAGGTGTGCAAACAACAGAGAAATTAAAAACAGATTAATATACAAAATAGTCTTCCTTACAGTGATACTTTATAGATGATTATTATAGTAATTTTCAGGTAAGCATGGAAGTTTTAGAATAATATTAGCTTATTAACATCTATAGATTCACGTTGGACAAATTAGAGGCTGAACCTCCAGTGGAAAACTGTAGAAGTGCAGCAAAATTAGAAAGTAATGACAGCTGCTTTCTCTTAACATGAATTGAATTAACTTTTTATTAAACTGAAAATGTTGAATGGTTTTTGAGAAATAGCTCGGAATTATTATTTATGATAATAAAATAGTATCTTATGCTTTGAAAATTATTTACCTGAAATATATAATTTATACTGAGACTATTTTCCCGCATGTATTTTTATTTTTATTTTATTTTCTCTGCAGGAACTTGTATGTTTTCCACAAGCCACACACATATACTTATAATTATCATAAGACATATTTTAAGGTATGTTGCTGTATTGAGTTTTTTATGTGCTTTTTAAAAAATCTTTGTCAAAGTCTTACATAATTAGATAATACATAGATAACTTAACTGATATTGGTACATCACAAAGAAGTGCTATTACTTAAAAAATAATGCCTTAAAATCACTATAGTCGAATTACAAAGACACTTTGGCAATTATCCAGAACCCAAATCAGTAGTCTGTGTAGCATAACCCTACATTTTCTTTTTATATGCTAAGTCCTTTAGCAACTTGCAAGTCTGTTGCAGGGATTGGAAATACCCCTTGGTTACACTGAAATTACAGTACTTCTTTAAAACTACCATTAATTTGTGTTATCAACAGGTTATTCAATATGATTGACTATCCTGTTCTAGCCCTAGTTTTACATTGCAACCAAAGTGTAATTGTAGATTACTGAAATGTATACTCCAGGCATGAGCTTTATGTAAAATCCTGTACTGAGAAGTTTAACTACATGAATTATGCTTCATAATTGTGGTATTCCCACCGTTGCACACCTCTCTGTAATCACATCACAAAAAAATATTCCCAGTCACTGCATGACATAGTTCTGCAAGCCATAATCAGCATCAAGACTGTATGTGAGCCTGTCTACTATTGTGCTGAAAAACTAACCTCTTGCTGTAAAACCATTCTATGTTTTTTTTTACATTGATACAAGCGAGGCATTTATATTATTAGGTAAATTCAGTAACAAATGTATGAAAGAAGACTTCTCTATTATGCTATTAAGATAATAGTACTGATACTCCAGGTTACAAAAAAAATGTATTGATATGACTCTGAAGAATGTAGGAAGATGTATTAAAACAATTCTGAAGCCAAGAAACTCATTCATCTTCAGATTTTGAAGAATTTCTAGGAACAGTAGAATCTTTCTATAGTTTCTAATATTGGCATAGGAATTATGTGTTAGAGTTGAGAGTGGAAAATGCTGCCTTTTTGTGGAAAAAAAATCCCAGCATAATGAGGCAGTATTCATCATGTGTTACAAATTAAAAGATTTTTTATATCTTTAAAGCTTACTGTAATTAACTTGAATCAGAAAGTAGCAGCACAAAACAAAATTTATGGTCTTCGATTGAATGTTATTTGGAGATTAGAACTACTAAATTGAGGTACATATAAAGAACGTAATATAAAAGCAGATATATTCTCATTCAAGAAACTTTACTTTTTCCTTTTATTTCTTAACTGAACATTCTGATTTATACATACAATCATGAGGCTCTGGGTTAAATGAGGTGTGTGAAAATTGGCAGTAGTCACAGTTCATTACTTACTTCCCATACAATGTCTAGGGTTGCAGTATCAAAATCTGAGTCATACTTTAAAAAAGACCAGGTGGATAGCATTCAATGAAAATGAAAGATGAAAAAATGTCTGTTTATTCTTTTTAGTTTACTGATGACCGAGCCTTCTATTATTTATCTGTGGACAGTCTGACACCCATTGAAATCCTGGTTAGCTTTTCTGCATTAGTACAGTGGAACACTAATGGAGGTAAGGACCACAAAGGAAAGCATATATTAATGTTGTATTTTCCCATACTCGAATATGCCTGTGCTGCTGTGTTTGTCTGGGGTGTATGTTTTGGCACAGTTTGAGAATTTATCATTAAAATGTCACATTGGTTCTTGGGTATACACAAAGTAGTAAAGAAACACTTTCTTGTTATTTTGCACTGATGATAAATATCTTCTTGAAAGGATCCCTTCTTTTACTCTTTATTACAGTTTACTGCAAGCATTTCATCAGTATATTTCTGGTATGGTTTTCCTCATTTTTTTAGGGATTTTTTCCCCCAAATTCCACTCTTGCAAGCTACTTTATGCCTTAGCTGATTGAAATGCAGTAAAATCAGCAATATGACCAGTTTGTTTTTGAAGTGATTTTTAAACTCGTGCACTGTAAGCTCTTAAGTAGATTTATAACTGGCATATTTCAAGATCCAAAGGCTTCAATGGTTTAAATAAAAATCAGTTGTATTTTAGGGAAGCTATAGAGTGGCATTCAGATAAGCTAATGCATGTTATGACAATCAGCTTAAGTTAAGCAGACATTTAGACATTGGATACTTCTAGTGCATCTAGAGTGGAGCAGATAGAACCAGAAGAAAGATTAAAAAATGAAACTGACCATCCCATTGAAATAATTGAACTGTAACATAAAACTAAGCTTTGTGTGGCTGCTTGATTCCTTTGTCTGTGGACAAAGTGGATTTTTATGGGGTTTTAGAACAGCCTTGAGCAACTTAGGAGATTTCTAATTTATACATCCTCCTAATACATTCTTTTAACTATAATTTTCTAGTAAATAGTACAATGAAACTGTATCCTGTACTACCTATACATTTTAAATGACCATCTCTTTCCTCTGAAATGTTGAAACCTACATGAAGACTTTAATGACTGGGAAGTAGATACAGATTCTGCATAAGTGTATTTGCCTTAATTTTACTGTTATTCCTCCCCCCAAATTTTATTTTCTTTTCCTAGATAAACAAGAATGCTCTAGTATTTCAAAAGGTGTGCTAATGGTTGAACATTTTTCTTGGAAAAGTGTGACTCGTGGAAAACTTGTCCTAAAGTTGCATACATCTGCCACCAAAGCTACTGTGTTACATCTTCCTGTTGGGTATGTCTGAGGCTTCTGGTATATCAGACTGGCTGATAGCTGGAGTTAGGTAGGATTGCAAAATTGCTATGAATTTAAAATGATCGCCAAAACATTTATAAAGATTTTAAATTCTATTATTTAAGAACATTTAACATAAAAATCCACACTCTTCTCCCAAAAAATAAACAAAATCACAAATTCTTGCTTAAAAATGTTTCCAATTAAAGAGATGGTTCATGGAGGACCAAGAAAAAATAAATAATCAGTATTTTTAGTGTAACTGTAAAAGAATGACAATGCCATTTTTTTAAAAATGCTGTTTTGAATTTTTTTTTCTTGAATGTAGGCGAAACATATTGCTCTTCACAGTAAGTTCTCCCGTAGGACACCATATTCATCTGTGCAGCATGGTGCCATGTGTCTTTGGAGAAGAAGATGATGTGATGCCAAGTCTTGAACAGGTATGCATAACCAGAACTAGTTAACATTGTGATAAAGGTGTTTCTGACTATTTTAAGTGCTGTTGGATCCTCAGAGTTATATTTAATGGTATAATATTCATTTCAATATTATGGATGGATATATAGAAGAAATGTGTTTTACAGCACAGCAGGCACTGAGGTGGATATTGCAATAATTTTCTTGCATAACTATGTGAGTAAACAATGGGTAGAATTTTGGTTTACATAGAAGAGTAGTGTAAAATAGAATGTTAAAAATGCTGTTGTTGAAATGCTTATGTCAGAAGTAGTGTGTAAGCTCTCTTTTTGAGGCATGTGATACAAGTGATAGAATACATATACAGATATTAATTATTATTAAATCGTACATGCTAAGTAAAATAAACTGTCTTATCAGTAAAGTAAAGTTTGTTTTGTCTGATGAGATCACACATTACTCACTGGGTCCCAGAGTAGCTTTTATACCTAAAATGAACAATTGATTCAGACAACTTTTCATAGCTAAGAGGCCCAGGGGAGTAATTACTACAGCTTTTGTTCTTTGTTGCCTACAATCCAGACAGATAGCACTTCCATCCATATTTTCAAGGTTTCTTTGGCAAGCCGTAGGCCCAAATATTTGCCATGAGTACTTTGGGGAGGAAGTATAGCTTCTAGAGCAGAGTTGAGCCAAAATATTTTGGAAAGTGAGTAAGCAGCAAATTTATACAGAAGTGTAGACTCTGGGTCCTAATAATAGGACACAAAAGCAGCTTATGCAAGTTTTGATATAATTTGATATTTGATAAAATACAAAAATACAACAATACATTTTATTACATTTATTGTAGCAAAGAAGTTTAAATATAAGAAGTTACACCATTAAAAATGTCTTGTGGCTTTACTATCCCCTTGTTTTAAGATTGTGGGTGGAACGCTGTTCCTCATGAAGAAAATAAAGCAAATTGTATCCTGGGGTCTTCTCTGTACCTGTTTTTTGAAGACAACAATTTCTCTGCAGAGTGTCATTTGCAGGAAAGTGGCCCTATTCTTGCACAGAATTTCTGATGAAGATTAATGATGCTTTAGGCAGCATGTAGTTGATGTTTTTTTCATCAAGATACAAATACTTGTCCCTCTTTTTATAATAGCAGGAATGCTGTGCCTTTCAGCTAACGGAAGCCTTTTTATCACTGCACTAGAAGGTCTCAATGTGAATCTTATTTTTAATTAAATATTCTAGGACTAATTATCCTTAAAAGATATATGTTGTGCTTGTATTGTTGCAAGCTTTTTATTTCAATAGCTAAAATCAGTGAAATTTTTGTATGCTTTTGAATACCAGAGACCTAACTGATTTTACAGTTTATACAATTAATAAAAATCGCTTGGCTTAAGAAAAGTATTGTACTTCAGAACATAAAAGAATGCTTTTATGCTGTCGCAGCCTAGAAAGAAAACAAAAGAAAATCTTAAAGCAATCTTTCTAACAATCATTGTTTTTCTTCTCTCTCTCTAGGAGAGCTGCCGGTTTATAAAACAGGCTACAACTATCCTGGAAGCTATTGGAAATGTGATAAATAATTTCAGCAGAGAGCCTGAACTTTCTAAAGCCTTGAAGGAGTTGGAATTAGCACACTGTCCTCCTGGCCTTCATGGTACTGAAATGGCTGCAGAACACTTCAAGGTGAAAAAATAACTTTAATAAACACGTATCTAAAGGCTACAGAATCTGGATAACAGCTTAACATTGTCATTATCCTATTCAAATTAATGACTGTGTTTATCTCCTGAGTGCTTCAAATGTGGCGTTCATTATTAAATGTAAGCCCAAATGGCATAACTTGCAACTGTATACTACTTTTGTCTTCTTTTAATGTGAATTTCTTAAAATAGGCACAGAATAGCACATTCCAAATTTGAGTCTCTAATTTTGCCAATTTTGTTTAGCATGCTTTGGGGCAGACAGTATTGTCTTGTTTGTTTTATGACTTAATTTTGGCTTTAAAAAACACTACCTGTAGTGCAGAAAAGCCAGAATGGTTCCTTTATGTGCCTAATGTTGACGACACAGGAAAACATCATTACACCATATATTACTGAAGGCAGTCATCATGTTTTTTGTCACTCAGAGTGTTTCTGAGTTGTTTTTCTTGTTTGTTTGTTTGTTTTTTAAATGTTCTTTAGATACATGATGATAAAGTTACACTTTACTGTAGTTCTCTGTAGAGTAACTTTTCAATACTATAAAAAACCTACAAGAAAAAAGGTATGTGAAAGTTATTCAATTTTTTATGTATATGGAAACTTTGATAATACTGCTATTACTTGATTTGTCTAGAGTCAATACTTCTTATGTCCCAGGCTGACTTGCATCAAAATACTAGAAAGCTTGTGAAGTTTAGACTATGTATTTAAGAAGGCAGAATAGAAGAAAGGGATTAGCATTTTTATAATAGCTGATATTAAAAAGTAGAATACCTAAACCAGTGCTTTTATACATGGGCTTGACAACAGGCTCAAAACACCAAAATTAAGAAAATTCTAGGTGCACCGCTAATTGAACTTGAATTTTCATGCCAAGTTCAACAGAAAAAATGAGTTTGACCTCTCTGGAATTGGAAACCCAAATTTTAAATTGATATTTTCACGTTAAATATGTGTAAAACTTAGGGACTTTAAGAAAAATTCAGTAGGCGTGAACATACATATCTCTCTCTCTCCTTTCAAAACCAGTGTATAGTTGTAAATGAACAGAAAACTAGAAATGAGATAAATGAAAGCCACTGAGCCAACAGTGATTCAAGAATGAGAATATGGAAAAGATCTATCTTTAAGACAAACAGTGAAAAAATATTCTGAACATAAGCCTGTATCTCATAGAGTCTTTCTCCATCAATCTTATCTGTTTCAAAAATAAGGTTTTATTACTATTACAATATATGTAACTTATGATAAAATGTTTCCAGAAAAATCTGTAAATAAGGAAAATTAAATAAAAATTATCTGTTTTTCAGTAAGTTATTACTGTTTTAATTAATTCAAATTGTGAAGCAAGCTCTGAAAAACACACTAAAATTCCCATTTTCTGGAAGAAGGAAGGAGACTGGATTTCTGCTTTTTAAAGAGCATCACTATGTTGAGGATAAAAATTAGGCCATCAATTTAGTCATATAAGTAGGACACCAAATACTCCCCACTTTGCCATCAGTAAATTCCTACTTTTTCTTGTGGCACCACTTCCTAATTCCTAAGCATGTCCATTTCATTGTTCATCTCTGTTGCAAAACATCTAATTAGAATGCCAGTTGTCATTATGGTGATTATAATGTGCTTTTCTGTTCACTGATATGAGACCATTGGCTCGCTTCACATAAACTACTAAGGCAGTTTCAGGTGATAAAAATGTAAGCTGTAGAATAAGTCCTATATTTAATAACCAGTCATCAGAGGTTTTCTCCTGGTCGTTGGCCTGAAGCATTTTAGTCCTAATATTTGAGCTAATTTTCAGATACTCTATTTCTTAAAGACTTCATTTTTAGATGAAAAAAAGAGCTAGGCAGTTTTTGAGACAATTATGAGAAGCAATATAAATCAGCTTTTTAAAATTGTCCATTCTTTGAATACATGTCGTCTTTTTTATTTTAGGTTTTCAATAGTGCATTTTGGTATTTGATCAAATACATATCAGGCAGTGCAGCTCTTTACAGCTACAAATTTGCCTTCAGGTCCTTCACTTTGGATTTTAAAGATGCTGAGCTTTTTAAGGATGACACTTTGTCTTCAGGTACTGTATGGTATTGCTGATAGCTTCATATATATCTGCCTGTTCTTATTTTCAAGGAAGCCAATCCTTCACTAATTTTGTATTTTCTTGCCTCAGTAAGCATGGCTTATTTCTTATGAGATGCCTAAGCATTCTACTGTACACAGCATGTCTGAAATTCATTTCAGAACACAAATGATCTTTTTCTTTGTTCCAAAAATTCTGTTCATGTTTTGTTAATTTACAAGATTTATGAAGTTATCCTTCATATTCCTTTAGTTGCATTTTTCAGTCTTCACAAGCATTAGTGAGCATCTAGAGATGCTTTTTTTTCCCCTAATGTACTGGAGATCATGGCTTTTTTTCAAATTACCATCTGAAAAGACCTTAAATGATTCAAATTAGTATCTTCATTGCAAGTTCAGCAATTTCTTGTTGATGGGTTGCGGTTTGTTTTTGTTTTAAGGGGTATTGGTGTTTTTATTGTTTACTTGCCTGTTTTTAAGCTTGTTTAAGATATCAAAAATGGACTGGAAATTTGCTCAAGACCGTAAGCAACCTGCAGTGACCTGATTGTGATTTGCATCTGGGATTAGACCAGATGGCCATAATTTTATATTACTCTGTGATTACATTCTTGTGTTTTCTGAAAGTGGTTTTGCCATTCATATTGTTGAGTTCTGATCTGTTGAAGTGTGCTTGTACAACCTTTCGGAGTCACTACGTATTAAAAAAGTTTTCTTTGGTTTGGAAGTTAGAGAATAATGAGGAATGATGGTTTGGGAACAGAGCCACATGTAACAGTATTTAAGTGATTACATTGAAATGTGTGACAGCAATATTTTCTTAAGCTAATTTGTTCTGTTTTTCAAGTGAATCTCTCTCTTTTCTCCTCCTTTTTGGTGGTTGTTACTTGCTTTTGGAGCATTATTTCTTTCCTCTCATGCTGTCTCACTGCTCTCATTCCTTAACCTTGTGGGTTCCAAACTGCCACTGCCTTCTTGTAGTGCAGACCCCCACACCCTCCCCCTAACCCTGGTGCTGAGTCCGCCCTCCTAGGATGCTAATTCTAGGCAAGGATGCCTTCCAAGAGCTCATTACTAACCTGTCAGAACCTACTAATTTTTGTTTCACTCCAGAACTCCTTGGTAACAGAAAGTCACAGATAAATAAACCCCCGCTTTATCATAGATCTTATCCTTATTCCATGGCTCCTTTGCAAAGGTTGAATATAATGCTTTGAGCAACACTGGTGTTTAAATTATTACTTAATAAACTGATGAGGTTGAGATAGAAGCAATTAAAATCTTGTGAAGCTCTTATAAGCTGTATTCAGAGTCAGGCTTTAATGTTATGAAATCATGTTGGTTTATATTTGGAACGGTATGTTGATATTACATTAGGACACTTGATTTTTAAAATGCAGCACAATAGGTACTGTAACAAGAAGTATATATTCAATGATTTGCTACATCCTCTTCCTCTTCTTTCAGAGAGTTTTGAGAAGAGTTCCTGTAGTAGCTGGCAGAACCGAACTCCAACTTCTGAAGAAGAAGAAGCAGCTCTTAAACTTCAGGCCTTCTGGAGAGGGACTTATGTTAGGAAATTAGTGAACAGCAGAAAACCAGGTGTGTTCTTTACAAGTCCCAGAACTCAGAATCTGGTCTTTTGACATTTAGATTTCATTTTTGCTTCATATTTTTGTCATTTGAGCTTTATGTGAGTATTTCAACTCTTCCTTCCAGTATATAATGTCTTTCTTATCTTTTGATTTATCTACCTTTGATTTATTCTACCTTTAATTCTAGTATTTTCTTTACAGTGCTTTACTGTGGGTTTGGTTTTTTCCAGTCATAATGTCCTCCTCCTCTTTTACCCTATTAGCTATATTTTTTTCTATCTAACTTGTCATTATAGTGAGCATTATTACTTCCCTCCCCCCCGTTGGTTTTTTCATGTTTTCCCTCTCCACTTCTGTCACTAATTGCTTATGCAGTTAGGATTTCACCTAACTTTAGTCTTGAAAAGATAGACAACAGGTCTAAACTAGTTGCCTAAGTCTTTATCTCTATTTTATGGGTAGAAGTAGACACCTTGAGATGACAACATGTCCTGTCATCTGAGAGGTATCAAACATGGGTGAAATGAACTACTTGCAGGGGCTGCCTGGTACACTTTAGCCACATAGGTTGCCTAGGCACGTATCTACTCATTCATAGTACCTGAAAAGAAAAGCTGCTGACAGACAACCAATGTATTCTCCAAGGACAGAGATAAACTCGTAGCCTACAACATGTTATAACGAAAAACCTGTAAATCAGAAAAAGTACTGATCACAGCATTTTTGCTCTTGCAGGAGTGCAGAAAAGTACAAAGGTGATCATGAAGGGAATTTCCTTCAAAGTAGAAATTAATTTTCAGCTCAGTGAGATGTCTTTAAAATTAAAAAAAACATCCCTAGTGATTCATAAGACAATTTAGTTGTTTGAGTGGCATTTTTCATAAGTATTTGGCAGGTGCATATTTAGAACAATACAAAAGATTTTATATTTTCTAACTTTTTATTTCCAGGTACCAAAGAAAACACTGATGTCAAAGAAACCTTGCAAAAATTGTGGACTGTGATTGAGTTAGATTTTGAACACTGTGCTGTAACACTGTTAAGGTAATAATGTAATAACTTAAATTTTTATTGCCACCAGTACCACAGAATTGCCATGAATTGCTCTTTCACAAAATAAATATGGTGAAAGAATTACTAGTTTTAAAATTACAAAACTCTGTTGCAAAGCATGAGGTGTTCTTAGTAAGGACAGATATTCTGTTCTTTATTGTGTGTTCCTGACATGAGTAAAACTACAGCAAATCTGATTTTAGGTATGTACTTTACAGGTTTTTCTTACAGCTTGAGCTAGAACATTACCTTTCTTTTTGTATTCATTTTTTTAATATCCTGTAGGCTGTTACATAATATAAATGATGCAGATTCTTTAGTTAAACATCTAGCCAGCTGATTTAAAGAAGCATTTCGATACATGCTGGCTCTTAAAGGATCCCAATTGACATTAGGAAGGTGATAGCTATGCTATTTAAATGTATTTTATATCAGTTTATATCATCAGAGGATTTGTTTGTAGCTCTTGAAGGGAAGTATATATATTTCTTGCTATATTCTTTCCCTACTATTTAATTGCAGCTTTCGCAAAGATATCGACTCTAATTTCAAGTGTTCCTTAAGTCCTTTTCAAGCATGACACCCTTTGGGAATCACATATTTATTTTCATTAACTCCTTCAAAAATCTCTCTGTGAGTCTTCAAACAACTGATCTAGCAGTAGGTCAATTCTGCCAGGGGTGAGAAGTGGCAATAATCACTACTTGCGTGTATAAATCTTTAAAACCATCAGTTTGAGGAACACGTATGAAGTACAATTTTATTCAGCTTCCAATGTTTCTAATCCTATAAAACCTTTGTGTGTGGATGAGATCGGGACTTTGCAATCCTGGCCTTGTTCCAAATGTTAGACCTCTGTTCTAGATTAGCAGCATCTCTAAATCTGCCAAGATTAGAAGCAGTTGTTATAGCCTGTCTTCACGCTTTTAAAACTCATGGGACTGATTCCTAGGGATTGTCCCAGGGAATACATTTGATTGTTAAAATTATGCTAATGTGATCTTTATCTTTTTTGGCAGATGACATACTTGCATTTAGTACAACAGGCTAGCAGCTTGTCTATTAAAGTAACATGCAGAAATTGTGTAAATTGGACACAATTGTAAATTGTAAATTTGCTGTATCTTAAGATGACAGCTTAAGATAAAAGAAATACAAGTTACAATAAATTATATTTATTTAAAAAATAAAAGAAAGAAAAAGTAATTTTTTGTAGAAGATATAACATTTCATTTATTAGAAGCAGTTTCATGGGTAGACCAACCAATAGAATTACTTATATGCAAGTACTGATCATTACAGGCCATTAGCTCTGAAAGTGCTGCTCCTTACCTGTTTTATTTATTTATTTGAGAGTGAAGAGCTCCTAGAGAAACATGAGTAACACATTTTATAACATTGTTTTACATTCATGCATACAGGAGTGTTCAAATCAAGATATATGTACTTAATATATACACATATGTAAAAAAATATCTTTTCTTCTTTGCAGAGAAATGTTTAGAAGGAACTGTAAATCAATTGTAATGTTTCCTTGTTATGAAGATGAACGCTGTAAGGTCTGTTTTGATGACTATTCTGTTACTTACGCTGATCAGCCACCAAATGTGTGGTTTGTGGTTTTTAGGTGAGTTTAATACAGTCCTGTATAACTGTTATAGGGAAGTAGTATTGATACACTGGATTTTACTAACCTGCTTAAAAAAAAATTATGTAAGTCTAATTTTCTCAAATCCTAATGTATGCTCTGTGTTACACAAATAATTTTATTTGTGAAAAGAATTTTAATATAATTTTTAATTTTTCTTTTTTAGAGAAGTATTTATTGTTTCACAAGACATGCTTATAGTGCCAAAGGTGTACACCACTATACCTTCCTGTAGACTTCATGTTGTTGATAATGACACACTGGAAGAAATGCCACATGTCTTTTTCAAAGTGGCACCTCGTGTTTACCTCAAAAATAAGGTAAATGCAAAGAGTTGTTGGGAAAGTACAATTTTAAAAACAGTAACAGTTGCCCAAACTCTGTGGACGTTTTTAGTTTTGTTATACCATTCTACTTAGAAGTACCACCCTATTTATTAACAAGTTTGAATAGAGACTATCACTGATCTTCTCATGTGATGAACCTTTTTGCAGTGAAGGAATAGCTGTAATTTTCTTTCATATTTTTTACTATTGATAAATGGCTCAATGTCATGTGCTACTCAGTGGCACTATGGTTGCTTGCATATGGTATCCATCTGACCAAATAATCTTCAAGAATCAAGGGCCAAACTAAAGATAAGGTTTGAACAGCCTTTTTATAAGTCATTCTTACAATAATTAAATTAATATGCATCTTCAACTGCTAATGATAATTGGAGTATTGATGCCAAAAACAGCTTTAGATATGTTCCTTCACAAAGCCTGTGTTATCTAAGAGGCATTAGTGTAAATTGCTTCTAAAAAAATAACTACCTTGTTAAATAATTTTTACAGCTTTTCCTCCTCCAGCCTTTTTACCTTTAGACTAAAGAAGACAGAAGAGCTGAATCCTGTAGCTTATTATGCTTGACTAAATAAAGTGTGCTTCACTATTGATTTTAATGCTATTTTCAGACTATTTCCCTAGCTTAAAATAATCTTGAATTCTTATTTTCTCTTCCTCTAAATTTCCAATCCTCCTTAGTTTGTGGTACCATCTAACTAAAGATATCAGTTCTCCATTCTACCATCCACATTACTAATAAAAGTACCTAAAAGAATCAGATCTTTTGTGATCTAACCAGATTGTGGTTAGATCTTGGAAATCTCACTGATTTCATCCTGGTCTTCCAATAGGACTAATGAATATGTGCTTTCATAGAATCCTAGGGGTTGGAAGGGACCTCGAAAGATCATCTAGTCCATCCCCTTTGTGGATGTGATAGTTCAACAGCCCCCCTAATTTCCTCATTCTGACAGCATTTCCTTAGGCTTTGAAGGATCATAGAGAATGGGTTGGGTTGGAAGGGACCCCAAAGATCATCTAGTTTCAGCCCCTCTGCATGGACAGGGACACCTCCCACCAGACCAGGTCTCTCAAAGCCCCATCCCACCTGGCCTTGAACACTTCCAGGGATGAGGTATCCACAACCTGTGGCAGTGTCTCACTGCCCTCATAATAAGGATTTCTTCCTTATGTCTAAACTAAATCTACCCTCTTTCAGTTAAAAGCCATGCCCTCTTGTCCTGTCAATACATACCCTTGTAAAAAGTCCCTCCCTAGCTTTCCTATAGGCCCTCTTCAAGTATATAGGCTATAAGAGCTCCCAGAGCCTTCCCTTCTCCAGAAGAATTTAGCCTGTTTTCTTCCCATTTGTAAATGGATCATTAATGTTTCAGGGACCTTCAAAGGCTTTTGAATGTTCTATTGATGTTCTGACAAGACATTATGTAATTATTATGAAACACAGAATACAGTGTGGTTTTTATATTACCCTCCTTTTTAACAGTATTTTGTAAAAAACAGTCAATGATGTAATAAATTGAGCAAGAAATTATACAGTCTGCATGAATTCCTTAATGTAAATATTAATGCAGAAAAAGTCTTCATCTTCCACGGGGGTTTTTTTGTTGTTGGTGGTGGTGTTTTTAGCACAAGCCTAGGAGTTAGTTATTCTGCTTCAAAAATGTGAATCAGCAATTTACCAAAGAGCTGGAAAGAAATTCTGTCAACACATTTTGTTAGTCTGCTTCAGAAACACTCAACGTTACACATTATTGTTCATTTCAGAATGACTGACAATAAGGATAAAATCTGCGACAATATCTGTGTTCTTTCTGCAGACATTACAAGCTGGATACAAACAAGCTACTTGTTTTGCATTATGCAGATTTTTTTTTTTTCAATAAATTGCAAAAAAATGAAACTGGCTGGATGCAGGAATCATAACAGACTCTAACAGAACTACATGGTTCTCTAGTAACAGGACTATATAGTCCTTTTTGCTTATAACGAAGACCTTATTACTAACTATAACACAGACAAAAAGTGTGTCATGTGTAATCACAGAGTGCATTTCGAGCAGTATTATTTCCATGTGAAAATTAATTGTTTTCTTCTTTCAGAAAGGATACACATTTATGGCTGAAGCATCTACTGGTGATCAGCCCGTGGCAGCTGGAAAGTGGAAGCTCCGGCTCATCGGTTCTCACGGACCCCTCCCGTTGCTCTCTCGTGAGGCTGTAAATGATGCCTACTCTGCTAAAGAAATTAAAGAGTATTATATACCCAATGACAAGCATGTAATGTTCAGGTAAATGTTGAGAGGAGAATGATTAAATTCTGCTTTTTTTATATGGACCATGACTGACAGAAAAATACCTTATTTCCCCTTGCTTACAAGGGGTAAGGTATTAAAGCAAATGTATGAATTTTATGGGCTGTCAATGTGCAATACCAGATTTAACATACAACTTACTAAAGTGGTATTTTCTGAAATAGTGCCACTGCTTAATGAAAAAAGTCTTCCCTCTATGTCAGTTATTGAAATTGGGAGGGTAAATATGTATTAAAACTGAGATTTTCTGGTTGGGAGGAGACAAAGTTTGATACATTCTTTAACTTATTCAGATAAAACTTTCAATAAAATCCAGAAATACAACACTTTCTTTTCTGATATGTCAAACCATTTTCCATCTCACAGGGTTAACAGAAAAGTTTATATCCACTGTATTTTAACATGAAGGTTCCTTTAGGAGAAAAAAATTAAGAAAAATGTGATCATTTAACTTTTAAAATCCTTTTTTAATGTATTAAACTTCAGTAAAATGAGTTCATTCTAATTGAGTCTTGAGTTCAGAACTGACCCTGACTAAATCAATATGCCTAAGTTTTCATGCAAAGGACTACACAATGCACCAAAACTTGACCTGTTCTTAGAGATGATTTTGTTTATATTTTTGAAAGTTAGTTCTGGAACATTTTACCTTGAGTCCTGACAACTTGTATCAATATTTTAAATCAACTGATTATTCTCAGGATAGAGGTCCATTCAACAAGAGGAAAGAGATCCAATCTAAACGAAGAAAGCATGTAAAGGAAATATAAGAAATGCACTCAAGTTCTATAAACTCCTGAGTTTCTAGGTTGTGTTTTTTTTTTCGCCCTCCGATGTTGCCAATCTATAAAAAAAATGTATTTATGGGCAAAAAGCAAATAATGTATAAAATTATGATTTGCAACAAAAGTGTTACTTAAATTTCATTTTAAGATTCCAAATCTCCAATCTTTTCCCGCAGTATTTTAGGTTCACAAGTGTAGCAGCTGCTATCAAAATTCTCAACTTTAAAAAGCAAATTCTCAGTCAGTTTTAAATTGCATCATGCTTTCCAGCACATTCTAGTACAGCCGGAGGGAAAACGTAAATCTGGATATTTGATAAGGCAGTAAAAAAACCTAAATAAACAGCAAGGTATCCTGGTTTGGGAAGAGCAGGATAAACCATTCCCGGTCCCGCCCAGTCCCGCCTGGTCCCGCCCGGCAGTGTGTGGCGGTGTCTGTGCGGTGACCATGGAAGGGAGGGGAGGGCAGGTCAGGTGACCCCCATGGACCAATCACAGCGCTCCCTCCTGGGGTGCGGGGTGTGAAATGGCTCCGCAGGGAGCTGGGCCTGACCCCTGGGGATGGGTGCTGGGGGCTTGGGGTGTGATTGTCCTTGCTCCCTCTCCTCCTTCATGCGGGAGAAGGGTATTGTTCACTGAGATGGGGTTACCTCCCCCTGCCTCCCCGAGTAGGATCGGCTTGGCGGCTTCAAAGCTCTTGTGGATTGTCACCTGGACTCGGGCTCCCCCATCTATTGCCAAGTTCAGTTTGGGGCTGTTCTGATTGGGAGATAATTACCAATTGCAGAGCATGGGTTACATATTTACATATCTGCCTTTATTTGTAAACAATTCATCATTATTTACATTAATTCATTAAGCCTGTTCTTGTTTATTTCAAAACTTAAAGTCTTTCTCCCTTATTGCTCTTTTTATCTTCCCCTGGGAAAGTATTGGGACCACAACAGGGAGTGTCTGTCACCCATTTATTGGCTGAAACTGACACAGACCACCCCTTTTTCTGCAGTAGCACTTACTTGGATCATAGATTCACTGCACTAAACTTTACTACATGAAGAGTTGCCCATTAGCTTGCAGGAGAACTGTTGACTACAAACTCAATTTTAAGTGTTCACTTACAGGTCAGCACAACACTTAGATGTTTTCCTAAAAAAATGATCTAGTATAATTGGTTATTTTTTAATTTTTTTTTTTCCTCTAGGTATTCTGTGAAAGTCACAGTGTCACATGTTGCTACAGTGCAGGTACAAACCTCTAAATCAGACGTGTTCATTAAACTACAAATCCTAGATAATAAGAAAGAAGTTGTGAGTGTCACTGGAAAGGGCCGTGCACTCATCCCTGCCTTTTACTTCTTGAGAAATGAAACGTTTTCGAGTTCTCAATGTAAGTATTATATTCTGTGTTTAAGAATTTATTCACAGAACAGTATGCATTCTTACAGTAACTTCAGGTAATCATAGAAAATATTTTTTCCTACTTTTTCCATGAATCTGTAAGTGCTTTGTGATTGAGTGAAATCAGTTAAATTTTTGAGTGACGAACAGAAGACCTCAGCAATGAGAAAAGGTACCTAAAAGGACTGATTGAAATAAGGTGTCCAGCCTTATTTTTTTCATCTGCTTTTTGGTTTTGTTTTGTAACTGAGTAGAAGATTTTTGTGGATAATTGAAATAGCTTCTTAGTTCCAAAAATCCTATGCATATGCTTGCCTTGTCCTTGAAAAGTGAAATGTTTTATTTTCAAGATCTTGCCTTTAGTTGTTGGATCTTAAAGTTAAAAAAAAAAATTTGACTGGTAGGAAACTGATGTATAGATTGTAGGACATGGTAGTTAATTTACAGATTACACAGAGCCTAATGGTTTAATGTCCCATCTTGAGTATCATTCCTTTTAGCAGAAGTACATGGTTTATTGGCTTCTCATCTGCTATAACAGCCCCAATGCTCAAGGCAAAAGACTCAGGGATAAATGATACAGTATTTAACCATAAGAAAAGCTCCTTATTTTTGACTTTGCCTCTACTGCAGCTTCAGAACGATATTCATGGATATAGAATACACTGAAGAAAGAACTACTTGCCCCAGACTTGCAAAGCTCATAAATGCCTTTTTTTCTATCCTAAATTCTTTATAACAATTGAAATACTTGTCACTGTTTAACACCGGCCCGACAATTAAATCGAATAACAGATGCTCCCTATTAATGCCCCTCTCCTCCCTGATAAGGAAAGGAGAGAGAATAAGGGAAAGAGACTTATGGGTTGGAAACTAAACTACACAACTTTAATGAAACAGTAATGATAAATAGGAAAAATTACTAAATATATACACCTATCCCCCGGTAACTCTCACGTCACCACGGAGGCTGCAGGGCAGCCCTGGGAAACTCCAGGCTGGACCCCTGGGGTCAGGAGCAGTTGGGAACTGGAGGCAGGAACACACAGATTCAGGCTGGTACGGATCAGGACCACAGGCAGATGAATGGATGGAATCCTCCCAGGATGCCGAAGCAAAACAGGGTTCAGCAGTTCAGCAAGGATCGCCTCTCTGTCTTGGGCGCCATTTGTCACGGGGAGGCTTGGAGTAATTTGCCAGCACAGCCGATATGGTTGTAGCAAACCTCGTTTATTCACCTCCATAGCGGTGCTTATATACACTTATGAGTGTTACTAAATATAGAACTTTCAGTGGTTGGTCATTATGCGGTGATCACATTCCTGACAATTAAGCTAATTGGTTAAAGGCTATTGTCCACGCTCCTGCCGGGACATCCAAACTGAAAAATATTTGCTTCTGCCGTTACCCTGTTATCTTGTTTTTGCTACAAAGCCAGTTCTGTTGTTATCTCCATGCCAAGGTCAGTTCGTTAACACATTCCCGAACATGGCTTGTTCAGTACATGTCTGCTTCTATGGAAAAACCCCACACAAAATGGCATCTTATTTCATGTGCTCACCTGCACTATTTTTTACTGTGTAGTTTTCTAGCATGATCCTTTAGAAAAATGTTTTATCTAAACTTCCAATGCTGTGTAGGAAAAACAGCTAATTTAATCATGTTTGTGAAACATTTTGATTTTTGTCTCAGCTGCACCTTGTTATTACCATAAATGTAAAACGAGTACAGAGAGTGTGCTCTTCAAGTGTAATTCATCAGTTGACAATGTTATGATTTTAAAGGAGGCAACGGAGAAGCTGTCATGATTCTCTGACTGAGTTGCCAAGATAATCAGTAGTTATTTTTGGCTACTCTTCTTGGAATGTGGGAATGGATTAGTAAATACAGGAATTTGGAGGAAATAGTAGCAGAACAGCTATAAAATAGCTCAGATTAGAGCAAGTGTCACAAATCCTTGAAATAGATTGCCATGTTACCCTCAGAAAAGTGAAGAAGAAACTTTCAGGAAACTGTCTTGTTGGCAAAGATCATAGTCTGACAACTGAAATAAGTTAAACGGTACAGTCAGGTGAAAGAGAAGTGAAATGGGTTCCAGCAGCAGCTGGAAGGGAGGGGATGGGGAAGAATAACTGAAACATTTAGTCTTCACCAAAGTAGCAGTGGACATGGATGAGAAAAACTTTTCAAAATATCCCCAGAAGTCTCTCACACACACATTAGACTCTTGGCTCTTACGTGCTGTGATACAAGTACAATTTACCACTTTAAAATTATTTTGATCCGTTGTGAATCATTCAATGAAGTATCTGTTATCAATGAAGTATCTGTATCTATATTAACCTAACAGAAAATAGGAAGGCTGTCCTACTAGATCTTACCGAGTGGTGGAGCCAGTGAATTCTAGCTGAAGAAAGCAGTGATGAAAGGCACTTCCTTTCAAAATGAATTTTTTAAAAGTTTCTAAAAGTGGCAAGCTGACTGTAAAAGATGTGTTATGATTCTAGACTATATTTGAAGGTGAAATGACTACTCCGGTGCCATTTAAGTGTGTCCAATTGAATAGAGAGCTCTCATTTGGAAAGAATGACTGTCACTTTTTTTTTTTTTACTATTATTTTTACAATACTAGGCTAAGTGGCCTTAACGTTGAAGTTCTTTTTCTATCTGTATTCACTCTGTATATCACAAAGACATTTTGTGAAAGTGTTCCAGATCTTTAAGAGCATCCAAACTTAATAAAAAGATTACGAAATGTACTTAGTGTAACCAATATGAGAGTATCTTACAACCCAACCTTCTGAGTGTCTAGGTGCAATTTATGGTACTGTCAAAGCATGTTTTTTTGCTACTGTCAAAACTATTAGGGAATTGTGGCGTGTACAATAACAATATAGGAGCCCCCATGAATATTGATGACAAGCTCAGGTAGGGATTTGTACAAACAGTATTCAAGACAAGATTCATACTGTTAGCATCTAGTTTTTATCTAAAAAATTCTGTTTTCACGGAGTAGGAATAATCAGAAACCAATGATATAACATCCCCACCAAACTTTTTAGTTAAGCAAGATGCAGTCTTCACATTTGAGACTTATTAAGCATTGTGCATGTTCTGCCTCTCATAGAATTGATCCCAGTGTTGACAGAAGTATTCTTAAATGAAATTGTTGTGCAAGCATCACCAATAAAACATCATGCCCCTTTCCCACTCACAATCTGTTAATCCTATCCAGTCCAGCTGTTTTATAAATGTATTTTATAGCTCATAAACTACATTAAAAAATTAAAAATACATATATATACTTACCTATTCTGAGATGTAGCAGTGACTTGGACTTTGAACACTCACTTCCCAATAAAGGAGTTACATATTGTCATAGTGCAAGCACAAATTCTTTTGTTTATACAAGCACAGTGGTCCTGTAGCACAGATAGACAAGTGAATGCCCATAATCCTTTTATCTTCTGTAGCAGTGGTCGATACAATCCAGTCTCATAGTATCAAAATATAATTTAGATTTTTGTTTCAATCTGGAGCCGAAATAGGTACAAGTTCCTTCTGTCTTTGCTCTGGAAAATTGTTTTTATCAGCAGTGAGAATTAGTGTCATAGCTCCACCTGGTGACTTTTTCTAGAACTCTTATTTTGGTTGTGTGTCTATTTTTGTGACCTTTTCCAAGTCATCATTCTGGACAGAGCAGAATGAGTCTTATGGAGGATTCCACCATTCTGTGCTGAGTTATCTTCATGTACTCTGGTCCTTTGTAGAATTCTTTAATATTTATCCTCTCAGATTTAGGAGAGAAATAAGAGGAGGATAATGAGGCACTCATGAAAGCTTATTATAGCCTAAAACTCACAACCTGCATTTAAACCTGCCTACCTTGATAGGCAGAGGTGAATTCCTTCAGAGGGCAGTGCACAGCTCCTAGAGCTCAGAAACAAGACCTCCTGGGGAGGAGATCACCTATTTGAGAACTACAGGAAGGAGCACATTTGGTTGGTCTCACTGATGTAAAACTACCTTTTTTGTAAATTAGTTGAACTACAGTGCTTAGACAGGCATCGAAGATGATTCCTGAATAGAAACTCTCCTGGAAATATTGCAAATATTTCCCTAAATGCAAGTTACCCAATTGGAAAATATCTGTATGTACAGTCATTGTTCTGTTTGAAATCTAAATTGTTTCTTCGCAGCAGGTTTTCAGACAGATGTTAAAGAGCATGCCAGACTCTGATCTCTGGATAATATTTTTTCTTCAGCCAAATGCTGAGTGAAAGCCTCATGATTTTGGTTCCTTCTGATGAAAGACATAATGTAACTGCTGTGAGTTATGTCTGTCACCATAACAGAATAGGAAGCTAATTGATACCTGGAAAACTCAGCAGCTTCTGTTTGGGTGAGAAACTATTCCACAGATAAATGCTTGCCTCGGTATATCTTATGATATAAAAAAAAAAAAAAAAAAAAAGTTTAGAAGAAGCTAAGTATTGTCTTCATTCAAGTCTCTTTCACAACTCTTCTTGCCACGGAGACAGCAACAGGGATATCTCAGGTGCTAAAGATTCTGAATGCCATGCAGAAGAGCTTGTCACTGGGAGTTTGAGACATCTTGAAGAAACCAGCTCTGCAAGTTATTGGTTTAATTTCCCGACTTTTACTGATTTTCTTAGGAAAAAGGATACACTGTCTAATGCAGAGGAAAGATGGGATAGCAAGTGTTCCTTGGCCTTTGACTTCCATAAGAAACAGTATTTGCTGGCTCCCTTTGAGTTTCTAGTGGGACACTTAACCTTTTATTTGACTTTTATACACAGACACACCAGATCTAAGATTTGCTGTATCTGGTCTATAGTTCTGTCAGCTCTTCTAAACTTCCCTGGATGTTTTGGCATCACACATGAAGCCGTACATTTTTATTTTGAAGTGTTTCAATGATACAGTGTCATCCTTTGCTTTTATAATGAACCTGGGGAAGATTAAAGTGTTCTGTCTTCAGTGAAGTCTAAAAGATCTCTCTCCCAGCTGATAGTCCAAGTGCTGTTAGTGTAACACAGGTGAAGTTGCTTCCCCAGAGGCATTATTTCTGCCCTTAATTCAGTCTTGTAGGAGATACTCCCTTTTAGAATACTTTCCTTTCTCTGTAGATGTTCAGGCAAGATAATATCATAGGTGTCATAGGCATTAGAAACTAATGCAAGTTTAGGTTTTCTGGGTTAATTACTTCTGCTACAGCTCTTCTTTAGTACATATCTGTTTTCACATTAATTCCTTCCTTTGAAGACAATGATATAATGTTGTAAGTGACAGACAAGTATACTTTATAGCTCTTTGCAAGATTTCTTCCAACTTTAATTTCTTTAAACTTCAGTCAACTATGGTCTTTGTGTCAGGTTGACGTAAGAGACTTCTGTAAGGGTAGGAGTTGCCAGAACTGTGGGCAGCACACCTCTCTCCCCCTTCCAAAGGTGCATACAATTTATTGAGTGAGGCTTGCTCCACAGAGATGCCATCACGCTGACTGCAAGGCTGTCTGTGTCATGTACTATATAGCATGTTGCTGTGGTGGTCAGTGCAGGAGAGATGTGAGGTTTGGGGGGAAAAAATTATGCACTTTATAGACACCAACAACAGTTACATATATATAGTGTTTCAAATTTCTCATTATTTACTTTGAGGAGATTTGTGATTTGGATGCAGAATGAAATCAGGATAATACTTGGAATAAGCTTAATTTTAATTTGTACCTTGTGGTCATAATACAGCATAATAAAACTGACTATGATAATTCTTTTTCCTGTAGTTTCTGGAGGCATCTGTTTATCTCATACCAATAACTCATAGCATTTCTAGAAATTAACACTGACATTTCTTATCATCTTGCAGCAAGCAAAACCCAAATTAATCAACGTAGCACAAAGAAGGATTCAGAGACTGGAGGATCCAGAAGAAAAAGTTTTGTTACTTTTTCAAAGGATAACAAAGCTGCTTTGAAGCCAGTACTTTTAGAAGAAGGTCTACCTATATTACATGGATCTCTCCTCCTGGAAAACTCTGATCAAAGTCCACAGGAAGTAAGAGATTCCAAATCAGTGGGACTGGGCGGGGGGGGGGGAAAGGAGAGGAGCGGGGAATAGAAAAAAAAATGGTTATTGATAATTGAACATGGAATCCAAAATCGAGATTGTTGTTAGCTTCTGAATGAGGTTATGGAGAAAGAATAATGTGCATGTATTTTCCAAGTCCAATTAAAATGTACCTTTCAGCTAAAGGCCAAAAGCTACTGGTAATGAAAGTAAACTTCACATGCTTCAATGTGAGTTGTCTTTGAAATATAATGTTAGAGATGTCCATCTTTAATAATTTTAATAAACACCTCTGGCCAGTCAGCTGAAAGCTTCAGTAAGACACATTGCAACTGCTGCTTTAGCTGAGTGTCTCAGAAATGTTGACATCATAAATTTTTCTTAACTTCACCTAGTAGTATTTGTTTATATTTCTAAAGCAGTGCACGTTTCTCTGTCTCCAGATGTTTCACTGATGTGATTTTTCCTGATAATTGAGTTCAGTTGCAACAAAATACTCCAAGGGATAAAACAGTAAATAGATAAAAATAAAGAAAAAACCAAATTCCAGCATTGTTCCTTTAACTCAGAACTGTCTTTAGAATTTAGAAAATGGTTTTTTAAAAGTGTTTTGGAATAATTTCCTGTTCAGTGTAGAAAATGTTTACAATTATCTGACCCTGTCACCTTCATTTGAAAGTGAGTCAGTATCAAGTGCTAGAATTAGTGCTAAAGGCCCTGTAGTAGGCCTTAAAAACAAACAAACAAAAAAAAGTGTTTTAGCACATGGAACACACAGGAAAGTTACATGGAAATCTTAAAGGCATGTAGCTCCTTATCATCTCTCAGTTTAGTGTCACTTGATAAACACATGAGTAATTGTTTTATTTCACAGGAATTAAAATCTAAGGGATTAACACTAATTTTTTAAGCTGCTTGTGCATACTGTAATGTGCAAGCTTGTAAGTTAATTATATGCTTTGTGCACTGAGTTCAGTAGGCAGTTTACTTACCTACAAAACTTTTGAATGTTTGATATAATTGTTGTGTTTTCAGCGTGGTAACGTGTTGCGTTTTCTTTCACAGCCTCACAAGTATATCATACAAGCTTTGGTGCTGTATAATAGTTGGCCACTTACTGAGAGTCAGTCTCTGTTTGTTCAGGCACTGGAAGAAATGGAGAAAAATAAAATCAAAGGTAGATTTGATTTAAGTATGTATTTAGTCAAATGCTAATATTACTGATTTTTTTAAAAAATGTCACATTGCTACGAGCCAAGACGATATGACATTTTTCTTTTAGTCACTGCCTGAGTGAAATTATTAAGCAACCTGCCTATGTGAAATTATTAATCACTCAGTCTTCTGTGGTTCACAGAACTGAAGTTTGATTGCATGATGAATTCACAAATTATAAAGAAATCAGAGAATACTCTGCAAAACTCACCTGAGCTTCATAGAGCTCAACTCTCCATTAGGTAGGGATCTGAAACAGTTGTAAAATTATGACTACTTCTGCAGGCAGAGACCAATGAAGTGTAATACAAAGGCACAGTGCCCTGACAAATTATGTCCAAACTTGGAAGTTTCTTGTGAAACTAGAGAAATATGCCTGCTTATAATTTAAGAAAATTCAGTGCCAAGACATGGAAAAAGGAAAAAGCAAAAAGGCCTCTTTTGGGATGTGTATTAATTCTATACTGCTGGGAGAAGAATTTAAGCAGGAAACAAGGCTGGCAAAGGCACCAAGGACAGCCTGTGTATTCAGGCCAGGAAGAGGACAGAGAAATAGAAGAAACTTGTGGTTTTTTTCAGATTCTTTTAGCGTTTCTTGTTAATGGAAAAAAAAAACCCAACAAACCAACTCCTACTAAGAGCAGTTAGAATACTAGTCAGTATCTTAGAGAAAAGTCATGTATTTGCTTCTACTTTTACCACTGGGGCTGACACAGAATGACACAGATTATAAGTACGTTAAAGGAAAAATTACCATGCTAGATCCAAGAGCCTGAGAGGTGAGGCTGCTGCCACTCCACTTTCCCAGGTCCAGCCATTAGCAAGGCTGGAGGTGTAGCCTTAGCGGGAACGTGTACACAGAACACATGTACACAGTACACATATACATATATACATTGCCATCCGTACAGATCACAGACACTCAGTGCACTCACACACAAACCGCACCTCATCTTTCCCCTCTCTCTGTCTGGACAGAATGGAAGTCCACTAAGGAGAATGAATATGTAAAATAGATAGATAGATAGATATAGATGTAGGGTGGATCCTTCCACCAGCTGAATTTAGACACCAAGTATGCCCAGTAGCTGACCCCTGGATCACATATGAGTTCCTGAAGCTGCAGATCTACACCAGCTGCTGGTGCAGTCCATCACACACACACCGATGCAGCTGATTCTCTTGTGCTCTTGCCTCTAGATTGCTGCAGAACATAAAATATTACTTTCCACCATTCAGGAAATTTTGCATATCATTAATATTGAAGTTCTATAACTCAATTTTTAAAAAACGAGACAAGGAGAAGTTATTTGCATTACCCTTCCTCATATAGATACATTTACTAATAGCCTTAAATTTTCTTAGGAAGATTTTATCTCAGCAATGTATCTCACTTCTTACTCTGGTTTCATATTTCTTTTTAAATGTCTGGTTGTTTGTTTTTTCTTTTTTCATTTCTATGAGCACTTTTCTTTTAGGATTCTTTTCAAATGTTTGATTTATGTGTCCTTTCATAATTTGTGCCTTTCAAAGTAACCCAAATCCATTTCACAGTTCATATTAGCTGAGTGTTTCTGTTTATACAGGAATACCAACAGGTTGCCGAGGACAGCAACAGCATAAAGCCAGCATATATTATAAATTTGAAACACCAACATTTTTCTATATATACTACTTAGCATTTATTTGTTAACAGCAGTATTTATCTGGAGGCCTTACTATATGGACAAATTTTGAAAAAAACATTTAATCTTTGAATCTTTTTCTGATTGTGAACCAGTCTTAAAGCAATTTGAAAGCTGAGCTTTATGGTTTAAAGCTGCCAACACCAGCTGTCAAACATACAATTTATATAATAGCAGTTTTGGCATGTAACCAAAAAGGCGTCCTCTCACCATATGATTTTTAAGAAAACTGCAGTAAGCCAGGTGGAAAATTCCTGCAGCAGATTTTCACGATTTCAGGTGTTGCTTTTTCATGTAAGACAACAGTGCCATCTAGAGTTAGTTTTATATTAAAAAATAATTTTCTTCATTCTCTCTGTATTTTACATGTGGAGAAGCATTTTCTTGGCTTTGGCCCTCGGAAAAGCCCCAAAGAACTACTCACATATACCTTAGAGTCAGAGTGGGCTGCATCCTGCATTGCCAAACTGCAGCCAGTGCCCTCCTGGTGCTCCTGGTGCGTGGTCCTAAAACTGGGGCAACTGCCCACACTTTGAGGGAAGGAGGAGAGTTAGGGGAACCTGGGCAGTGCAGTGTAATGCTAGCTAAGAGAATACAACTGAATCCTGTACTGAGCCTCTGTATCAGGAATTAAAGCACAAGACCTCATTTTAGCCCAGTTGTTTCATATGCTTGTTTGTTCTTTCCAGTGCATACAATACCTCCAGAGCAACAAAATCTTAATATTCATATGTGTAATTTATAGAAGCCAGACACAGCTTGTGGTGTCCCATGACAGAGAAAGTCTTTGTCTGGTACTATTTATCTAATTACTCTGAATGTCTCTTGAGTGTTTGTACAAACAATAAATAATTGATCTTTCAAATTAATAATTCACTGCATAATGCATGTACACCAGCCTGATTTATGGTGATAATATGTTATAATAATGTGCGATTAAATGGAAAGCCATTTATGTAATGATACTATTAACTTCAAATGCTGTCATCACTATTTATTTTGTGTTTGCATTTCTTCTGGAATTGTTTTAGTATCTTCAAAATTTGTGGAGACCACTTCAGTTTTTGCTTTTATTCTGTAATGCATGCTTTGGTAGCACTGAATCAATGTATGATTACCACTTTGGTGCTGAACATTATTTAAGTAGCATGAGGAGATAAGAATAATACAATTTATACATAAAAAACAAGTATACTGTATGATGTAATACACATATCATATATATTTGTATGTTTAGTTCTATGCCTGTTATAAATATGTTTCCATATATTTAATATTTACAGTTTTATATATTCATATAACCTCAGCCACCTCATTGCATGTCTGATCCAAAGCCTCCTTAAAGCCAATGAACTACCTTCAGTGGACTTTGGATCAAATCATGCAGCACAGTTATTTGTCCTCAGTGGAAAGAGATTAGAAAAGCGTAGCAATAAGTGAAAGGTATCACTTCCCTCTTTTTTTTTTTTTTCTTTTTTTTTCTTTTTTTATTTTAAGAGAAATCCCATTTTATTGTACTGACTTGTTTTCAGCATTTGTTACATTTCTAGCAGTATGAAGGTGGAGAGAAACAGGGATTTCATACTTATATTTTTAATCTTTCTCATAGTGCTGTGAGTCCATTCCAAGTTGTTTCAATTGACATGTTCCTTATGCTCTTAAAGCTCTATACTATTACAGGCTTCATTTATTTATTTATTTACTTTGATGAGAATATGACAAGCAAAATTCTTGTTTAGAGATCCCACCAAAACCAGATCAGAACATGTAACACATCTTTAATTTAAAAACATAGCATACACATAGCGTACACATAGCATACACATGTTCTGATAAAATAATTAACCCAAAATGTCATCAGATATTTCTGAGAATAATAATTTTGAATTTCTTAAACATGCATCAAATCTTAAATATGTTTCTTTGCCATAATATCGTTGCATTTTTGGTGGGGCATATCTTCCCTTCTGCTCTTCACACTTGCAAGCTTCCAAGAACATGAGCCAGTGAGAAAATTGACTTTACCTACTCTGAGCTTGTTACCTGCCTGGTGCATAACACTGACAGAGACTGTATGAGACTATGTAAGTGAGATGAGAGTCAGAGCATGATTCTCTACCTTGCAGTCTTTGCACTGACCCATACACAGGGCACAATGCAGTGCCTGATGTGCAGGGACCGTGTCAGTCTCAAAGTTAAAGTACTGTTTAGGCCATATAAGGCTGTAACAGTATGTCCACCTTGTAAGCCTTTTTTAAAAAATTGCTTTGTCCCCTAATTCTTTCTTGTTCCAACACTAAATGTTAGTGTAATACCAGAAAGTGTCAACTAATTAACTGAGTTTTCTTTATCTTTCTGTATGACTTTTTTGTGCTGTTATTCCACCCTGGATATTACATGGGGAAATGTACTTATGGATGACAATGGTGTCTTCCAATTCATCATGCATGGTAACATACATCCCAATAGAAACTGGGCAAAAGCTTGAGGAGCGCCGCCTTTCCTCAGTGCTCAGTTATTATGAAGGGCAAAAGTCTGCAAGTGTTCCTAAACCAACAAAAAAAACAAAAGATAAAGCATCTGAGAAGTCAGAAAAAGAGAAGTCCACTAGAAGAAGAGAATCACTTTTATCTCTTGCATCTCTTGAATCTCAGGTGAGAACATATCCTAGAAACTGGTTTTGTTGGATGTGCCATAATTTTACCAAGTATAAGGCATTTTCAGGTTGCTTCCTTGCAAATTCTTCTCATTTTTTGTGGGATAATCTGAGTGTCTGAGGTTGACTAAAGGCTACGGCCAGCTGGTAAGCCTTAAAAGGAATAACTGACTTTACAGATTGCAAAGAGATTAATGGAAGACAAAGAAGAAACTGACATCTCCTTCTTTAATAGTATTGCTTTTTCTGGGAATTTTGCAGTCCTATGGCAGGTAGTTCAAGGGGAGGGCAGCCCCACAGATTTTTTTCATTAAGAAATCTCTACTGAATTTTGTTGTTGACCAGAATGTTGTTCTTATGATTCACATCCACATTTAAGTTCCAGAATAGTGCCTTAACCCTTCTTTCAGAGCAGTCTGAGTTGCTGCAGTTGAGATTGTTGGTCACAGAGATTCAATGCAGCTTCCAGCTGTGTCAGATATCTGCCTTCAGCTCCTATGCTGGGGCTGCTGGGGTGATAGCTCCTGAGATTTCTTTGGTCTGACACTAAAACCAAAGCAAGTTTCAAGGAGGAACTGCCTGCAAATGAAGAAAAAGTCTACCTTTAGTCTCCAATAAAATCTGAAGTCGTATCTTTACTCCTAAATCTTGGGCTTAAAGGTTCTGCAGATGGTATGGTTTCCAGAAAAATATGCAACACAATAATCTGATTTGTCAATCAAACAGCAGAATGGTGTCCTAAAAGGCACTGCTTGTATCCTATGGTTCTGAGAAGCCATGTGTTAAGGTGATTTAGAGAATTTGGAAAACTATTGGAAAGAACCAGATGCTTCATAAGACATAGTAAGATGTATTTCTACACGAAAAGCCTAGTTAAATGTCAGAAGACTTGTAGTAATAAAGCTTGTGAAAGCAAGGAAGGGGAAGGAGATTGACAGGAATATAAGACACCAAATAATCGATCCTGTTCAGACAGACTCTTGAGAAGAACTGGGAGTGCAGAGCTGTATGGGAGGCAGGAGAAGCACATCAGGTACCTCAGAGACCTTCAAGACATTGCAAAGTCATTTTGCTTTCCTTTGGCAGCCACTCCGTAGTAATGCAAGTCTAAGTCTATCAATGTATACTGTATATTAGCCAGGAGAATTACCAGGGTACACAAACATCACTTTATCCTAGGTAGTGGTAGTAGGTGTATACCAATGGATACATCATGTTTATGATATTTCACTTCCAGCAAGCTGCTTCAGACCAACCGTACTGGATTTTACGCCTCGTCAGTGAGCAGAGAGAGGCAGACACCCTGGAGGTGAGGAAAGACACCCAGCGAGCAGATGAGATCAAAGCCATGAAACAAGCATGGGAGTCTGCAGAGCCTGGCAGAGCTATCAAGGTGATACCAGAGTAGAATCTTTGCAGTAATGTTTTTTCGCAAGCCCCAGGAGCTTCTGTGATTGTAGAGCAGTTGCCACAACAGAGAGTTGATTTCATATGGCTGTTCTCATCACCATTCTGGGGAAGACAGGAAATTTTACACGTTAAAGAATCAAAGTGATTATGTTCATGAATTCTGGGCAGGAATCCAAAGCATTTCCTTTAGACTTCTGTAGATCAGTGAGACTTTAGATACGACATTTGAAAAGAGAGAAAAGTTTCTCTTTAGAAATCCCACTAAATCTGCACAATTGCAAAGCTGCTACTTGTGGCAAGTTTAATGTTTAGTGTGAACAGATCCTGGTGAGAAATATACTGTTATAAACATGACAAAAGGATTTCTCTTGAAGAACTGGCACCTGGCTGTATGTATCATCACTCAAATTGTCCCCTGCAGCCTGGATTCTCAACTTCATTCTGGGTTGCAGATTACCCATGAGCCTGCACATGCTACTCTATGAATTCACTGTTTTGGAGAAGCAATCCTTTCAATTCACACATCAGGTGCAGCTGGGCTCTTTTGGCACAATGTCTGTTAAAGATGGAAAAATAATACAAGTTCTTTCCAGCAAAGCAAAAACATGAACTGCTAAATAAGAATTGGAGGCATAAAAATAGAAAGATAAAAACAAAAAATGAAAATAAAAGAACAAAATGCAGTCTTAAAATCTACCCAGCAGTCATACCTTGCTCACCACCACCACCTTTGAGGAATATTCAGCCAGAAACCCCAGCTCAGAAGCATTTTGCCTTTTTTTATGTTGCCTTTTCAAAATGAACCTCAGACATAGGTCTTCCCAGTTGCACTTTCAGATTTTCTCTGTTCTGTTTAGTGTATCAAAAGCTTAAAATTTTTTTGGAAACTACTTTATTAAATTTTGATGTAAGGAGTGATGCATTTTGCTGCAGCTTTGATTTGCTCTACTGAGACTGAAAATGCAAGTACAGTGTTCTAAAGATTAGCTGTAAATGTATCCCTTTTGATGTGTAGAGTCTTTTCAGAATGCTGTTTCTCCCACTTTTACCTATTTTGATCAATAAGTCAAAAGAATTGCAGCTAAATGTTTCCATTTTAATAGCCCCTTGGGTCTGTGACATTTTTTCTAAAACAGCCATCGTTAGGAAAATTGCAGCAAATATGTGTAATACACTAAAAAAAAGTGTATTTGTGGGGGTCTGATATCCAGACTAAGTAGCTTCCCTCCTTCTTTCTTCTTGATCATCCCGCCCCAACATCTGCCTTTTCCAGAGGTCACATGTCCTATGACATCAGGAATTAGATGCCTGACTCCAGGCTTCACTTTAGGCTTCTCAGTCTATTGTGACCCTTTAAGAGACAGTCCAGTTAGCCCAAGTCACCTTCTTAAAAGACAAGCAGAAGCAGATACCTGGTTTTGGCATCAGAGTCTGAAAATTTTTTCACCCATAGCACCCATAGCTTCTCAGGAGGAAGTCTAAATCAGCAGGCTATAGGAGCTCCTAGGAGGAGGAAGAGTGATTTCCCTAATTAGCTGCAGTAGCTGGATGTGTTTTGACATTCAGTTATAAGGCAACAGACCTTTCTTTTTGGGGGTTTGTTTATTGTCTTAAAATCCAGATACTATTTTTAACTGCCCAGAGATCAGTGATTTTTCAGTATTTCATTGCATGATGATTTTTAGTGTAAGGATTCATCATCTCAGGACAATACAATGGGAACCCAAGCAACTTTTCTGATTCTGACCAGGTAGAGCTGCACAGTACACTGCTGATAAGTTTCTTACTGAGAGCATCATTGTCTCATTTAGGAGATGTACTAAATATAGCCAGCATGCATGGAGTGGAGTGAAACCCTTCAGAATGTACTCCCTGCTTTTCATTTTACTGAACTACCACCTCACAAAGGTTTACTTAGGGGTTCTTATTCATATACTGAAAGCACACTTGATATAAATTGGAGATTAAATTTGAGTACTGCTGGTAATATATTTCTCCTCTACACAGCACATTAAAACTACACATATAAAGGTTCCAAAACACTGATGGATAAAATTAAATGGATATTTAATAATGACTGGTTATTACTTTGGGGAAAAAATCTGTTGGAGAAGTGGCTTGAATATGACTGACATGATGAGATTGGGCCAAAACAGCACATTAAGACTACACATATAAAGGTTCCAAAATATCAATGGATAAAATTAAATGGCTATTTAGTATTGACTGGTTATTACTTTGGGGAAAAAAATCTGTTGGAGAGATGGCTTGAATATGACTGACGTGAAATGTGGTCCTCCTGTGATTATCCTTTTTTCTCCCCAGTGACTCACTAATGGTATTCATGTTGTCAGAAGTGATTTTTTCATCAAACCAGTGAAGTATACTCACCGGTAATATAAAGTAGCATCATACCTCACATGCACTGGATTTGAAAATTGACTGTCTTATTGACCACTTACAGATTCCTGCTTTTGAAAGTTTTTTTGGATTTAAAATATGCAGTAGAAGTTTCCTTACTTGGATTAAAACTTTGATCTCTAGGCTTTTCAGGAACGTGTGCGGTTTATTAATAAATATACGGTGTGCGATTCAGAGGAGTCCATATCTGGGAGTGAGACTGATGTTTTAGCACCTAGTTCAGGAGAAAGAGGTAAGAGTATAACTTTCTGTCACGCATATAATCTATTCAGCATATTCATCATGTTCAGCTCCTTAGAAAAGACTGCTACATTAAATACTGGTAGTAAATGGACAGAACAGCCACAATAAGGGTTTCCAAGTGCATGATGACATGTTTAGACACTAAATTCTCTATCCTTTTTTGTTTTAATTGTGGTATTACTCTATTTTCAATCACGGATAAAGCCTCATGGCTCTTGGAGGCTGCCAAGTTACCCTTAAGCCAACTCTAAACAGGCCTCCTGTACTAGAATTCTTACGCTAAATTAACTTGAATTTTTTGGAAGGTCAGTAGAAAATTATAGCTCCCTCAAATTCCAGGTTGATTAGCAGAGGTCATTAGTGTAGAAATATTGAAAGATTGTTCATCACCTGAAATAGCATGTCATTAAGACACTAATACATCTACTGTGCATTTGCTTTATGTTAACGTTCATGTAAACTGTTCATGGACAGTGGTCTGAGAGTGAGGTGTCAAAATGAGCATGGTGAATAGCATCAGCTTCCCGGCAGCTTCCATAAGGGTTGCCTAATTGTATTCAGTGGTTGCAGCTTCAATGGAGTCCTCATTTGTATTCCCTGCCAGTTAACACGAGTTTGAAGAAAACTTGAACTGGGTGCAAAGCTGCGAGGATGGGTTTTTTTGTTGTTGTTGTTTGTTTGTATTTGTTGGTTTTTTTTTCTGAGAATAATGATGAGATTGGGCCAAAACAGAAAAATAACACCCAGTCTGACCATGACAGTATTTCTTTATGGCTCATGTGTGTGAAACTAGAACCTGTGACTAGTACATAACCTGTGAAGAAAAATATTTTTCCATTCATGTAAGTAATCCTCCTGGGAAAGTTTCAGAACTTTAAGCAGTAGTCCTCACCTTGTGCTGCAAACAAACACACCATTAGTTACTTCTTGCATTCCAAAGGAACTTGAAAAAATATTTTTTCCTTTCAGGTATTGGATAAGGACTTAAAAATAATGGTTGTCTTCCAAGAGCTTTGTTCTAAACTAAGCATTTGTAGTCTAATACATAGATAGTCTCATGAAGAGTTGTTATGCCACTGACTTCAAGCTGTTATGGATTGGTTCCATAGACTGCTGCAGTAGGGAATAATGTGCTTGAACATTTCTGTGGTGTTTGGTATGTTAATGAGATTTTTTTATGTACTGGAGAATACTTTTCTGATGGGCAGTGTCTGAGGCACTTCTACAGTCCATGTTACCCTTCTAGACCAAAAGAGAATGCTGAAATATTTATGTATAGACAGTAAATTTTTTTAATGCTCAAACCTCTTTCCTATTTTTGTTGAGAAAATTCCTGTAATATTTAAAAAATATTTAATTCATTATTACAATAAGTAACTCAATAAGAGAGTTGTTATGGAAATAAACTGCAGCAGTGATTGTTCAAGCTCTTCAAAATTCATAGGCATTTACAGCACACCCAAATGAAAGAAGGAAGTGCTATAATAATCACATAAACTCATCCTAGTGTCATGCTTAATATCAGATATGTAATTGTATTGCGAGGATGCTGCATTAAAGCATAACATGATTAGTATCTACATGGTTAAAAAAATATATGTATGGCTTCAAAATTAAAATTTTAAGATGTCATGGGATTTTTTTTTCTTTGAACTGATATTTCCCACACTAAATCTTTTCCTAAAAGTGGATAATTAAAAAAAATTATTACAGCCAAGACTGAACAATCAGATTTGTATTGGTTGGTGTTTGGTTTTTTTTAAGGAAAAAAAATAATAGAATGCATTTCCTTGCTTATTAGATGTTGTTCTTAAATTATTTATGCACCTTAAATTGAATGTTCTTGCTTAGATTTACAAAGCTTCTTGAGTACTGAGGGTTTAGCTAGAATACATATATTAATTTCACTCTATCTGGTGATTTTGCAGCATCTTTGTTTCTATCATGAGTGTTGGAAATAAAAAGGCAGAAATACTATGTTCTCTCTGTCCTGGTTTGGGACAACACATATTCTCATTTAATAATGTATGTTGCTGAGCCAAAAGAGGAAAGACACTATATAAGAATGTAGCTTAACCACTGTAGAAGTTATGGTAACTAGTTTAATCTGTTCTTTCCTAGATTTTCTTACCACAGAAAAGAAAGAATCACAGACAGCTGTTGGTACAAGCTTACAAATGCGAAAGAAAAAATGGGAGCCTATAGACCTTAGTCCTTACATGAGGTAAACTGCAGCAAGAACAATTAAGTCCCAGGGAAGAACTGCAATGAAAGGCTGGCTAATGATTTGCACATGTATTTTTATGCCTATCTGTAGAGGCAATCATGTAAAGACACTCAGGTGTTGCCAGCTAGGAGGAGGAAGGTGTGAGCTCCTGTTCAGCCCACCTGTGCCCCATTAGGGCTGGCCCCAACTGCACATGAGCAGAACTGGGGGACCAATAAAAGGTGGGCTCCCAGAGGCAGAGGGAGTGCTTCTCTAGAGCTGCCACAGGAGGAGGCTGAACATTCTCCTGTTTTTTCAGTGACCCTGATGTGATTCAGGCACACAGCCTTCTGATCTGGGGTCAGGCGCGCTACTTGTTGTGACACGAGCTCCCAGTCAGACGCGCTGCTGTTGCGCCACAAGCTCCCACCGTCTCCCATTTTTGATGGTGCTCCCATGGGATTCGAACCCGCAGCCTTCTGATCTGGACTCAGAGTCGCTACCACTGCGCTAACAAGAGCTCATCCGTATGGATCCGTTGACGCTGGATAAAATCTGATCTCCTGCTAAAACCTTTCCCGCAGTCAGGGCAGGTGTAAGACTTGGAGCCTGTGTGATGGTGTCACCCTTGGACCAGATCCAAGCTGTCACTAAACCGTCTCACACAGTCAGGACATCTCTGGGGTCTCTCACCCCAATGGATTTTCTCATGGTGGAGATGGGCCCAGCAGATCCTAAACCTTTTCCCCCGTTCCTCGATGATGTCAATTTTTTTATCCTGGATGGATTCAATGATGTTTCAGCAGTCTCACACTTTGACTAAAATCTGTCTGATCCTTGGGGCACCCAGAGAGGTTTTTGCCCTGATGGAGTCACCCCCTGTCTGTGAAAGAAGCCATAGTGCAGTGACAAAGTAGGGGAGAGATTTTTGTTTTGGTTTGGTTTGGTTTTTTTTTTTGGCAGCCAAAACCCATTTTATTGGTCCCTCAATTCTGCTCATGCACAGTTGGGGTCAGCCCTTATTGGGCACAGGTGGGCTGAACAGGAGCTCACGCCTTCCTCCTCCTGACTGGCAACACCTGAGTGTCTTTACCTGGTTGCCTCTACACCTATCTATACATAGATGCAGTATATGTGAATTTAGACTTTATCCTTCATATGTCAGTGAAGTAAGCTACAATTCTGCCACATGCGCGTTAAAGTGTCTGTGAGAGTCCTGGGCAATGTTTTATCTGTGCTTTAGATTGTGTACATAAAATCACTCAGTTGTGAACACAGAAGTGTATATGGCATCAAGATACAGTTTTCATCTTTGATTTTCTTAGCATGGATTTGTTTTAAAATCTGTGCTTTCCTACGTCCATTTCTCATTTATGTCCTTACCCTAATATAATACATGTCAAAGGAGCAGAACCCCTGCACTGAATGCAAAGAGAATGTGACAAAAATTTGAAGAAAATACATATGCAGGAAAATATATTAAATTCAGTGGTCATCTTGAAAGAAGTGTATTTGAAGCGTGTCAGGATGTATGTGATGCTAGATTCAGATAATATACTTTAAAAATGCTGTTTGGTTAATAATAACAGTTAATAGCTGAAATAATTATATTATGTTTTTTATTCAAAAGAGCTATATTCTTTATTACATGTGTTGATACGAACCTATCTAGCTAATATTCATGCACCTGCATGTTTGTCGTGCAGGCAGCTTACTGATTTTCAAAAGACCCTAGAACTTGCTGCAAAAATCCTGAAATTTAATTTTAAATTGAAAGGGAAACTGGTGTTACGTTGGAGTAACATCAAAAGAGTAGAAAATAAGGTAAAATGTTTTTTACAGGCTTGAGTCTTGTAAGCATTTCATTTTTCTTCAACTCCTTGAGTTTTACACCAGTCATTGAAGTCAAATTATAAAAATATATCATGTACTTAACCATTATGCCAATTGCAAAAAAAGAAAAAAAATTACATTTGTCTCAATGCTGAATTATAATATCAAAAACTTAAGGAAATATGATATTTCTTGCAGTTAAAGTAAGTGTTTATATGTAGGAGTTTTTCTTATGCTCAAAGATTAGCATGATTTTACAAAAATTTTTGAAGTAGGCTCTCATATATAAGAAGACCTGCTGTCAGAAATGTATTTTTTCATCAAGTTTATATATAAGCAGAGGGAATAGGACTCCTTTACCATATCTAACCATGTCTGACCATATGATGGTGACATTGCAGTATGTAAGCAAAATATATGCATCTGGGTGTTCAGCAAAATATAAACCACAGAAAACTGTATTTGAAATGAGACAAATATCTTTTTATTACCTTTAGAAAAACGATGTCTGAGTCTGTGATAAGAAATGAGTCTGTCATTCAAGAGCAAGCTATAAGTAAAGCGGAAAAAATCAACCAATTTAGGGAACTTCGAGAACTGGTATTGAAAGAAAGAGAAGAAGAAAAAAATGCCAGAGCTTTATTGAAGCAAAATATACTTGAAATGTATGAGAATCTGCAGGTAGGTTTTCAGTATTACTTTTCAGTAACTGCTACAATGATATCCACCACTGATGTGAACATCTTGATCAACCACTACCAAGATTTTTGTATTCAGAACAAATATCTTGAAGGGGTCATCAAGCTTGAAATTTGACTTGGGCAAAGGTTAAAACTAAAGTTTCTAGGGGAAAAAATATTACTACACAACATCCTTAATTTGATATTCTTCGGATTTTCTTGATACAGCATTTAGCAAAAAGTGGACAGTCAGACATTGGAATGGTCTCCCAGGGGAAGTGGTGGATTCCCTCACTTAGAAAAGTTTTAAGTCTCAGCTTGGTAGGGTGCTGAGACATATTGTATAAAGAATAATATTAGAAAGGTTGGACCAGATGATCCTTTGAGGTCCCTTCCAATCTGACATTCTATGATTCTGTGAAAAACACTGTTTTAGGAATATCACCATAAAAGGATAGTTAAAACTGAGAATAAATTGTGCATTGATATCTATGACCAGATGCATATTAGATAAAACATTTATGGTTTGACCAATTTTTTTTTTATTACAGAATTGTGCAGGGCTTTATGACAAGTAATAAAAAACCAAGGTGATTTATGTAGAAAGGTGAATTGCTTCTGCGTCTTACAGGAGAGTTGCAGAACACAGTTTTCCTGGAATATGCATTATGTCAACAAACAAACAAAAAATAATTATTAATCTTTAAAAAAATATATCTATAAGTAATAAATTTGGTAGGATTAGTGTAGGATCCATTGTTGGGATTAACCCAGCCAATGCATTTATGTGCATTGCACATAAAATTGGTACAAATATCTTAACAAAATGGGTTTAACCCTTGAGTGCCATTGGGAACAAAATGTTTCATTACATGGTGGTGATAAAATAACTACTTGTAATCAGCTGGTGGCTGTTCAAAGCTCTCAACCCAATCTATTTACAGAAAGCACTTGAAAACATCTCCTTAACAGGTTTCCAGACAGCCTGATTTATATTACTTAGCTACAAGTCTGAAAGGAGCCGTAGTTCTCTACCAGTGACTGATTGATCCCTAATAAGACTCCATGCTCATGTTTAGAGATGTTTCTATGGCTTTGGGTGCCTAGTATATATTAGAAAGGTATTTTTTTTATTTTTCTAGAAAGTATATCCATTAAGGATGTTAGAGTAATAATTTAAAATGAGATTTACTTAAGAATATTCATTCTGTGCTGATTAGCACTTCTACATTTTTTTCATCTGTAGAGCACAGAGAACTATATAAAAGTATCCAGGTGTCCCCATTTCCCAGGATGGAAATGTAAAGGAAAAAGTTTTCAGAAGTGTCTTAAGTCCTGCTTGCTGTAAGTCTCATAGAAGGTCATTGTGATTGAGGCTCTGTCAGTCTCTAAAAAGACAAAAACTTAGTAAGGCATTTCAGCATTACTGAAAACTAGGTTTTAGGGGACTCATTTAAGACAACAAAGCAAGCCAGCAACTGAGTAGGGATTAGACACAGATCGATTTCTTGTACATAAGCCTATCCTCCTTCTATGCAACTAATTTTAAGGGGATTTTCTTGAACTTTCTCTTCTTCTTCATGGTGAAAAGACTGACGTATCACAGTGACAAATCAATAAAAATGCATGTAAAAAGAAAAGGAGAAATACTATACACTATACTTACAGAGTCATAAAGTGAAACATAGCAGGAAGCATGCAGCTGCTTGTGGTGAAATCAAGATTCATGTGTTGGGGGTTATTGCTGTTTCTTTTTGCCTAGGCATCCTTAGATGAAAAACGAGGCAGGGTTCACAGCATGCGGGAAGCGTACAGAAATGAGCTGCTAGAGGCTGAGCGCAGGAAACAAGAAGAGCTGGCAGCTTCTGAAGCAGGCTTGCAAGGAGAGCAAGACAAGAAAAACCCAAATGCACTAAAAAAAAAGAACGGAAAAGGTGTAAGGAAAAAATAGTAGTTACTAGCACTACTGTATTTAACACTTCAACACTATTGCATTTAACACTTTGGGAAATAAAGCTTTTATGCAAGGGAAAGAAAGAATGTTATTTTTCAGTATTTTGGTCAACCATATTATATTTTATCTCTGTCTGAAAAATTGATCTGGTATTCTTCTTTTTAACCTGTTTGCTATTTTGTTTCCTACAAAGGTACTCACTACTATTAAAGTTTGGATGTTTTACTAGAACAAAATTTTGCAACAAAAATTCATTTTCCATTTAGATTCTTTTCTCACAGTGTCACAGTGTCTTTTGTTCTCTTTTTCCAGTCAAAACAGAAGCAGCCAAGAACGAATCAGAGTTGAAACAGTGAATATAACCTATTAGTTTTGAAGTAATTTAACTTGGCAGAAACATGAGTTCCTTACGTGGATGACAGTTTGTGGAGTTCATAATAATGAAATAGTGGCATACTGCACTTTTTATATGCAAGCTTTGGAAAGCTTCCCAAAGTCTGCTTCACTAGGCACTCACAGGTTTTCTGTTTGCTGTAGTATTTTTTCTTTACATCATTCTTTTCAGTGTTTTTGAAGCTCACAGAAATTCTCTGTAGTATCAAATTCATGGCACAGCATTCCAAGTTTTGATGAATACTTCCTGAAACCCTATTAGTCTCTTTGTTTATCTTTCCAAAGCTGTGTTTTGCCCAAGTTGGTATTGCTTATGGTGATTGCTATAGACTTTCGTTCTTAAACCTTTGGCTGGAATTTTTAAATGTTCCTTGAAGGAAGAATCAGTGTGTGAATGAACTGGCAATTACAGGCTTTCTACAGGAAGGGTAAAATGGAAGGGTAAAATATTTCCTCTAAGCTCTTGCTTCCATTTGCACAGAATTCCTAATATGTTTGCTATTGTCATCATATGCAAAAAAATACTGCATTCATACTCACTGGCTATCACTCTGTACTCATAGATGATGGTCAAAGCTCTTGCAATGGTGAGAACTCTCTAGATCAGACAGAGCTGTTGTAAATGGTTTACAGAACTTTCAGCGTCTGTAGTCACAAGCAGGAGCTCGGGAAGTTAGACTGCCACATATTGCTTACATACATATTGCATACGTACAGGATGTCCAGGATGTCCAAAAGCATTTCATTTTCTAGGCAGCGTGAGAAACCATGAGCCTTACCACTTTGATACAAATAACAAGAAATGTTATTCTTTGCATCCTGGCCACTGGTGCTGGCTAGCAGTTGCATTTCAAACTGGCCTTTCCTCTGCATCTTAATGACATACCAGGTGTTCAGCTTCTTCTGGTTTTACTCACCTGTTTTATCAGTACCTCGCTGCTTGCCCTGAACTTGACTCATCTATCAGTTCTCTTAATGTCTGTTCTTTGTACATCATCACACCTACTCACCTGCTGTGGTGCCTCTGCCTCCATTCAGCCTCCATCCTCCCATACAACATAGACTAAACTAGCTGCCTTGAGTTTTCATGTTTGGGAGGGAGGGAAGGAGGAATATAAACCAGAGTCCTAAAACTGAACTGGTGATTTTTGTTTCAAAGAGCACAAGCTAGGTTTTCCTTTGACCCATACAGGCTGCAAATAAAAAGCCTGTCAGTCATGTGCTATAATTGCTCTTTGTCCTCTGTTTTGGAATATGGGCTGTAGCGCTTCATAATATTCCATCTTGTTTCCATGGCAATAGCACGTGTTGGTTGTCTTCTTATGTGAATCTCTAATGAGCTTCTGTAGAGGAAGATCAAGCTGAAGTTCTGTTCCTGGTGTCACTGCAAGTGCTGTAATGACATTCTGTTGTAAAACTCAATCCAATTCCAAAAGTCAGCATAATCGACATTGAAATGTCAAAAATTCAACTAATAAGCTTCATGATCAGAACCCATCCTCGCATGTAATGAGCTATAAACCCATTTAAACTCATACACAGTGTACTCAAATCTACATTATCAAATCCAGTTCTAATGTTATTCACAATTTTAAATTTCATAATTTCCTCAATTTACAGAGTAATGTGGCATCATCAGAATGTGCTCTGTGGTTTGTGAATGTCTCTATTGGCTCATTTCTCATTTCAACAGCACAGATATGATGAAGGAGTCACACTGTTTAACTATATGTACTTTGGAGTATGTAATGTTTTAAGAGAAGCACAGTAGCAGTTTTATTAAATCCCTGTGCATATTCCAGAAGAGGAAAACATGCACTTACCTCATAATGGAACCTGGGAGACAAAAAGCCTTTAATTTTTTTGGTGACAAAGGAATAACATGCTTTTGACCTGGAAACAGGTGACAGATTAAATGTCATATGTATCAATTTTACATCAACACAGTAGCTTTTACATGGTGCACTGCTGTACAGGCTAAGTTAGTGGGAAAATGTGTAAAAAACTAAACCAAAATGTAACTGTTTCAAAACAGCCCTTAGCAATATTTAAGATGCCATAATGTTTAGCATTTCACTGTAAGAAAAGCAAACAAGCAAAACTATGTTGTGTTTTAACTGATGAGAATGTTTCTTCCAGTTTTTAGACCAAGTTGTCCAATAGTGAAATTGTGTATTCACATAGATAAAGTACTTTTATTCTTCTTCCCTTCAGGAGTAAGATGGCTTTTAGCATCATAGTTTTATGACATTTAAACAGACTTTTTATCAAAGGAAACTACTGCCTATATTAAGTAGAAGAAATTATTAAAATTTCGGTTTTACAGATTATACATTTCAGAAATATGCCATATTGCATCTACCATTCATATTTTCCTAAAGTTCAGAGCCAGGTTCAGCAGAGGCACAAAGTTTTGTGCTTTCTGATTCAGTAATGGACTCCGGGAAAGAACTGAAACTTGGGGCCAAGCCCTTTACAGAACAGAGGAGAAAGGGAAGGCTTTTCTGAATCACAACATGATTGCTCCATCTTGTAAGATGTCAGTCCTTCTGGGGGTGCAGTAGAGAAATGGCTGCATCAAGGCATCCTTTACCAGGTATCTCGTTGCTTCAAGTCACAGAAGACAAGTTTTGGATCTGGGGAAGTGGGAAGAGGGGTTGAACAGTTCCCTTCTGACATGTATTCCAGAAAATCATTCCCAAGAAAGTCTGCACAGGCTGTCACTTACAAAGCCTTTACTTTTCTTAATGGAAGAACTCAGTATATAAAAAAAACCAGCACAGGTAACTCTATCGACCTCTAAACATATATCTTTAGTTGTCTCACAACTTGATGAGTTGTATGCATCTCCCCTGAAATGCCAAGTCTTACTTCTGAGGAAGTGTATGGCAATAGCCACCTCTGTAGATAGATAAAGAGGGTGGGGTACTTCAACAGTTCAGAAATGTCTGTCAAAACCTGTGTCTGACAGAAGGTTGTATGATTCTTACAGAACTAGTTTCCAATATTCTAGTGAGATTTTCATGTTTTTGTGATTCCCTCACACCTTAGGTACCTCCAACTCATGAACCAAATGCAAAGCTTATTCCAACCTCTACATTTCAAAGGCTGTCAACAGTATTAGTATCTAATCATTGCTGAGGACTTGCAAGAGTAGGAGCAGCTTCAGGAACCAGTACAGTAGCGTGTGAAAGACAAGCCTGGCTTTCCTCCTGTGGATGAGTTATGCAGCCTGACAGACTTGATGAGCTCAGAGCTAAAGGCAGTACTGGAAATATCTTACAATTATACTTTGTGATTGGCATGGCTTTTGAATAAAGTTTTGGAGATTCTTTATAACAAGGGGGCATCTTTCAGAGCATCTTAAACATTCAGCTGCATTTTTGCAGTGCTAAATGAAAAGAATTTGTTTACTGTACTGATTCCTGATAATAATTTCCCTTTCAAATAAATTATAGCTAGTTATACAAAGAAAAATTTCAGTGTTCAGCAGAACTTTTGAAAGTTTTGATGACAACAGAAAATGCCACAGCAGAATGAAAACTCTTCAGCATGTTAGACCACATTGTGAATTATCCATAAAGAATTTATCAGACTGCTTGCTTTACTTCTACATTTTAGGAAAAATGGTAGCATTCACAAAGCAATGCAGGTACCTGAGAAAGAAATTAAGTCTTTGACTGGGTGATCCAATTTAATAGGAATTAAGTCTGTTAAAAGCTAATCAGTCTAATAATTCTTTGTAGGTGTATTCACATAAGCTTCAGCAGTTTTCACTGCTTGATCCTTTTCTTTTGACCAGCTATTATGAAGTAGACAGGAGTTTCTTCATTAAAATATATATCTGAATTACTTTTTAGCACAAGTAGCTTCATTAATCTTCAAATGGCTTGTCCCATCTGCTTTGCTTTAATTTGGCTGGCATTTACACAATGCGTTGCAGAACAAAAACCAGACCAAGCCCCGTTCCAGGATACCTCATTGCTGAGACAAGCAATGTGCTGTGAAATCAGGCTCAGTTCTGAGCTGCCAGTCTGCTCACCCCAGCAATGTGCAATTTACCAGCTATGTAAGGTCCCATTTTAATTCAAGGAAGAGACAAAGCATTTATGCACATGCACAGCATTTCCCCTCTAAAAGGCAAAAAAATTGTCTACATATTTTGTCTGGCAGAAAACAGAAGAGAAGAGCTTTGCATAATCTCACAGCAGTTTGCAGAATGAAAGAAATCTCACTTTCAGAGCCCCTTTTCCTCTCATTCATTTCTTGAATCAACCCTAATAGATTCACAGTCCAGGTAATGTTTTAATGATTTAAATATTCTTGTTATTTGCAGAAAAACAAGATGCTGTTTTCCTCTATCTGGAAGGAGGACAAAGACCAGAAAGAAGGAGAAAGTCAGGGAAGAAGAGGGAACAATCTGCATGGCATGAAGTGAGACAATACCACAAAAGAAAGCCATAGTGTAGATGTTCCTAGCTAAAATAAAAGAGGTTAGGGGGTGACCACATGGGGCTCAGGACCTTTGATTTCTGTGGCAGCAAGACTGTGGTAAGGACAGTGGTTCAGGGGCTGCCTAATCTGAGAATGAGATAATGTACAGACCCAAGTGGAGCTGGGACATGTCACTCTGGAACATGTCACATAAATTAAGTATCTTGTTAAAAAGAGACCACTATTTTCTGGCCTGGAATATCCTAGGTTTATTTTCCCTCCCATGGCTGGACATTCCACAGGGGGCATCAAAACCAGATGACATCAGCTACAGATGGGGTACAGAGGCAACCAAAGCACTCATCTGTTTCATGAGTGAGAGCAACCAGAACTGTTTCAGACATACAGAAAGAGAAAGTGCTTAAAGGGATAAAAAGTGGCAAGGAAAAATCCATCTTCTCTATATCTCCTCTTTACTCTGCCCATGCCATAGACCACAAGGCAACTCTGCTCCTTCAGCTTTAAGGAAACAATTTTATTTTTTTTTTCCCACTACAATTAAACCTTGAGATGGCTTGGGAGACAGTTGATGGCAGAGGAGAAAATCATAGATCTAGAAATGCAGGAAAGACTAAAGCTGCTCCACTCCCGCCCACCTGTGTAAACAACGGGAAGAAATCTTTCCTATCAAAGGGTTTGTTTTACATATCCTGTTAAATATATGGCTCTTGGGAACCAGAGAAAGAGACCAGAAATTTGTCACAAGTGCCTAAAGCAATGCTTGTACTATTATCTTACACCTCAGAAATATGGCATGAGGGGATGTGAGATTACCTGTAAGAAGGAATCAGTATCTGCTTCCTCTCACCTTGTCCTTAGTCTTGGTAGAATGAGTTGTACAGCACTTCCTTGTCACCATCAAAAGCATTTTCCCTTGGTTTTCTATTGTTCCAGTGCAAAAGCTTGGTTTCCTGAAAGCACAGTTCTCAAACTTTAGCTTGAGTGGCTTTCACCTAAAATATTCAATATTAACAAATCCAAAGATTTCATTGAAATCTTAACTGGTTTTGAGTGTTGTCCTCTTTTTTTTTTGTCCCTTACATATTACTGCCTCAACACATTGCAGATGGAAACAACCGGCTCTCTGAAATACCATTTATGCATAGACAGAGACATTCAAGTGTTGTTTAGTGAATGTCTTTCTATATCCATGTCTGATTTCTCTTAAAGACTGATTTATTCATCCCAAAACAACAGCAACCAAAAAAACTGCTAAAAATATAAAATCTAAGATGAGAAGAAGGTACTTCCCTGTCACACTATTTACAAATTGGATGAACAGAAAAGCAATTCAGGATGAGGTATCATTCTATTTCCAGTCTTCTCACTGATCTTATCAAGAACTAGAGCTCTCTTTATTTTCTCCCATGTTATCTGGCAGCACATGTTCTGAGTATATTATCTACATAATTTAACACAAAGGTAGCACTGGTACAGCACTGGGGAGGTGCAGTGCAGAGCAATCACAAATCAGGTGTGAGATGTTTTATAAGATAAAGTCCCTGCTCAGTGGAATTCAGCTGGAGTTTTGCTAGAGTCTAGGACTTTACCAGTGGGACACACAGTGTAGGACATTGTGAGATATCACCTTTGACAGTTCAGTTAAGTACTTAGCTTTTAAATATTACATAGCCCAAAGTCTCCTTGTTTCCATTCCTCTTTATGTGTTCCACTGGTTTCATTCCTGCTTTCATGTTGTCACCCTGGTAGCAGTGTGGCTAGATGGAGAAGTAGCACCAGAAGTTCTTTAAAGAGTGAGCTTTACAAATGTTGTGCCACAGTTATTTTTTTAATCAAAGATAGTATAGATAGAGGCAATATGTATGTATGGCCAACTGAATCTGGAGGCTGAGTCATTCAGCCACTTTTAAAAATTCATAATGGTGATTGTTGCCTTGAGGAATTTCTAAAATGAGATGTGAATTGTGTCAGTGCCGACAGGTAATATACACTGTGAATAAAGTAATTAAGAGAGTTTTTAGCTTACTGAATGGTTCATAATTTTTTTTGTGTGTGTGTAGTCTTGATACTGCTCTTTCCTTACGTAAAAATCTAAATTGTTTTATTTGTTACAGCAAAATGTGACAGCTTTACAGTCATTCTGAGGAGTCAGAACAGCATGGGGGTCACTTGTGATCCCCCTTCAGTCACCCACTGCTTGCTCCCCCACTTACGCAGCTGCCACACTGCAAACTGGGGAGCAGGGGGCAATGGGGGGGGGGGCCAGGGAAGCTCCTGCTCAGAGCTGCATTCTGGTGGGGCTCCAGCAAAATCAGTCCTAACACAATTTGTGGGTGGAAAGGAGAAACAGTGAATTTCTAGCTGACCCACGCTTCTTTCTGGGAGACTGCAGGCAAGGATAACTGTCTTTTTAGTCTTTTATTTACCCCACAGCAAGATATGTACTCAGTTTTGAGTAGTGCTATAAATAAACAAAGTAAAAATTAATAACCAAAAGGCACTGGTCTGCAGAATAACAAAAGCTTAGTGCTTTCAGATAGGCCCTTCAAAGCGGTGCCCTACCTTGCCCTATTCTGCTTTTGAAAGAGAATGAATCTGTGTGAACTGGAAGGATTTTGTGTGTCTTTCAGTCCCTCTGGCCATTCAAAGTCTGTATGTGTAACTGTTTTGTGAAAAATATCAAACACAGCTCTGCTAACCAGTGGATGAATCCTCACAGCTGCAAATCCCCATGAATGCAGACATTATGTCTGGCATCAGTTGCTCCGGGCCTTTGAGTCCTAGAAGGTTTTCCTACTTTTTGTTTTCATTGCTTGTCCTCAGGCCAAAAAACTGCTCAGCTGAACCTTTCTCCTCTGGCAAGGTTGACACCGGTGCATGGTATCGATCTCACTGCAGCACAAGAGGTGCAGCTGAAATTCCAATAGTCACTTGCCAGTGAACGTCCTGGCAGTGTTGTACAGTGAACTTCCAAAAAGTACAAGTGCTTTTTCAGAGGGCTTATGGAGTAAATCACTAAAAATAGCTGCTGTTCATTTTACTTCTTGACATTCCTTCTGCTGCAGCTGTGACTTGTTTTATTGACTCATTACCAGGATATAATGCACCGGGGAGTCAGTAACTTGCAAAGGGAAGTATTGGCTGGCCCATAAATTGTCCCTCTAATTTTGTAACACATTACAGTTTAAAGGCAGGTCATAATGTTCCCAATCGGTTACCAAAAGGTAGGTCTCTAACTAAAAATGACTTGAGTTTGTGAGGAACTTGCTTCAAATTGGGGCACTGAAAATCAGGCCAGTTTGAATTAACTGCTGGTGGAGTCTAGCTCTGAAAACACTGGCTGCCATCTCTGAGTACAAGGTTTGCCTTTTAAAACATATCCAGGGAATAAAAAAATCATTAAAAAGATTCCACTTAACTTCAGGGCCATGCCTTCCCTAGTGAGGAATTTGACTGGAACTTGACCTGGAGGCCTTTGCCTCGAGTGTGGACAGAGTACAAGTGCTGTCTCCATTGCATGTGCATTTTCTTGACCCTGGATGGGTTCTTCAGCTGGGACACCAAATCTGCACTCTGCACATTGTGCAAGAGCTACATGGGGGATCAGGATGGCAGGGCCCTGTTTTCTCCCTTCCAGTACAGACTGAGTAGCTAATTGTACAAGTAAGCTGAATCATACCAGGGACTGCTTACATTTTTCAACAGCTGATTGACTTTTCACTTCCATTTATGGATCTGATACATCCTAGTATGCTATTTTCTTTCAGCAGATTTTTGAGTTGCAGCATTGAGAACTGCAGCAAACCACTTAAATTTGTTTTAAGTTTTGTTTATTCTTTCTTTTTCAAATGTCAGTGTGTACCAAAGATCTGCAGAAGCCCATCACTTCTCAGGGATAAGAAGACTGCAAGAACCTTCTGATGGGGAACAGTCCGTGCAGTCTTCTGCCTACAATAAACATTTTTTTCCCAGTATGTGGGCAACAAGGCAGAATATCACAGAGATTAAAAAACAGATTGAAGCTCTCATTGTGTTTAAGCTGCAGTATATATTAGGATATGGCATTTGTCTAATGATGAGTCTCATGGGTAAGGTGTTAAAAAAGACTTAGTCTAGGCAATTTAGCCACCAGACAGATATTGATATTAACAGGAGCAGTATGATTGACTTTGAAAGTCTCCAATTATAATCCTTGCCAGAATGATGAATGTAGAGCACTACTGAGCCTCCACTTTTGACTCATACCAGATTCCCACTGAAGTCAGCAGGAACTGTGCTTGGGACAGGGCTCTCGTAGGCAGTACTGTTTGCCCAAAAGAAAACAAGCTGTTCCTGTAAATTGGCTCCCTGACACAAAGGTTTCCCCTTTGTATGGTAATGGCTCTAGTCAAACATGCAGCTTTTGCTTTGTTCTGCCACAGGAAGAAAGTAAGGCCTAAGGGACCCATGTCCTGGAGTATTTTCAGACTTGTCCAGCACGGTAGAAGTCTTAACTAGATTTTTCAGGATGGCAGATTTAGGGGATAGCCTGAGCCCCTTGAATTTCCATCCAGTAAGTCACTGTCAATAATAGATTGCTTGCCTGTAAATCTCCTCATTAGGTTTCGGACAGACAAGTAAAATGCCTTTAATTGATTTCATCATCATGATCAAATGAGGTAGGTAGTTTTTCTGAAAGAGAAGTAAATACTCAGGTTTATTGTGGAAAGCTTACAGTAACTGTAAAAAAAAGTCTGTCTTTGTCTCCTTACTGCATTATATACTCAGCAAAACTGCATATTGATTGTGGGTGTGTTTGTTAATTGCCTGGCCATCACTGCAACCAAGGAAATTTGCAACCAAGACATTTTTGTAGAAAAAAGAGGGACCAAAGACCATAAACCAGGGAAAATCTGAAAAAGTGAAATTCATGAGACTATCATTATTCGTGTTAAGATGCACAGTCTAAGAGGAAGATCTTCACATTATAGAGTTTCTGCAAAGGTTAGCTTGCAGAACAAATTGCCCCCATAATCACTTGCTAAGCTGTAAAAAACATAAACCTCTCATCTTGCAAGCAGATCTGTGGAAGTACAACCCCAGGGGATTCTGCATGGCCTTACCAGCTTGTTAAATGTGATCAGAGCACTGCGTTAAGGCTGCCGTCTCAGGCTGTGTTTGAATGTCATATTCTTTTATTTCTGGAAGAATTGGGTTCTTCACCCTTTCAGTATTGTCTGGGTATCAATGAGTACATATATCCACAATCAGAAGTATAGGCACATTTCTTTGTGTATAATTTTCAGAAATATAATTACAACTGTCTATTACAAGGCTCTGCTACATGGTGGCTGTGTAAAGCCATACTAGGGTTATAACCTCAGGCTTTTTTCTTACTCATTACTCTTTTGCAAATTTGCAGTATCAAATACCTAAAGTCAAGCACTGAAACAGAGCAGAGAGAATGACTCCAAAAGTTTTCCGTAGCGGTGATGGTTGCAGTGTGTTACCCTGTGATATTTGAGTACTTGCATATAGGAGCAGTTTCTGTCTCCTGAGAGCTCTGGGTGGCAAGGAATTATCCTAGTTTTGCAGGGAGTAATTTGGGTATTAGCAGTAATACCACATAATCTTTGTGGCCTTTTGAAAGTGGTGTTAGACAGGAGGGTCCATGCAGGACCTGGGCCCTGGGCACACCATACTTATGACAGTCCAGTCAATGTCTCCTTCCATTAATCTGTAGCCATGCTGCACAGCTCAGCAGGAGAAATCCTCTTGCTCAGTGCACATTACTTGCCTTCTGATGGAGGGGAAACCAAAATTTGAAAAGTCAAATCCTCATTGTTTGCTCACCTTACCTTTGCAAGATAAAAAGTAAGGCTTCCTAATATGAAGCCACTTGCATTAAGCAGCAGCGACTCTGTCTGAGAGGTGCTCAGGGAGCTCTCACCTGGAGATGAGATGCCAAGTTAATCTCAGGTTTCAACATTTGTGGTACCTGCAGCCCTCTGCAGAGGCGGCGGGGTCATTTTCCAGAGGCACGAGTGTCATCTAGTGGTGAAATAAACCCACTCAATGACATCCCAAGGGCCACTGTCTGGCCCACTGGTTACCATACAGAGCACTGGGCAACATACTTTGTTTCCGCTGCACTTTAACAACCTATTGCAGAATGGATGCAGAAACACATTTTAGCTTTTGTCCTTGTAGGAATTATTTTATACAGGCTAAGGAAAAATAATATGAGCCAATCACAGTTAAGCAAGCAGCAGACACTAATGGCTGTCTGCCAGAGGTTTTTCTGTCTCCTCAATGAGATACAGAAAAGGCCTTTCTACCCATGTACAATGACAATCAGCATTATGCCCCAGGAGTTAAATGAGAATTTTACAGGGTAAAGGAATATTTAAAGCTTTACTTACTTGCTATATTGTGTAACATGTCCATTGCAGGCATGGGCTTTCCAGATCTTTGCATGTTAAGAGTAGAATTTCTCACAAACTCCGTTGCCTTCTTTTGAACATAAATCTGGATTGATTAATGAAGCCTAGTCTAAACATAGAAATTGACTTTTACTCAGTCAAATAAAAAAAAAAAATTAAAAAAAAAGAAAAACCTTCTCACCAGAAGCAGGGAAAGTTGATTGTGCTAGTAGCAAAGCGGAGCCGAGAAATACTGCCTGGTTATGTATAATTTTCCTGATTTTTTTTCTGGCTATTCATCACAGTAGCTGTAATGCAACAAGCCCAGCTCAATGTTTAGTGCTGGTCTTCTGAAGAAAAGCAGGTAATACTTACAAGTCACCTAGAAATCATCATGTTGTAACATTACTCCTACAACTGGGATCCACTTGAGTGTATTCAGTATACACTTCCAAGTATAGAACTGGAAATGTACATTTTTTAGGACAAAGATGAGCTTCCCATATTTTCAGCTGATGCCAAGGACTGAGGCTTAAGGAAAATGCCAAATGCTAAAATCAGGTGAGTTGTGTTGGCTGGTAGGTGGAGCAAGGGGAGCTTCATGGCCTCATAGCCCTGCTCCCACCATGGTCAGTGAGAATAGAGAGACTACAGCATCTTATCATCCCTTCTCTGTTGCTGGAACAAGGTCTGTGTGCTGTTCCTATGGACAAAGCCCCTATTCCCCCTTTTAAGAGCTCTTTCTCCAAGGAGGACTGATACCCCAAAATGACAACAGCTCAATGGCCCTTTAAAACTTAAACAGGAAGAAGTGTGGCTGATCCCACCAGTTCATGGGATTGTGTTGTTCCATATGTATCTTTCCACCCATTCAGTGCCAGAGAAATGCTCATGTGTTAAGAAAAGGCACAATTCTAGTTCTGCCCTTGCAGTTGTGAGGAAAAGATGGTCTCTTGGAAAAGGATGCTCTAGTGGCACAGCAAAAGGTACTGTAATCCTCTTCTCAAAGCAGAAGTCCTCCTTTCTCACCTTTTCATGCCTTCTTAAAACTGTCCCCAGCCTATCTCCTGGCTGTGCTGTTTTCTTTCTTTGATGCTGGATCCTAGGTACAGGAACCCAAGACCCTGGGTTTCCCAATCATCATCTTCCTTCTTTCAAACTATACGTCTTCCTCTGTGGGCTGTGCAAAGATGAACACCATTAATTCTACATTTGTTTTATTCACTGGTGCATCCTATATTGTGCCAGCAGCAGAGGACACACCTGGGCTATGGCTTTTGAATGAGCTGAATTAAACCGTGCCCCTGGGTGCTTACTGATTATCTCTAGGCCCCAAAGCTCCTGTGGTCGCAGGGACCATGTTTTGAAAATATGAGGATCCAGTCCCTCTGGATCATTTTGTGCTAGAGCAGCATGAAATTATGCACCTCAAAACAGCTTTTTGAGCACCTCAAAATAGCATTTTGTGCTAGAGCAGGCCCTGGGCAGTTACACCACACACGGTTTTGGTTTGTTTTGGGGGTTTTAAATTTTTTTTTAATCATAGGGGTGCATGCAAAGGAAGTAAACCAACAAACAACTTAATAAAAAGCACTGAATCCCTTTGCAAAGCTGCCAGCTGGCTGTGTAACAGTGTGCTGGGCATAGCAGCCGGGTAGTCAGGGGCTATGGGTCTTTCCCCTGCATCACTCCACACCCGGAGCCACAGGGAAAGGTGATCAATTGCCACCAGTTCTCGCTGTCTGCTAGACCATCAGCCTTCCTCTCTCCTTCCCAATAAAAGCTGACCCGGCAGGGCTCTCCCTGGCTCTTTCATTTGTCAGCCCGCCTGCGTCAGCAGTAATATGGGGAGCTCAGCTGCTCATCAGCCTGGCTGATAACATCTCAGGAGGAATTAGGCAATTCGTGCTGGTAAAAGGGAGAGAGAGAGGGTTTGAGGGAGAGTAATCACAGGCACAGTGATGGGAAATAAATGAGATCAGGAAAAAAACCGACAAACAACAACCTTCAAACAGGGTATTCTTAGGCTAGAAGGGAGTATGTTTTAGGAGGATGAGGCTGTTTCAGTTCCAGCTGTGGGGAGCCATGGGACCAGCAGCAGATCTCCCTGGGATTTCAGCAGGGTTTGGCTCAAGGCTGCAGTAGGAGAGTTGCCACAAGGCAATCTGCATTCAGCTGTGCTGCAGAAAAGCTAAATGGGTGAGCTGAGAGGCTGGGCTGTCCACAGATGAGGTATGGCAAGAGGTAGGGGAGGGTTTGCAGATGCTGTTGGGTCTGCATGGGTGCTGTTGAGGCTTTCACTCGTCTGAGTGAAAACAGGAAGCTTTGCTTGTCACAGGTGTTTAGTCACACACCTTTGGGCTGAGATTGAAGCACTCTTTCCCCATGAGGACAGTGCAAATTAGGAGAGGACATACCACAGCCAGCCTGACTGAAAGCATCCTGGCAATGCTAGCAGCATTACTTGTTTTGCAGTAGCCATCTGGAGTCCAGTCCCTGGAACCTCCCTCATCAGCTGAGTGAGTGAGCAGAGCACTATCTCAAAAGAAGGCGTACATTTACTGAGTTCCTGAGGTGCTGTAAAACTCAAATTTAATTTGTTGTTGTTGGTTTTTTTTAAAATCTGCTTCAGTGTTTTACCCGCTGCTAGCACCACAGCAACATTATTCTTCTTCTCCCTGTTATTTCCCAGCAGAATGTTTCTTTTTTCACTGAAATTCAGTAAACATTTTGAAAAGACTGTGGCAAGGTCAAAGAGGTTTTGCAAAATCTTTATCTGTGTGGCCTAAATGGACCTGGCAACAGAACAGATTTTGCTCTGAACTTGGGGAAAAAGGTGAAATAACTCATCCCTATCAGTTCTGCTATTTGTATGTGGGAGCAAATTCAGACTGACTGTCCATCTCCAAATGTTGTACTGACCTACAGATATATGGCATCCAGAGTTGCAGTGCCAGGATTTTCCAGTGGTATGCATCAGGGAACAGCCTGGCTCTCCCAAATGCCAGAACATGAGCCCTGGGGGAAAGTCATGTGTCCAGATTACCCAAGCTGGGTTCACCACAGAGCTACAGAGCACCAGTGTCAGCTCAGAAAGCTGCATGTTATGGATACCAAAGAATGAACAAGTATGACAGTGCAGGATGTGCTTTTTTTGGTTTTAAGATAGTTGTGTCCTGTTTGAACATGTAGAACAAAATGCTGTAATATTTTATGCCTATGCCTTGCTTTTTTTGGACATACATTTTCCATTGCTCCAAATTTTCTGCAAAATTGAGCAGTAAATGATTACTTAAAGATCAAAAAACTGCAAAATTGCTTTTCACTCCCATTTTTTTTCTTTTTCTTCTTATTAGCTGGCCACCAACAGAAGCAGAACCATTAGAGTGAGACCGAAAACAAAGCCTTTGCTAAGATTTTCAGAGTGACTGAGGGAGAACAGTCAAGAGAAAGGTGTCTGTCCTCCACATATCAAGCCCTGAAAGTTAAGCCCAAAAGGGGACACCCCGTGACTGAATTCTTGGCCAGCAGCTACATTTGAATATTCAACTGCTGTGAAGGCAAAGCCTCCCTTGAAATGAATTATTTAGCCTGACATCATGCCGCCAAGTTAAATCGCATTTCATATGCTTGCAAAGAAATTATCCCATACTATGTTCTTCCTTTCAGAACGTGCCTGGAGTAGGCTGGCATCCTTTGCTAATAAGCCTTAGAGGAAAAGCCTTGCTTACACAAGTTAAAAAATGTCTGAAGAACTGATAATTTTGACACAATGCACTTTGTCCCCTCTAAGGGAAGTTCATAATCTATTGCTTGTTGCATAGCTTATAAATTATGAAGCCAAAGTAAGTCTGATTACTTGTCCATTTATGAGAATATTTAAAATAAAATTCATCGCCAAGGTTTCCCCTGTGTTGATTAGCCTCTATAAATTATTGTGCACTGAAAATCCAGACAGTATAGCTCTTTGGGTATCAAGCAGGGTTTGGGAAACAAAAAAATGTTGGTGACAGAAATGGAAAGAAATCTGTGTTAATCAGAAACATCCCTTGCTCCAGCATCAGCCTTCATGCCCACTTATGACCTCTGGCTGTTTGGTGTTACTGCTGTTGCCATGGGCTGGGAGCAGGATACTGTCACCCAGCCCCCATCTTCCCTGAACAGCAAATTGTCTCATATTATACAGTGAGGCCTACAAATAGTAGTGTCAGTTTAGCATTATGATAAACTCTGGGCTCTTTGCCTTTATTTTAGTTTTATTTTTCTTTGGGAAATTCAAAACCCAGTCCCAGCCCTACATAATCTTTCAGCCAAGCTTCACTCCACGTTCTGGTATTCATCTCATCACCACCTAGATTTACCTTGTTTCCCCATTCTGCCCAGCTGAAGAGCTTTTTGTTGCACAGTGCATACATGTCTAGCAGAGCTTTTGATACTACTGGAATGCAGCTTCCCTCTTTGCAGATGTACCCTGCAAGACCTATGAACACTTTTTTTCTTCCTTCCTTTGAGCTGATTTTTTCCCCACAGGGCTTTGGTACCTGTAGTTGAAATAACTAAATGCAATTGCAAAACCAGGGAGTAAGGCCCTTTGTTTTCAGGGAGATCTCACAGGGTTATCAGGCACTTAATTCCCCATATAATAACCCAAATAATTCCCTTCAGTGAATTCAGTGATACACTGATGTTCCTAGAGAATCCATAACCAGCAGCTCACAGGTAGAGCAGGCTTTAATGTTGCAGGGGTGGATTTCATGGCAGACTGGTCCCAAGGCTCAGAGTCAGATGACTCATGGTGACTGTACTCATGGTCATGATGACCTTGCCCCTCCTTTATTCCTAGGGTCTGTTTGCCTCAGAAGACACTCTGACCTGAACATTTCCTTCATTCACTGCTCTTCCTCAGCTCTGCTTCCCTTCCCTGCCCCTCTCAGTGACGTGCCAGCCAGGGGGAAGAAACCTCTCTGCAAACTGTCCTGACATTAGCTTAACAAAAAAACAATCGATGGTGAAGGAACCACAAAACAAGCAGCTTTGCCTCAGGCCAGCAGCAAATACAAAGGGAGCCTCAGGGGCTTCTGCCTTGACATCAAGCTGAATTTTGTGATGAAGAAAAGACAGCTCTAGGTTAGCTGCTGTGAAAAAAGGAATTGAGAAAAGAGCAAAATGGTGAGGGACTGCTGACTGAGGGAGAAGATGACTGGGTACAATATGAAAGTTGGAAAAACAGTCTCTTTCAGGATGAGCCAAGCAGTAGGTGGTAGAGTATCCAGAAGGACTGAAACAATGCCTGCCATAAGCAATGCAGTGAGAAGAGATCCAGACGCCAGGGTCCTTGTATGTCACGGGGCTGAGATGACCAACAGTATCTGGGTAACCAGCGCAGTGACTTCTGCACACAGGGAACAGTTTAGCAGGGATGTGTTTGAGCTTTTTACCCCAGCAGTTAGGGATGATAGATCTCACAACTCAACCTAAACCTCCAGTGTTAACAGGAAAACTATCCCTCCTTCTTGGAATGGAAGGAAAGAAAGAAGTTAATACAGAAGGGTAAATAGGATTCTGTAGAATACATGTAGTATTAAAATAAACTTAATTCCCTGCCTGAGAAAGGCTCTCTGCTTTTCCTTCATTTTGCATGCAAGAGTGCGTAGCAGGAGCCATGACACTGATTTTTGGTTTTATTTTGGGGTTTTTTTGTGTGTGTGGGTTGTTTGGTTTTTTGTGTGTGTGTGGTGTTTTTTTAAAATAATTTTCTTAATTTATGCAGCAAAACCTATAATAAATCAAACTCAGAAGCTCTGTGAAGTTTGAAAAACCCAAACCCTACTCAGCTCCAGGCATTTAGACATGACGCATACGCTCATCAGTGCTCACTGATGTTGTTTCTCTGCCAATCACCTCACCCAATGGGAAGATGTGTCACAACACTGAGCAAACATGGAAAGAGCCACTTTAATCAACCATATTTTCCCCATCTGGTAACTTTCCTTTAACATGGTAGTCCAGCTTTCACACAGATTTTATAGAGAAAAAGTTTACAAGCAATAAAAATTAACAGCCAGTATATATATAACAAACAAATCAACAACCCCCCCTGTAGTGCGTGCCTGAGTGGATCTAATTCAAACTGTTACTAAACTGTGGTCTCCATTGAGATATTTTGCCTGGGGATGTGCAGTATGCAAAGACTGCGTGATTCATCTCGGTGAGAACCAGACCAAGGGTGACAGCAAGAAGTTCAGAGGGCAGGCCCAGAAAACCATCCATAACAGGAGAAGAAAGCTGCACAGAACTTCTCTGCACACGCCATGGTGCCCATTGCCCTCAGAGGAGTAACTGGCCAGAGAAATGAGAGCTTTCCCTTCTCATGTTCCTATGAAGAACTTAGCTGGCTCCCTTCACCTTTATCTATCTTTCCCCATAACTAAAAAACCCAGACCACAGAGCAATGTAGTTAAATTCTGGGACAATTCGTGTTTCCAATCACTACTTCAGCTCTGCCTCAGATCAGACCTCCGTTAAAGCTCCTTCCTGTATACTTGAAGGACATTTATGAAGCACTTCTTTCCAAGAAGAACAGGAAGTCTCTGGGGGAGCAGGGAGTGGGTGCCTTGCTAGAAATAATCCCCTCAGTTGTGTGGTTCATTTGTTGTTAATGCAAGGGCATAATTTCCACTGCAATACATTGGGGTATTAATGGCAACAGAACAATGAATATCTGTACAAAAAGAATCTGAAATCTTGTATTTGTTGTGCCACCAAAGAGCTTGTTTTTAAATTATAAAACTCCTATGTGGTGAATGGACTGAGGCTGTGATAACTTGTATGTATGAACAATATCTTAAGGTCCAGTCATTGTTGCATCTTGTTCAAATACTGAAAAAATGGATGTTGAGTGGATCGAGTAGCATATGTACAGAGAGGCTTCTCTTCAGTACAGCTGATTGAACTGCCTCTCACTTTCAGTAAGACTGCTGAGAAGAAGACAAACCAAAACCAGCATAGCATGTAAGAACACAGAGTTTTCAGAGCTGGCTGGGAGCGGTAGTCAGTTTTCCTGACAAAAAGAAAAAAAAGATGATGTGACAGCTCTGCCCATCCTTTCCTTTCCTTCCTTCCTTCCTTCCTTCCTTCCTTCCTTCCTTCCTTCCTTCCTTNCCCTCCCTCCCTCCTTTCCGTTTTCCCCTCTCTCCTCTCTCCTTTCCCCTTTTCCCTCCTTCCTTTCTCCTTCTCCTTCTCCTTCTCCTTCTCCTTCTCCTTCTCCTTCTCCTTCTCCTTCTCCTACTTCCTCTTCCTCTTCCCTTTCCCCCTCCCCTCCTTCCTCCCCTTCTTTTCCATCAGCTGTGTGAATTCAGTCAAATTTGGCAAAGGAACTGAGGAATAATAGCTCATAGATAGTAAGTTCCTATGGTTATTTTGCCAAAACGTGCTGCAAAGGAAATAGACCCTACCAGTGCCCTCTGTGGGGGAGAGGCTAAAACCTTTGGGCTGCAGCCGTGAGGCAGCATTTGCTGTCCAGTTGTTATATACACAGCTCCCTGCTGCTCCAGTTCCATGCTGCTTTTTGTCCAATTGAGAGGCCAAACACAGGTGTGGCAGTGGGATGGGATCAGGCTATGTGTATCAGTGGGATGAAGGGGCATGGAGGGATTACAGGGATGTTGGGTGCAGGAGATGAGAAATCAGCAGCAGGGGCTGAAGAGGAGCTGAGGAGCTGCAAGCACTGCAGGTGGGACTGAGAATGTTGCTGTTTGTGTGACTGCAGGGCCCCTAAAGCTAATGACAAGAAGAGGGAATCCAGAGAACAAAAGTCTACCTGTAATAGTAACTCATCGTGTGGTTTTTTTGTTTGTTTTTTGTTTTTTCTTTTTTTGTGCAGAGTGAATTAAAAGCAGTAAGTCAAATGTTATGTTTCACAGTTCAGGTTTCCCATAAGAAAGTGTTTCTGAGAAATGCAATGAAAGTACAATTTTAAGAGAAACAAGGGAGAAGAGGGGAGAAATTTGAGCCTCAAAACCTAGGAAGGATAAGTATCTACATTAAAAATGTTCTTTATTTCCAAGTGTAAGTTCAACTGCTTAACCATTCCCTTTGACAAAATACACTTGATTAATTAGCATAATATACTTTGTTTATAATAATGAAAGGTTCTCTCAAGCTCTGTTAACAGGTGCTCTGTGGTGATTCCATGATGAAGTGGACCTGTAGTAGCAACTATCCAGCTTGTGGTTTTGACTTAGCAAGAATAGGAGGGTGTTGTTTCCTCTTAGCTGCTTGGTTAGATTTGAAAGCTACTGATACCTGATGCCGAGTTAGCATGTGAACCAATGAGTGATAAATCTAAATTGAATTGCTAATTTATTAGTACCAGAGATGTTTCTTCATCATGGGATATTTCAGCAGAAAATTTTGCACCCCAACTCTGCACAGCTCAGAAGCTCAATGAGGAATTCTCTTCAAATGTCTCCTCCAGAAACACTTTAAAAAGCTTAATAATTATCTCCTGCAACTCCAATCACATATTCAAAATTTCAGAGTGTTTCAGAATAGCTTTCTTCTGTCTTCATTGTGGTAGTGTTGTTGTTTTAGGTGCAGCTGAAGCAATTGTGCTATGCCTGGACAGAAGAAACTGCAGCATTTTTGCAGAGCAGGCAAGTGCTGGGAAGCTGACTTCCATTCTATGTTGGCATTAACTCTCAAATTCTCCAGTTCACTTGTCTGATATATTAAAAAACAACAAAAAAAACCCAAGCCCAAACCAACCAACCAACAACAATAAAAACCCCAAACAAAAAACCAAACAACCAACAAAAAGTCAAACAAAAACACCCCAAAAAAACCCCAACCCCAAACCAAATCCCCATCTCTCAAACAGGCTTCCTGAGAACCTAGAAAGATTTTGTTGCTCTTTTGACTGTGGTAGTGCTGTACTCTTCCAGCTCAGCTTATCAGTGCAAATTTGCTCACCTTCATTAACTGCTAACCTTTCCAAAGATAACAGGGGATGACAATAGTTTTTCTTTTCCTGATGAAAAAGATTGGTGAGGTCCACTATGGCATTGACCTTCTCACTCTCTAAATCCTTTTTCTTTTCTTCACCTGGTGATAGCTGGCATATTGGAGAGCAGCTGACATTTTGGGCTGACAAATCCCTCACCCAGCATGAGGACCTGCTGTTATCAATTCATGCAGGGCCTCAGCTTATTCTAGAGATTTGTCAACAGAATTCGAATAGTGAGGGTGATTATCAAGTAAATAGGCAGCTCTCCAGTAAATAACTAAACCATTTATCCAGAGATCTGTTAATTAACTTTATCAAGCAAGAATGGAAGATTAATAAATACCTAAGTATCTAGATGCCAGTAAGATAGTAATTTTTGCTTATACTAATAATAACCCTCTATGAAATCCTTACCTACATATTTTACTGTAAAGAAATACCTGAAGAAAAAAGATTTCTGTTTCTCCCTTGATTTTGCCTGGTGCCTGACTTTTGAGCAGACACAACAGCTGATGGGAATTCAGAGCTGCTTGTTTGCAAAGTCTTCTTCTGTAGGATGTTGTTTCAAGTCCATTTAGTTCACAAAACTCCTGAAACACCCTGCATCTGGGTGTCTGAAATTGTCTGTCTGTAGTATTGAACAAAAGTGGAGAATAAGGCTGATAGTCAGGTGTGATCTTGCAGATGCTCTGACTCAGTTTTGGAGCTTGCCTGAATACCTGCAATGGACAGAGGAGCTCTTTAGCATAGATTTTTGTAGAGATGATGCCTGGATACCTGCAGGTTAGTAAATGATTCTGCCCACTCTCATTGTCTGGACAATTCCAGCCACATTTGCTGAAACACGGAGCTGACAAAATTATAGTTTTCCTATGCTTTCAAAAGTTGTCAACCAGGGAAAGAGGCATTTGTGCTGCTACTCAAGATACAGCCCACAGGCAAAGGCAGACAGGTCTAGTTTTCTTTTCCAGCAGTTCTATTTACTCGCAAGTGAATTGATTAAGAAGGAAGATAGTAAGTCACAGAAAATCTCCAGTCCTAATGCATACTAAATGCCTTTCCTTCACAGGGTAGTCCCTCCAAAGTCCAGTCCCACAGCTGTGCCATTTTGCTTTGAAACACGGGCTGAAAAATGAGGCTGACACAGATGCTTCCCTGTAAGAAGTTTCTCAGCACTGCTATTACACATTTCTTTTGGATCCAAGTGTCCCCATGCCCCACTCTCTTCCCTGCAAAGTGCACTAGGATGGCCTGAGCCTTTTCCTGTTTCCTGAGCCCTTCTCTGCACAGAGTCCTTGGTCCCTTCCCCTTTCTCAGGAGCTGCTCTGAAAATTCATTCAGAGTCAGCTGCGTGTGCAAGTCTTCCTGTGGTTTTAGAAACGGGAGCAGTGAGGCAACATTTAATTTGCTGCTTCTGCTTCTTAACCTCAAAGGAAAAAAGTGGCAACAGTTAATTGCATCAGAGAATGAGTGTGCTGGGGTGTATAGCAGTATGCTCTAACTTTCGGTGTCCAGGGGCCAGCAAACCTGACCAAAGGCAGACCTAAACCCAAACTGCACTGCAAAATGTCTTTGCTTATTGTTCTTGTGGATTTGCAGGCCAAAAATCATTAACCATCCCTCAATCCTCCTGACACTAATGCACACAGATATAAACAACTGCAAGACTGCTGACACGTATTCACTGGTGAGGACAATTACACTCTGAAGATGTGTGTATGTGGCAATTCTTTCAAAAGGAGCCTGAAGCTGTCCGGATCAGGCACATTGCAAGAAATAGGTTGCAAAATCTATTTCTGAGGCTCCATTCTTTCATTTTGGAGTTATGTTGGACCTCGGGGGATTGTTTGGGGGTTTCATCTTCTTGGTTATCAAACAGTGGCTGCAGGGTGAACAAGGGAGCATGCATTAGTCTACAAAGGTGGGATTCTGTGTGAAAGGCTGCAGGGGTAAGGCTCCGAGGTGAATTCTGCAAGGTTACAAACTCTCCCTGTTGCTTCTGCCTCAGGCAGGACCATGTTCCTCTCTCCCTTTCTCTCCTCCTTTCCCCACCCTGCTCATCTTTTGCCAAGTCTAAAGCTGTCACTGTGAGAGGTAAGAGCTCTAAAGGTCTGTGCTGCTTTATAGCAGCTTGCAGGGAAGCTGTGATGCTGGAAATACAATGAAAATTGGACATATTCTAATTAACCTCGGGAAAATTGCCATCAGGAATGCAGAGTATTCCCCTGGAAAAGATGCTTTTAAGTGGTTGATTGTGTGTTTGTCCATGAAGCTTTTATCAGACCACATAACAGCTTTGGGGAAAGCTTGTGAGGACTGTTCTTCAATAGGTTTCCATCAGAGAAGGAGGGGTGGGAAGCCAGCTCTGATGCTGAGAGGCAGTCTGTTGCATTTAGGAAATACAGCAACCAGGAATATAGGAGAGCAAAAGAAATGGAAAAAAACCACAACAGGGCCCTCTGCTTAGTGACTCAAAGGCTTCGGGGCACCTCAGCCAGCAGATTTCAGTAATTCCAGACTGATGAGTCCTTAATCATCTCACACCGGTGAAAGATTTTCTGCACCAGAACAAATATCAAATCATCTTGCCATGCATAGTGACAGAATGTGGTAAACTAGGCCAAGCTACAAAATGAAGACCTGAACCAGACGGTCAGCAGACAATAATAAGGTGCAACCCTGCAGCTTTACTGCTGTTCGTGATGTTTTTATTAGTAAATTCAAAATCAGCTTCTGTGTGATTTTGAGAAGTCCATTTTGCATAACATTGTAGGGCACTGTAGGGCATTTTCTGACTGTCTTGCCTGCCTTAGGGATTGAGATACTTATATTTAAAATGATCCTCCCCCTTCCCTCTTGTGCCTTTCCAAACCCAGAGTTAATTTGTTCCCACACCTCAGTTTGTGTGAACAGATGCCTCCATCTCTGAGCTCACAATTGCTGGCTGTGAAGTGATTCAGCTACTAAACAGTTATAAGTAAGCATGGGAATAATCACTGGGTATTGCTGACATCTGAAAAAATAATCTCATGTTCATGACTTTGCTTGCAAATGAAAAGGCACAAAAATAGAGGCCCAAGCTGCTTCAGAGCAGGGCCACACAGAAGGCGAGCCTTTCTAAGTGCAGCACAGAATCTAAGCATCTGGACAACATCCCCATGTGGACAGTGCTGCTGAATTTCAGTGCTGGAGGAACATTGAAAGAACAGTGTCAGTTTGGTAGCTATAGGCATTGCCTCCATGCCTTCCCACACTGGTGTCCTACCTCATCTCAGTTCACAGCTGGGAGGTTTAACTTAGGAAGGAGCAGTACCAGCTCCATGGATAGTTGCTACCATGGCAAATGGATGAGACCACAAAGGATGTGGAGATGTGGTACTCCTGTACCTGAGAGAAACATTTCAAAGCACCAAGGTACAGGGGTACCTTCAGTACCACAAAGCTCTGCTACAGAAAATGCCAAGAAGAAACAGGAACCAACAAACAAAAAATCCCAAATTTTTGGGTTGCAATGAGCCAACAGAGTGTTGCAAACATTTCTGACTCATTTTATGTTTTTTTAAAAATCTACAGAATAAGCAGTTAGGTTTTATAGTCTTGAATGGGTTTTGTGTATGCAGTGAACACATAGGTTTCAGTTTTAAGTGTGGAGTAATTTCTAGCTTGAGTAGTTTCTTAGTAAAAAATAGCTGAAATAGCTTTTCCAGATTTGATTACATTTTGTACAATTTTATAAATATGAATTTGGGGAATAATATCACACAGAGGTATTAGAGAATATTATCAGTTTGCTGATTCTTTCTGTGCTGTGTGATCTGAAGTGCAAAAGGATGAATTCACCAAACAGCCAAAAATAAAACAAAAACCTGTGCCAGAATAGAAGAACCTCTGCAGCATCCTGATTGCTCTGTTTTCTTTTGTATTCTCTCCACTGCAATATTGTATTAAGAAACACAGACAACTCCAGCTAACAGTACAGGGGCATAACTCCACATTTGTTGTCCTCTCAGGATGATAAATGTAAATTGCAGAGTCACTTATCAAAATAAAAACCATAAACAAAGACTGTGGATCTGGTCCCAAATTCCTTTATCTCCATGATGGGTAAAATTATGATACAGCATCAAAGTACTAATGTGCCATGGGGCTGGAATCCCTCATCTGAATCTCTTCAGACTCCTAGGCTCAGTTTTTCTATATACTGTGCATGAGGTGACCACAATTGTGGAAGGAAATTCCGAGATACGTTCCTGGGTACAGGTGATACTTTTCACTTGCGGATGTGTTGTGTGTTTAATAGTCTTTGTCCAGACTGAAAATGAAAAGCCATCACACAGACATTTTATTACGCAATAGTTATGAGGACTCACCTGTTCACTGAGCACTTTTTTGCCTCCATATGAGAAACGGATTGACACATAAATTAGAGAATCTACTCTGCTCTATGGGTCCCACAGAAAAATTCCCACTTTCTACAGGCAATACTGAATATTGCCACTCATACTGCAGATAGTTGTCTGAGCAAGAGACTGTTCTGTATTACAGTAGTAGAACACATTGTACCATGACTACACTGATTTCACTCCTTATGCAAAGCAGCCAGTAGCTCCTCCTGACATCAAGTTAGCAGGAGGTCTACAGGGAGTTCAATTTCTGGTTGAAAAAGGATTATTAGTTTTCAAGTGATGAGGATCTGGATAAAATCCCAGCTGTAATTCATTCAAGAAAAATGAACTCTTTAAATTAGTAAAAAATTATTCCCATTACCTAAAACCCTTGTGACTGCTCACCGGTTTCATGTTAAAGCAGATTGGTGTACAGTAATGTCCTGCAAGCCAATTTTAAACAGGTTCAGTTGACAGAAGTGAGTATTGGTAAGGAAGAAGACATGAACACGTCTTACCACTTCAAGCAGGAAGGTGGACCACTGAAAATGTTATCACAGAGCAGAAGTTTTGAAGAGTAAATTATTCAAATGCTTTGATTCAGGAATTGCTGAGGATGGCTCTTCATGTTGAAGGTAGCACTAAAAATGCTTCTAGCAGGAGGGAGTTTTTTGAGACTATCATAGTTTGAGCCTGGACAATAATAAAGGACAATGCAGCTGCTCCCTCCCCTTCCTCCATTTATGGGATGGCGAGGAGGAAATCCACCTAAAACCCTGTGGGTCAAAACAAGGGCTATGAGGTTTTCACTCACCAATTACACTCATGGGCAAACAGACTCAACTTGGGGAAAAAAATCAATTTATCATTTATCAAATCAAAACATGGCAAAGAGAAAATATAAACCAGAGAGTAAATACTCTTCCCCCACTCCTCCCTTCTTGCCAAGCCCAAATTACTTTGTTATCAATATCTCTACCTCCCCCCCTACAGCAGCACAGGGGGAACAGGAAATGCAGTTTACAGTCCAGATGTCACAGGTTGTTTTCCACTGATCCTTCCTCCTCAGGGACAAGGATTTCTCAGCGTCTTCCCTCACTCCAACATGGGGTCCCTCCCCAGAGAAAGTCCTTCAAAAACCCTTCTGTGAGTCCCTCCTGCAAGGCACCATTCCTCAGGAGAAAACATCTCCAGAGCTGGGGACCCACAGAGCCACGGATTATTTTGGGAACGATCCCCTCCACGGCTGCAGGTCCACAGCATCTGCTCTGTGATATTCCACAGGCTGCAGGTCCACAACTGCTCCAGCGGGATACTTCACAGGCAGTAGGTTCACAACTGCTCCACTGTGCTCCTCATCTGTTCCACCATGCTCCTGCATGGGCTGCAGGAGACAGGCTGCAATTTCACCATGGGAAGCAGAGAAAAACCTCTGTTCAGGCACCTGGCCTGAGGTGGGGCTGAACACTTTGGAGCCCAGAGAGCTATTCAGAAGCCATTTACATGAGCTACCCCTGGGACGCCCTTCCCCTGCTACCTAAAACAACACTGCATCAACCCAGAATAGAGAGGAATTAAGTGTTGGAGCACTGCACCCTTGTGGAACAAAGACCCCTGGTTCCCCAGCCAGGGACAATGACCCATCCCTTCTGCTTGAGACAGAGCAGGAGACAGATGCCTCCATGCCACTGATGGAGTCCTTGGAACCTTCTTTGGGGACCTGGCCGGCCTCTGGGGCACACAGTGAACCTTGCATGTGCAAATGTATGTGTGGCCCTGTAAGTTAGAGAATGCTATGAGAGCTCAGAAATCACGTATAGTGATGATGGGATTGAGTGTTTGGATTAGGTTAAGGGCCAATAAAGCTGATATTGCTGTGGGAGTCTGCTATAGACCTTCCAACCAAAGCAGAAAGGTGGATGAAGCTTTCTGTAAGCAGACGGGAGAAATTTTGCAGACACTGGCCATTCTTCTTTTGAGGGACTTTAACCTTCCAAGTGTTTGCTTGGACTACAACACAGCAGAGAGGAAACAATCCAAAAGGTTCCCGGAATGTGTGGAGGATAACTTCCTCACACAGCTGGTGAGACAACCAGGGAAAGTGCCCTTCTGGACCTGATTTTTGTGAACAGGGAAGAACTTATGGAAGTAAAGACTTGCTTGGGAAGTAAAGATTGGAGGCCATCTAGGGCACAGTGTACATGAGATTATTGAGATTTCGATCCTTGGAGAAAAAGGAGAGTTGCTGGCAAAATTTCCACCTTAGACCTCTGGAGGGCAAACTTTGGCCTGTTCAGAAGATTGGCTGACTAAGTCCCTTGGGAGGCTGACCTAAAGGATATAGAAGTTCAGGAAGGCTGGACTTACTTCAAGAAAGAAGTCTTAAAGCCACAGGAGCAAGCTGTCCCAGTGTACCAAAAAAACCAAGTAGGTGTGGAAAGAGACCAGCCTGGCTAAAGAGGGACTTTTGGCTGGGCCTCAAGAAAAGAAAGGAGAGTCCTTTGGAGGAGGGGGGAGGTCTCTCATGAAGTCTATAAAGATGTAGTGAAACTATGCAGGGAGAAAATTAGGAGAGCCAAAGCACAGCCAGAGCTGAGCCTAGCTACAGATGTTAGGGGGAATAAAAATGTTTCTATAAATTCATTAACAACAAAAGAAGGATTAAGTAAAATCTCCATCCTTTATTGGATGCAGAGGGAAATATAGTAACAAAGCATGAGGAAAAGGCTGAGGTGCTCAGTGCCTACTTTTTTTCCTACATGAGCTAGGAGACAAGGAGGGGGTGCAGAATGAGTTCATCACAACTAAAGAGGAAGTGGTCAGTGACCTGCTACACCACTTGAGGACACACAAGTCTATGGAGCCAGATGAGTTACACCCAAGGGTCTTGAGAGAGTTGGCAGACATACTTGCCAAGCCACTATTTTCTTGATTTCCACTATTTACTTGAAATCCTGGATAACTGGGGAGTTCATAACGGACTGGAGGGTAGCAAATGTAACACGCATCCACAAGAAAGGCAGAAAGGAGGATCCGGGAAACTACAGACCCCAGTATCAGGGAAGGTCATAGAGAGGATCATCTTGAGTATCATTACAAGTGATATAGATCAGGGATTAGGCCCATTCAACATGGATTTATGAAAGGCAGGTCCTGCCTGATGAACCTCATCTCCTTCTATGACAATATGACCCAGCTATTGGATGAGGGGAAGTCAGTGGATATTGTGTATCTAGACTTTCAGAAAGCATTTGACACCGTTCCCCATAGAATTCTTGTGGAAAACCTCACTGCTCATGGCGTGGGTGAGCATATGCCAGGATCAAGCACTGGCTCGGTGTAAGGGACCAAAGAGGTCAATGATCAATGGAGTTAAATCCAGCTGGTGGCAGGCCACAAGTGGCATTCGCCAGGGGTCAGTGTTGGGACCACTTCTTTTTAACATTTGTATTGATGATCTTGATAAGGACAGAGAGTGTATCATCAGTAAGTTCGCAGCTGACTCCAAGTTAGGTGGAAGTGTTGATCTGCATGAGGATAGGGAGGCTCTACAGAGAGACTCGGATAGACTGGAACGATGTGCCAATGTCAACAGTGTGAGCTTCAACAAAGCCAAGTGCCAGCTTCTGCACTTGCGCCACAACAACCCCATGCAACACCACAGGCCTGGGGAAGTGTGATTGGAAAGCTGCCAGGCAGAAAAGGACATGGGGTTTCTAATTGACAAGCAGCTGAATGTGAGCCAGCAGTGTGCCTGGGTGGCTAAGGAAGCCAATGGCATTCTGGCTTGTATTAGAAATAGGGTGGCCAACAGAAGTAGAAAGGTGATTGCCCCCCTGTACTCAGCACTGGTGAGGCCACACCTTGAGTATTGTGTCTAGTTTTGGACACAATAGAATATAAGAGAGATACGGAGGTTCACAGGGAGAGTGCAGAGGAGGGCAACGAAGCTGGTGAAGAGCCTGGAGAATAAATCTTATGAAGAACAGTTGAGGGAGCTGGAACTGCTTAGTTTGAGGAAAAGGAGGCTGAGGTGAGACCACATCGCTCTCTTTAACTACATGTTAGTAGTCCTACAAAGGACATTGTAGAGAGGTTGGTGCTGGTCTCTTCTCACAGGTAATTAGTGATAGAGCAAGAGAGAATGGATTCAAGCTGCAAGCAATAGGGAAGGGTTAGCTTGGATATTAGGAAAAAAAAATTTAACAGAAAGAGTGGTCAGACACTGTAATAGGCTGCCCAGGGAGACGGTTGAGTCATTTATCCCTGGATGTGTTTAAGGGTCATTTAGATGTGATGTTGGGGGATATGGCTTAGGGGAGAACTTTGTAGAGTAGGGATGATGGTTGGACTTGATGATCCCAAGGGTCTTTTCTATGATTCTGTGAAATATATCTGTAAGAGCCACCTCATACCTGGCCCACACACACCTCTATGTGGTTCCGGGGTCACTGCTGAATATTATAGAGCAGAATAATGTATGTATGTCTCATGAGTAAGTTTCAGCTGAATTTTATCAAAGCAGACAGCCTCCTTCCACATTACCAAATGGAAGCAGCAATATATACATATGAAAGCTTGGCTCGGTGTCAGTTTTGCCCTGCACCCACTGGAAAGAATTGCAGAACTCTCACAGACTCAAGTGGAGCAGCCCCAGAAGAACAGGTTACTGCATAAACCTTTTCCAATGTATTTGAAAGCCAACAGGCATGGCTACACAGCCAAAGGCTTTATTCAATGGGATCGTTAATTTCAGTTTTCTCTAATTTAATTATTTCATATAAACTGTCTAAAAGTGTTTCAGTCAGGACTCCAAAAACCTCTGCCAAAGCCTTTGGTGAAATCCCTCCTTGGCAGCTAAAGCTTTCAGAAATTTGTTTGCTATTTACCTTCCCACACTTGCTTCTAGCCACCATGGTGGTCTTCATAATCCCAGAATTTGGCCTTATACACAAAGCCCAGCACTGTGCAAGACCAAAAATTATCCCTAATTTTTTAAAGCAGCTTTTATATTCAGTTTCTGCTCTTTATTCTCTACACTTGTCTCAGCCTTTTAATTTACATCTGCTTAGCCCATCCAAGCTTTGTCATATTAATACAGAATAAAGATTAGACAAGTAAATTGGCCTTGCTTGCATTTTCTGCCAGTTTGGGTGTAGCAAATTTGCTATGATGATGTGATAATATTTTATAATTGGTAAAATATTATATAGTGATGCCTGCCCCATAGCAAAGGTCTCTATAGTGTGTGATCTGTAGAAGCTACACAGCCATCTGGGGTGGCAGGAAAGGAACATCTGAAGAAGCAGCAAATCACATCTTCTGTTTGCAGCCAGCTGACATCAGCCTAGCAATATCAGGCCAAAAGGAAAATTCTATTGGACTGCTAAGAAATATGTGATAAAGCAGCGTTTGCATGAGGATTTGAATTGACTCAGCAGATCTTGCAAATTTACTGCTTAGCCACACAGGATTTATTATTTTTTTTAAACTTTCTGTTTTTCTTAGGGTTCCTCTTTAAAATCTTTTGCATGAAACTAATTGCAGCAAAGTGAATGGTAGACAAAAAGCCTTCCCTTGGCAAGAACAAGGATGATACAAGTATGGAAGTAATCTTCCTTATGTAGGAAGGAATGCTTCCCCAAGCACAATTGTTTGAAAAATAACTGATCACTAGCTTACAAATCACAATAAAAACAGCTAATGTGCCCAAACATGAGGAAGACTAGAATCAAGACTTTGGATACTGGCACTTAAAAATAATCTCTTCCAGCATCAGCCCCCATTGTGTTTGGTCTCCTGAGACCAATAATTGGGTTTCAGCCTCCTGAGAATGGCAGTCTCAGTGTACATAAAAACTAAGTTGTATACTCTTTCTAATTTTCTGAAAATTTCTAATTTTCTCAGGTTCACAAGAAAACAGATGAGGATCTCTTGACTTCAGAAGTTATACTAAAAATCATTTCTACCCCAGAAACTTACAAGAGGACTTAAAATACCCTGAACAGCAGCTTTTTTTCAGTGAAAAGTTATTGGATTTTGGAAAAATTTATTGCTTAATTATCTATTCTGGAACCCTCCCAATACGGTTATGGCAGGAGTCAGCAGATGGCACTGTTACTCATAGTGATAAAACTACTTTTTTACAGCTGTGCAAAGCTTGCTACATCTTTGAATAAATTCTGCACTGCTGCTCATTTTCTAGTGAAGTGTCCTTGGCCAAAAACTAGACATTGGTTCCTTGCCTCACCTGTCAAACCAATGAAAATATCTGAGACAGGTCTGACCTTAGAAAACTCCCCAAATTCCTGAGAAAAGGGTTGGTTTGCACACTGTCTGACTACCTCTGTTGCAAAAAAAAGAGCAAATGAATACTTTCAAGAGTCTTTTTTTTTTGTGCCTTCTCTCCTGGGCAGTCAATGCTATCAAGAGTAATAGGCCATATGAAGTCCCTCACAGAGCCCATAAACACTAATGGAGAAGCTGGACAGGCACTACAAGAACAAATGGGTGCAAAAGAACCTGAGTCATGCAAGCCAAGGGGGTGCTTCAGTTCTAGTAGGAAAAAAAACAAAAAAGGAAAAAGGTCTTTTAAAAAATGCATAGTCATCAGGTCATAAAAACAGGGTGAAGAGTGTAGTTAAGGTAAAGCTGAGGAATGTTATAGTGGATAGGGAGAAAGCCTTGGAAACAAGAGGAGGCTCACAAGCAGGAAAATGGTGGAAGCACTTGAAAATCCAAGGTAGAATCACATGTGGAGGACTGCAGGGAGAGCAAGATTGGAAGAAAATGAGAAGGGCTGTGACAGGAACAGGGAGGGGGACAGGGAAGTGGGTGCAGAGGAGGTCAGAAAGGGAGGGAAGGCCATGGGACACTCAGAAATGGTTATTTCATAGAATCATAGAATCATAGAATTGTCTGGGTTGGAAGGGACCTCAGAGATCATCAAGTCCATTTGTTGCCCAGGAGGAAGCAACACTTCTCAGAAGACTCCTGGTTCAGTCTTAAGTATTTACCTCACTGGTGCCATGGACCAAAAGAAACAGCACGTGACAACCAGTAATTCTCTCAATAATTTAATTGGTCTTTTTTAGGGTAGTTTTTTCTCCTAAGGGTCCTGTAAAACCTCTATAACCAAATTCTACTTGGCAATGCTTTATTGGTGTTTCTGGCTTCCCTTATTTAAATTGTGACATCAGCCATGTCAATCTGTCTGTTGATGATAAGGAGGCACACAGACACTTTTTGTCTTAGAACAGCTGTTCCTAAGGTGAAAAGGATTTTATTATTTTACTGAGACTGCATGCTGCATAAATCATCAGCATGGTCTCTACCTGGTCAGGACAAAAGCTGTTTTCTAGGAATTTTGCTAGGATGTTCTCATCTGCCTTCACTTCACTTTGATACATGCAAATCCATAGAGATCCAGATCCCACTGGAGGCAATTTGAAATTTAGCCAGGGCTGAGGTCTGATGAGCTACCTCAGCTTCTCACAGCTGTGAGCCGTAATGCAGCTGGGGACCGAGGGAAAGTAATATGGCTCCTTCTTTCTCTCTTCTCTCACATGAAAATATCTGTCTTGCTGTGTTTCTGCTTTTGTCAGTTAATGTCAGCATCCCATCTACAAGATATAATGTAGTCTCTATGCCCTGTGGAAATTTGGAGAGTGCGTTCTTTCATCAGGTTCTTCACAAAGTGCTCACAACTGGGTAAGTTTATAGGCAATTAAGAAACACAGAGCTCTAAAAATAACAGTCTATTAATAGTCTATTTATTATCTATTGTGTTGCAATACTGCGGTCACAGTATTCTCTAGTTTGCAAGATAAGTTATAGGGTTTTTGTGTTGGTTTTTTTAAAATACAAAAATAAAAAAGAACTGCTATAATGGCTGACTTGACTAATGTTATGCTTTAGGCTCTTGGTTTTCTTAGATTCTGCAGCCAAATTGTTCATCAGCTATAAAATTCATTAAATCAGAAGGACTAAAAAAGACCTGTAAAACTACTACTGGAGCAGAGGCTGTATTCTCAATCTGCTTGCAAAAAAAATTATTGCTTTGTTGTCATCTGTCCTAGGTTTACTTGAACTAATCAATATTTTCCCCATCATTGGTGAAGGTGGGGTTGAACAATCAGGGGAGACATGGACTGAGCTGAAATATGCAAGAGGGAAGAAATATATGAGTGTGTAATAAACTTCTATTTTATTTATGGGCTTCTTCAAACAAACTAATATTTTCTTGTATTAGTGTCTCTGTAAAGTTTTATTTAACTGTTAGCTGAATTAATGAGAGAAAACTATATCTGGGTCATCAAGTAGTGAGAACTTGATGCTAGAGAGATCCCTAAATACAAACTACTGAATTTTATGAGGAGCACTGCTGTACAATGTACTGAACATATGTTCAATAAGAGCTGCAAGGTTGAAGACCTGCTGAAATCATTGGGAAACAAGTCACTTGCATGGCTTCCTTCACATGCCTTTAAGCAATTACATATTTAAGCTCTCAGCATCTTTATCTTCTCTTTCAGTGAACAAAGAGCTACAAAAAAATCTTTAAAAATCCTGTTCAGTCATTATCCACTTCTGGGTTTGTATTCCTACCTAATTTTGGTAGGAATTTGATATTTTTTGTTGAAAGAAATGCAGTCTTCCTGTGCACAAAGTAAGAGGCTGCAATCTGGAGGAGTGAGTGGAAAACACACCTTTTTACAATAAAGTGCTATTATAGGTAATGATTCTTCTGTATTCATTTGGATGAGCATTGCAAGGTAATGCTTAGGCCTTTCAGTCTATGTTTTGGAACAGATGAAAAAAAGGCATGGCCTTGTTGTCTAACAGTCTGGTGCATTATGAATTTGGAGACAGTAGAGTTTATGGCACTATTCTTGTTCCACTTGGTTCTGGGACTTGATTGTTACAGCCTTGTAAGTGTTTCCTGGGTAGCATCCAGCCTGGCTGGTTATTTGGCCTTTCATGATAGCCACTAGCTTATGGAAGAATAGCTCAGGAGCTATCTGTGCACAGGACAAGACAAATGCCCAAGTTACTTCAATGGAAAAGTACCCATTTCTGGGTTATTTGATGGGTAACAAAGAGCTGGGACAAGTTATCAGCAAGGCTTTATATTCTATGTCTCGAGGTTAATGGGAATAGTTCATGGCCAAAGCCAATTTGCAGTTTAAAAGGGAGTCCTCAAATCATCCTGCCTTCTTCTCCCCCCTCCCCGCCTCATTTAAAGAGGGCAGGAAACAATAGATGTAGTAAAATGGTTATGTGAAAGTCTTTGGATGTAAGGGGATACAAATGGCAATCCAGTTCTGCAGCTGCAAGCATTGCCTCTGAACCAAGCCACTCCTGCCTGCCCGAGCAGTCTTGACCAGGAGGTGGAAAAGGGCTGGTGCTTTTGAACTTGATTCTGCAGTTCTCCACCAATATCTCTGGACATCTCATCTCAGCACATCCATGGCTGGCTGGAGCCATGTGGAGTGACACGTACTGCCAGGAAGATTCTTGTCTGCTAGCTAGGGAGTCCACAGTACTGAAGCACAGGGCTCCCTCTGTGAAGTGTGGGTGCCCAGGTCTAGAGTGTACAAGCCAGGGGCATGGCTAGCCTCATGGGTCTTCAGAGTCTATTGTCATCAAAGCTGTCCAGTCAGAGACATCTGCTAAAGGACCTTTTAAATGCTTGGCATGGGATTTGCCTGCTTCTGTCAACATCTCTGATGGCGATGTCAAAGAAGATGTTATTTGTAACCAGGCAAAGTAAAGGGCTATTTTACCCAGTGAGATAGCTCAGGAAGAGCCTTTCTGAATAATTTCCCTGATCTTGCAAAAAAATATTCTGTAAATTTGGGATTTAGGCACAGGGTTTCTTCCCTGTTGCTGTTGTTTTGTGATTTAGCCCCTTCCCAGGGAAGGTTTGTTCACGGTCATTCTGTTTGGCACAGTCTTGTATCATCAGATTTTTTGCAGACCACAGCCTAAGGACATGTGGTCCTGAATCACTGTTTTTCTACAGAGATACCCAAGGATTTTTTTCAGACAAGAGCAAGGAGAAGAGCTTCTCCTGGGACAAGTTTTACTGCATTACTTGGTTGGTCTACCAGTGTAATTTTAAAACTGCTGATTCATTTCTAGAATTTGAAACTAGTGACCCCAAACATGGCCCTTTTCTAACTTGAGCAATGTTTTTTTCATAATATGTAGACAAATGACATGTTAATGTAAATTGTCAGACTTAAGCTAGAGTTAATCTGATTTGCTGTATGGAAGCAAAACAAGTAAATTCCTTCAAGGCTGTTCCTGAGATTCAGACATCAGCTCCAGTCATAGCCTCTTTCTGTAGCTGCCAAAATGTGAGCAGTGGTCAGAAAATGCTGTGCTTCAGCACAGGGAATATAACAGCTAAAATGAGCAATACCTGACCCATCCCTCTGTAATTTAAACCAGGGCATGAAGGCAGCTTTACCGGAGCACTTTCCATTCTCTCTCCCTCTCATTAATGCTTTTGAGTAGAGGCATGTGCAGAATTCAGTGAGGCAGAAACTTCTGCTTCTCTACTTCTTTCCCCTCTTGTAAATGATGGGGGGAGAGAAGGAATGGATATAAAATAAACCTATGAGTCATACAGGCAAAGTTCACTACAGGTCACACAGTTTTATGCCCTAATTGAAGAAGGCTGGATGCATTGCTAGTGAAACAATCTCTCACCAGTGAGCTTTGCATGCACTGATCCTGTATTGTGCATCTGTACAGGAGATCACAGTATGGAAGTCATGTTTCTGAAATCAGATTAAAAAGCAGGTGTGGGATGCAGTAAAAGTGTGGGATGGGTAAGTCACCTTAGAAGTACGAATGTCTGAGCTAGTGCACCTGCGTGGGGTAGCTTGCAATGAGAACAGGTTCAGTTAAGGATGAAGAGAATCCTTAGATATGTCACTTTGCTTTGGTTTGAATTTCACTTCACTCTAGAAAAACATCTAGGGACTCAGCTGGTGTCCTCAGGATGTGAAGAATATGTGAGCTGCAACTCTGTCTGTAGGTATTTCCAATTACAGAAAGTACAGATCTTGCAGAATCACCTCTTAGCTGCTTACAGGAAAGCTTGTGAATAGATGTGCCAACTACTGGGTCTAAACATAGCTAAATATCTGATTAAGAGCTACATTTTGGAGCAGAGAAAAAACCCAAGTAATTAACATCTAATAGAGTGCTCTTCTTCTAATTGTTAAATGTGCATATTTGCCACCAGTGAAACAAATACTTGCAGCTAAACCAGCTAAATATGATAAATCTGTCTTTGGAAAAAATATTTCATTGGGATAAATTAAATTTAAATAAATGAAGATGGGACCTTGGCCTGAGATATCAAGTCCCATTTCTCTATGCTTTCAGGTTCTTGTATGTGATTTACCAGGCCAAAAAAAAATGCCTATACCTGTTACTGAGATGGATATCTAAGCTGTTAATGTATGATACAGTTCATGCTCTTTGAAAACAAATTTTCTGCAATATAGTCACTTCTGAATAGAAAAATCCCTTTTCACTCCTCCACAACCACCCATGTTAAGAACTACGGGAAAAGAGACAGAAAAGGTGGAGAAGATGAAACTCTGAACTTTCTGGTTTGAAGAGTATCCCTGCCAGGTGACTCAGAATTCAAACTGCTGTTCACTTACCAATGCTAACTGAAAGTCATGAACCAGATTTGATGAGGTGAAAGAGGAGACTGGATTGGGCTGACGTATGTCAGCCAAAAAGTGAGGTGGACCTGTTCAGTCATATACCACCATCCCATAATCTTTCTGGGCTTTCCTCCAAGAGATGCATCCTGTAAAACAAGGATGGAACAAGAAAGAAAAGACATGCAGGGTCACTGCATAAAATTTTTAATAATAATAAATAGTTTGAATGATCTACTGGCCATCTTCCATAGCCTACAATTAGCTTAGCTAGAGCTTTAGGTATTTATCTTTGAACTTAGAATTCTGGCTGGACAGTATGATGATGTTCTAAAAGGAAAGAGACCTTTGATATTATTTCACATGGAATTCTTGTGAAGTAACCAGGGAAACTGGGTTGGGTGAAAAATTTATTGTTTCCAGATAAGTTTCTCTTTGGATGTAGCTGTCAGTGTTTCAAAACAGAAAGATATATCAAATTGGATTCTTCATCTGGAAGGGTGTTTGGAGGGGGTTTTTTGGTTGTTTTTTACAAAGCATGAGGAATAATCTGTTCTCAGCTCTTCAAAAATAGAGCAAAGACCCCTGAGTTCACTGAGTATTTTGTTCAGTGAGCTTTCATTGCAAAAACAGAGGTAGAGATCAGGTGCTAGGAAAAAAACCAAAACAAAACAAAAACAACAAAAAACAAAACCAAAAACCAAAAACCAAAACCACCAAAAAAACCCCACAAACAAAATAACAATCCAGAAGTAAAATAATGATATATTATTTAGACTTGGTAAGCTGTGGAGGTCTTTAAGAACAGGTTGGACAAGCATCAGTCAGAAATGCCAAGACTGCAGCTGGACCTGGACCCACACTCTGTGTCTTCGTAAAGTCCTTTCTAACCATCTTGTTGTATAGTGCTGTGATTTATGCATAAAGGTTACATTTGGAAAGCAACACACACATAGTGTCTTTGTGGAAAAGTTAACTTCTAAGTGGCTGAACCATAAGTGAAGTATTTTTATCCTAAAAAAAATGGAAAATACCGAATTGAATATGATGTACTGAGTAATTCTTTCCACTGCACCATCAAATTATATGCTTGCATCTGTCATCCATATGCCATTCCAATCTTTCCTGTCTTGATTTCATTAATAGATCTGGGCCAAACCAGGCAGAATTCCTGTTTGTGTAGGCAAGTGACCTCTCATTAATATTTTCTTACTTTCTGTTTTAGTCAGTATAACCCCAATAGTATGACATTTTAATATCACATACTTCATTAATACATGCAAGTTAGAGTTAGCCCCTAGATGACAGAAAAAAAAATGCAGTTTATTTTCTGTCTGCTTCTTCTTGGACCTTCCGGGTCCTCATTTATGCTGTGGTGTTCTTGGTTTCTTCTTCTGTACCACGTCCTTCTCAGAGGGGCTGCAAATCCTAGGAGGAGCTGTTTTAATACTGACAATGATCTTGGCTGACATGAACTCCATGCTTTGTCTGAAAATAATTATTCTAGAGAATCGATTCTCCACTGAAGTGGTGGCTTGACCTCCCCACACTGAGTTCTTCCCTTAGAAAAATCTGTGGGAGGCATGCAAGAGGCTGTTTTTGTAAGGCTGGATGACAGTTCAGAGATATGGGAGGTAATTGTTCTCTGGCAAAAAAAAGTCTCAGTGGGACAGATATGCTAATAGACCTTTGCTGCTTTAATGAAAAGGCACCTAAAAGTGTGGTGCTGTGCCCAGAAAGCTTTAGGAAGATAAAGCCCACGATTTCTCATGCAGCTAAGCAACTTGGATATGATTGCAGTTTTGGAACAGGGGTTGGGGGTTGTTTTCTTTCAAATTATTAATAATTATCATACCCCGTTTTACCACCTTGCTATGAAAATACTGCAATGGGATTAATTTTTAAATTTCCTCCTGAACATTTCTCAAAGTTTTCCTCTATGCCCACGAATAGGAGCTGGAAACCTTTTGGCTCCCCGTGAAAACCCTTGTGGCTCCTGTGAGTAATGCAGTGATTACCCCTTTGGTGCTGCACCACTGTGAGCCATGGGAAGCAGACAGGCCAGGAACAGGCTTCTGGTTTTTAACTGCTTGGCAAGTGCTGGGAAGAGGTAGCAAGGACAGAAATTTTGATATGTACAGGAAGCAGAGTGGTGCACTGCTGCAAAAATTATGGTGCAATGAGAAAACTCTTTATATTTACAATATTATTCAGATATCTAAGTGATGCTACCCCAAGACACTTCTTCCACAGGCAGAAGAAAAAGGGTTGGATTTAGCTAAGCCTCATTCATCACAGAGGATGCCAAGTCAGTGGCTTTTCCCCTCTGATTATATTTAAATTATTGTATTTACTGAAGGGTCTGCTTTTTCTAAAATTATGGTTCCCCTGACCTGTCTTAATGTTCAACATAGTTCTGTGGTTTTGTAGTCTCTTCATATTAACGTTAGAGTAAAGGTAATATGGTAGAATGACTTCATGCCAGAATCTCTCAGCATATTTTATTAAAAAAAAAACAAAACAACAAACAAAACCACAAAACACTTCGCTCTCAAAAGAAAAGGGATGCTCCATCACTTCAAAACTCATCCAGCTGATGTGGAGGTGAATTGTTTTTCTATGGGAGTATTTTTAGAAAAGGCCCAGTCTTCACTTTTACTGAAAGCAATTTTTGCCATCCTTTCTCAGACCTCAGTTCCACCACTGACAATGACTTTTCCTGGCATCAAGTCTTGTATTAACAGAGTTTTACAAGCCTTTCCCAGAACAGTATAGATACATGATAAGCCTATCTATATATCTGTTTATAGACAGACTACTTTGATTTGGGAATCTTTAAGCTCTTTGAGAGGTAATGTTATTTTTCCAAATAGAAATCAATTTTACCCTTATCTAGATTTTATTCATCTTTATCTAGGGCTATTTTGCCAAAAAGAAAATGCTGACTTTAAATTTCAGTTTGTTGCAGGAATCTATGTAAAAACCTAACTTTAAAATTAAAGGTCCTTTAAAATTCAATCATTACATCTGTTGTTTATCTTGCAAAAAATAAAATTACCAAAGGTAAATACGCAGGTGCTTACACTTAGAGCAGAGCTAACAAACTTTGAAATCTGATGTAATGTGGTCAATTCTGTTTGAATCAATTCCATTTCAGCATTTCTACTTAATGTAATCAAACTGGCAGAAAAAATTTTTACTTATTTGATTTTTGCGAAGGTAAAGCATAATATTTTGGTTTTCTTTTTTTCTCCCTGAAATGGACAGACTAAGATCTGCATCTACAAAGAGGTCCTCTTTCTTTTCCAGAACAGTAGATGAAGGATAGAGTATGAAGACTGCCCTGAAATAGCGAGGCTGTTCCTACCCTATTCCTGGGGTGGGTAAAGGATTCTTCAGCTCTTAAGCAGGGGAGAAAAAAAAAGGCATAGTTCAAGGAGTATGCTTGTATACATGTAATACAGTACCTATGGCAGCAAGATCATTCCCTTGGACACCCTCCCCACAAGGTTAGGAAGAGGCTTTGATCAACTATCTTGGCACGAGTCCCTGAGCTCTGCTTTAGATATGGCCTTCCAGCCTTCTACAAATCTAAGTCCTTTTCTGTGCTGCAGAGAAAAAGGAAGGGAACAGCTTTGCTCAGAGCAGATTGCTCATGGTAGTGGAGGTAGCGACTGGAGTAAGGTCTTGCCTATATGTGTGATTATACTGTTTTTTTTATATATTTGTATATGCAGGAACAGGGTAAATTACTTTTACTCAGGCTAGTGCAACTTCTGCAAGTGCCTTAAGCCGTACAATTTAGAAGTGAGCCAGTAACTGATACTATTTCTGAGCTACCTCAAAAAGTATGGATTTTCTACATGACTTGGCTAGGATATTTGTATTCAAGTGGTGTGTAAAAGGGCCTTTAATCATCTACAAGTAAATGCCAGACAACATCACAAAAGGACTATAAAAACCAGTGCTATTAACGGCCTTATATGCTCATAAGATGAACTATATTAATTGGGTGGAGTTTCCCTAGAGCAGAGAATGGGAGGAATGGAAAGAAGGATCAGCTCGGCTAGTACTGAGTCAGTGACAAAGAAGATCAAATGGGCACTGGATCAAATAAGGCTGAAATTAGGGAAAGATTTCTAGCATTCTCTAGTGAGGTGAAAGAAAGTTGCAGGGTCCTTGCATGAAATCTAAACTATTGGGGTTTCTTTAGGAGCAATTAAGTTCTATTGAGATTATATTTGTCGCTGTTTATATCTGGACACAAAATATATTTCTTTACTTCAGGTATTTAATGTGGTGGTTATGTGTGATATTATTGCTGAAGTTTACTTGATTAGCTTGGACTGAACTCATCTTTCTGCTCTTTGATCCATTTATGAAACTTGGAATTTCATAGTTTTATTGCAAACTAAGCAATGGTAATGTTAAATAGCACAAAGGCTTCAGTCTCCACCATAGTCAGGATTTCTGTAGGATCAGATTTGTTGCCGAAACTACTGGAAAGTGTAAATCGTAAGCACACCTTCCCTCATCCACAGCTTCTCACTGGCTTTGGAGGAATCATTCTTTTCGTAAATGGGATTTCTAGAAGATTGTGGAGGGTGGTAGGTATCTGAAACAGTTCCTTTATATCAACAGTTCATGTAATGCCCATCTACAGAAAGAAAATGCAGGGCTTTCAGACTGCTGAGACTACTGATCTCGTCTTATTGCTACAAACCAGTGACCTACCATTCACAGCCCCATAGTTTTGTCCTGGAGTGGATGACAGCTGTACACCCAGACTTTCCTTGGCCACACAAGCTTTGGGCCTGTAGCTATGTGTTAAACAGCACAAAGCCTCTGGTAAGCCTTTGACCACTTCAGTTGTTGACAGAAAAAAGCAAGCCAGAAAAATACTCAGCTGAAAAGGTGAGTAGGCTGCATAATATCCATAGGTCACTGCAAAATTCTGCTATACATACTACTTCAAATCCAAGAGACAGCAAGAAATTAAAAACATAGTTCATTAAATACGTGTTGGTCCTACAGACATGCTTTCCTTGTAATTCATGTCTACTATTAGTGGAATATTCCTGAAATTTGTCAGTTTTTCTAGTCTTTGTAGAGGGAACAGCAATGAAACAAGATTGGCCTTGTTTCATACATCCATAGCTTTGCCTGTATTTCGGAGGCAATAGGGAAAAGAGGGGGAATTCAGGGCTCCAAGCAGAACAATACTTGAATGAAGGGCTCCTGTATTTAGACCAATTTAGTGGAAAGACCAAAGGGTTAGGGCTTGCCAGGATATTGAGGGAGGAAGGCAAGAAAAAATATATATGGCAGTGAAAGAATAAATAAATTCTTTACCTTCTCCTTCCTGTCATCCTCCCGTGTCCCCCCTGCTCATTTTCTTGGTGGAGAAGTCTCATCTTCTCCCTTGAACACAAAAAATGTCCATATACAAATTGACCTGGCAAGGATCTCTGGAACATCTGAGACTTAAGAAGCATACCTATGAGAATTTGGTATGGTATTATTTGATAGGACTATGCTAACAATGAAACAGTATGGACCATCGTTCCCAATCCCAGGAACAATTTTGAACATTATTCAATTAATGAGAACAGGCAGCACCAGTATTCCCTTTCTGAGACTCTGATGGGTGTTCCTGGGGAGTTGCAGTGAAATGACAGAAGCTCTGCTGATATTTAGCTACTGAAAATCTGATGGTTAATTGCCAAGAGGAAAGCACAGTAGAACAATAATCTCTTTGATTTTAAGACATCCCTCTCCTTTTAAAATCTCTTCATCTGTTGCATGTATGCTTTTGTAGACCTGGTTTTCAGACCCTCTTGAAATGCTGTCAGTTGTGGTAAAGAGTGTCCATATTTATCCCAAAATCCAGATAAATTGTTCAGGATCTGTAGTTTGGATGTATCTGAATTAATCTAGAAGTGAGGTACTATGCGTGTCCAACTTAATATGAAAATAGAAAAGAGACTACAGGTCAGGCTAAGAATCCATCCGGGTTACTATCCTAGCTACTACAGTGGCCACAAATGGAGGCATGTGGAAAAGTAAAAACAGTGCAAATGGGTAACAAATACTAGTCGCCCAGCTACAGCTATCATTGTCTTAGGGAATGTTGTATAACAAACTTTATCCTTTTGTTTGCTCTGAGCCTGACTTCAAATGGCTTTCTTTAGTGCCTCATTTATTTTACTGGCAAAGAGTGCAAACAAGCACTTCCTTTTTAACCTGTTCATGAGCTTCCTGACTTTGTAGACCTCTACTATATTTCTCTTTGTTCATCTCTTTTTGTGGCTGTTCAGTACAATCCTGTATCCTTACTCTTTCTTGCTTCCCATCTTGGAATCTGTTTCAGACTCAGAGAAAGTCTGTAGATGAGAGAGACTGAACACAATATTAATGATCCAAATGTACCATGGCATTATGATGGTCTAATTTTATTCTCTGTTTTTCACATCATAGTGCCTAAAATCTAAGGTTTTAAGCACTGCAAAGTACTGAGCTGGTGTTTTCATGGAGCTTCCAGTTAGATTTATATAGTTTTATATTATGTTCCTACTTTTGTTATAGTCTCAACACACCACTTTTGGGTGGTAAGAGTAAGCTCAGGGGAAAGGGCCAACATTTGTATGTGAAGCTTGGATTGTGCTTTTTCTTCTGTGAATCCTTTATTACAACCTACACTGAATTTCCCCCACTCCTTTGTCGTCCATTCAGCTCTCTGATCCTGCTGTATTTTCTGTTGGTCCTTGTCCTTAATAATTACATATTTAGAAAATAAAAAAAAACATTTTCACTGCATTGTTCAACCTCTTTGTTCAGTCCTTTACCAGGATAAGAACCAGCATCTGTTCAGGTAGAACCAGTAACCAGCAAGAAATGACTATTTGCTTCCAACCTCTGTTTCCACATCTTTCAACTGCTTATCTGTTAATGCTGACACCTTCCTCTTTTATGCTATAGTTGCTTGTTCCTACTATTTTAATAAGTATCCTTTTGGAAACCTAAATAGACATTATCTGCTTTATCACTCTTCTTAGCATTTCTTGCCACCTTCAAAATACACATTTGCAAAGCATGACTTTTCTTCAAAACCATGTTGACTACTGAAGTTGATCATTCAGATGCCTCTTAATTCTGTGTTTTTTTTAATTGAAGTTGCCAGTTCTTATTAAAAACTTGATGTTAAGAGGCCTGGTAGTCCATTGAAACTGCTAGGTCAAAATGAATGTCATATTTGTCACGTTCGTCCAATACAATGAGAGACCACACGCTGTCCTTGGTAATTCAGTTGTTTTATCCTTGAGTTCTTTTAGAGCTGCTCAGTGAATACCCTTTGGTTTTAGCAATTTCTTAAGTTCATTTTGTCAGTTTATTCCATAACTTTCTCCACAATCACCTTGATTTCAGACAGCTTCTCTGAGTTGCTCATTTAAAAAAAAAAAAAAAAAATTAAAAATCCCCTAAAGAGACCCACCTTTTTTTGTTTTGATATGGGAATCTTCCCAGCTTTACCTAGAATGAACAGCAGTGCAAGAAATGCTATTCTGTGACTTCACAGATTTCTGCTCTCACATTTTGATCAATTGACTCTTTGTGACCTTTAACAGTTTTCTGCTTCTCATGTAGATTATAGATAGATTTATTACTAATATCTAATTACTAAATTACTAAAATCTTTAGTAAATCTTTACTAAATTTATTACTAATTACTAATTACTAAAATCTAAAAATAGATTTATTACTAATACATTTTATCAATTGTGCCTCAGAGTATTTTTGTGTGCTACGCTCTTAAGGTTTTAAATTGCAGGAGTTCATGATCCTTTCTATTCAGCACCCTTGAACGCACCCCTACAGCTTTCTGAGGGCTGCCTCTGTCAATGTGCTGTACATGAATGCTCAACTTCTTTTGCTTCCTTTTCTCAAGAATTTCTCAGGAAATGGTATTTATCATCCCCATTCTTTCAATATGGTCACTTTAGATAGCTTTGAGTGCGAGGATATTCGTTTAGATATACCTTGTCTTTAGCAAGTTTTTCTTTAGTTTTACATGGAATACTTACTGACTTTGCAAGTAATCCTCTTGCTGTGAGGAAAAAGAATATCTTTTTTCAGCTGTGAATTATCAGGTCAGGCATTCCTTGCTTTTTTACCTTGAAACTTGGCAGTTCCAGGTAAGATCAATAGTTATCTATTCACTTGAGTCCTTGGCGTACTCACTGACCACTGAAAAAACCCCATATATATACACACATATTTTATATATATACAAGATACACATAAATAAAAGGAAATCTGCTCTGTTCTGAACCAGTAGCACCGCACGGGATGAATTGGCTAGTTCTGGGTCTTTTTTTATGAGTTCATGTAATAAAAGAGTTCCTGATGAGCTTGTTCCATAACCTTTTGATGTTTTTCTAGAAGTCTCTCTCATTGGATGGCAATGACTGCAGTGAACAGTTCAGATGGCTCATAGTTGCTAAGCACCAAGCAGGCCTTCAGTAAAAAGGAAAAGATAAGTGAGAGAATTTAAAAATACACAAGAAATTATTTTAATCCCTAACTACACAATTTGCTCTGAAGTTACTTGATTTTGTCATTCTAAATCAGGCAGTTAAGGAGAGTAGTGGTCTAATCTGAGCTTTGTTTCCTCTGATTGTATGTGGCATGTCTTGGAGTATATCTTCAGGGGGATCTTAACATAAAGCTAAGGCTACAGTGAGGCTTGCTGCTTATAAGTTAACAGTTTTATCAGTTACTAAGAAACACAGGCAGTATTATCTGCTGGGAGCAGCTCTCTGCATGTGAACATCCTGAAATACTGCTTTCTATTTGAAATAGGACAGTTCTGTGCAGTTACATCTTTGACACTGATTGAAATACCAGAAGAGTCGCATCCAAGTTTCAAATGTAGTTATTAAATTAAAACCCCTCAATGTATATCTGCCTTCCTAGTGCTGTGAGTCCAGCTGACTTGTGAGCACATTCTTGTGTACCGCACGTGTATCCTTGTCTTCCTGTGGAAGATGAGACAAATGCTTAGTGAAGAGATGAGGAAAGGAAGACGTGCTGTCATCTTCCTAGTGATGACAGGTTTTACATCTCATGCCTTGATCCTACTGGTCCACTAGCAGCCAGCTTTGTGCCCTGTCTGCACACCAGAAGTAATCAGAATGCATCACGGAACAAGAGCAAAAAAGATCAATTGCCAAAATCAACTTTTTTCCTTGTATGGAATCCATTGAAATGCTTAACCTCAGGAAGGTAAAAACATGATTTACTTGTTCAATTTTGTCCAGCAACTTCTTTTACATGAAAACTGGAATTTCTTACACTGAGTATTTGATCCAGCTTTTAATGGTGTCCTGTACCGTGATCAGAGTAGCACGCAGGGTGTCATGCAGAGGACACCCACTGCTGGCACCCCTCTGAGAGCAGTGCCAAACCAAAGCAAATATGCCTGAGTCCCTCCAGCTACTGCTGTCATCTGAGGAGAGGCAATGTGATTGTTCCCTGTAAATTAGTCTTGACATAATATGACCAGCAGCTCCATGTACGTACACTACATTATATAATACAGTTTGTAGGCATTCATAGAAAACTTTGCAATCACAGTCTTATTCTTGTTTTCTTCTCCTTGATCAGATGCTAATTTACAAGGATTTTCTGTTCTCTCTCAGTGGTGGTAGGATCATAATTTATTATTTCTCCTGTGCTCTGATTCTGACACCAGAACAAATGCTGTTTCAAATAATAGTTTATATTGCAGTGAGATTGTTTAATCTTGTGTTATATGCCATAATGGCTTGCAGCTGTTACAGGCCAATGAGAAACTGTGATGGTATTTTCAGCCACTTGAATATGACTTTTAGTGAAGTTAAATTTGCCTGCTCATTTATGAGATGCACTGAGTATGGTGAAATAGGGTTTATTTTGCCTGAACTTTGTTCTTTGAAACTAGTCTAGGCAATTTGTTTTGGACATCTGTAGCTGATACACAGAGGAAAGAGCTTCTTATGCTTGATTCCTCCTAATTCGCTGAGGATACTTTCCTTTGGATGTGACAGATTGTCCTGTGGAGCAGCCTTTCCTTTTTCATTGTATACATGTTCAGCTCATTAAATGCTTTTAAGTTGGGTGCATAAAAGCAAGGGCTTAGTAGAAGGATTAGGACTTCAGCAATCCTCTGGTAATATTGGTCTGTGCAAGTAGGTCAAGAGACCTTGATTTCTCTCTTTCCTAAGTAAGCCAAGCTGTTTGCACAGGTGTGAGGTAATGCTATGCCATCTTTTTACTTTTGATATGTGCAAAAACCAAATTGCCCACTGCCCTTAATGTATAATCCAAAAAAGATTTCCTTCCAAGCTGCATCCTGCTGTGTCAGCCTTTTAAGCAGGAAAACAGTTGTCATTTGTGGAATATAAAGTGTCTACCTGTGTTAATATGCCTGGCTTCTTTAAACACATCATGTCTAAGGTTTTCTGATGTCTGACTGCATCATATTTCTCTTCATAAAACTCTAAGCTGCTTCTAGAGGAAGGTTCTAGTCTTCAAATGAATGGCCTTACTAAAGTAAAAGTTTAAGGTTTGAGCAATTATTTACCAGGATTGCTAGGAAAAACTTCTCTCTCTTAAAAACCAAAAGAACTGCAATTTTTCAGAGCCTGTGGTGTTGAAGGAAAATCATGGAAGACATCCAAAAGCTTGTATAAATCAAAATACTCTATAAAGAGGAAGACTGGTGAATTAAATATTTTACTTGAGGCAGCCTCCTTGGAAAAGTGGTCAAGACATTTTGTACTGTTTTGGAGGCACTGTAGAAGAAAGAACAAAATGCAGCTGACAGAGTCACACTCCCATCTTGGTAGTCTCCGCCACATAAGCTTGCCATAAACAAAGAAATTTTGGTCTTGAATGACACTGCAGTGTTAGAACCCAGTAGTTTTCTTCTACAGTTATACTATTGTCTCCCTTCCCTGTAGTCCACAAGATATTTACTAGTGAAAGCATCTCTTTACGAATGTTGCTAAAGTTCAAATGCAACAAGTAAGCTTGGATTTTGTAAAGGGAGGGGGCAGAATATATGTCTTGTCACTTACACCTGGTTATCTAGAAAGGTGAAAGCCTTTCCAAACTCTTCCCAACACAGACTAAAGTGCCCAAATTGATTCCTGATCTCCCCTTGACATGGCACTAATACATCCCTTAGGAAGGACTGTGAACAACTGGAAGATGAAGGAAGTCTTCCTTCTGCAGAAACATGTAATAGCCTACAGCACCTGCCAGCTCCAGGGATTATCTCTCACTGTGGCCCCAAGTGGCAACAGAAGTGTGAAGTCATCAGCAGAAAGTGTTTGGGTTTTTTCTTTTCCCCCTCCTTCTTCATTTCAGTAATCCCAGCTATGGAACAAATGATCGTCTCCAAGTAGTTATGTTGGGTAGAGGCTGGAATGCCCAGCTGCACTGCCAATGAGCTAAAAAGAAAATAAACCAAGGACACGGTGTCTGTAGTCTCCTCCTGTACCCCCCCATCTCAATATTGAGAGCAAGTAATGGGTAAGAAATCTCAAAAACAGTAAGGCGCTTGCAAAACGGTGTGAGTTAAATTAGTGTGCAGCAAATGATACCATTTCATACGCAATGTCTGCAAGGTATCTCTAGCTGGTAGGATTAATATTTTTCTTGGCCAAGTCTCTCTTAATTACAAAGAAACTTCTGAGAAATTCTTTATATTGAGCTTCTGAAAGAGGCATTTTGAGTTGCAAGTAATAGTTATGAAACATAATTACACTTAATTTAATTTAAATGTAAATTGAAGTGTATTTCAGTTGCCACTCAAGTCACTCTTTCAAAATTATTGCTAAGTGGGAAGAATGATTCAGACATGAAAAGAGAGTAGACTTTATGAACTGACAATAAAATTCTGAATTATATTTCAGAATTCCAATTTTAACTAAATAATTGGTGTCACAAGTGCAAAACAGTTGAGAAGACAGAAAAAGATTTGTAATAAAGACCTTTAATTTTCTATGCATTGCTTGGTATATTTGATATGAATAAAATCTATCTTATTTAGTCAATTTCACAAGTTAATTCCTGTCAAAATCAGAGGGTCCTGCTTGAAAAATGTGAACAAGATTTGACTAGTCTGAGTCCAGATACAGTGTACAGATGATTAAGTTCACAGAACATCCACCCACAAAATAACTTTTATATCAGCATCTAAAAGCACTTTTTATTTAATATGCATACTGGAGATGCAGTCTGAGTAATGAAGGGGGAGGAAAAATGTACTTTTAGTGCTTCAGGCTCCTCTTTGATAACTCTATTGAAACAAGAAAAAGCCAGTCCTGGATTTAGCATCTAATGGGAACATTTCCAGCCTAAGTGTAAGGGAAACTCAGACCCATAAACCAGGTACTCTTTTTTTTTTACCAGATGGCTTTTAAATTACTAACTAAAATAGCACCTTTGCTCTTTCTTCCTTCGGTTATGTTTTGAAGCTGCCTGGAGCATAAGTTTGTTTCCCACATTTACCTCTATGAGAGGATCACTTGCCCAAGAGTTAGTATATCCATTATGTTGCCACACCCTGTAAAGTTATTTGTTGTACTTATTAGGTTATGTGCCATTTAATGTTTTAATTTAAAAAAAAAAATAGAAGCTTCTGTTCAAGTATCTATTTCAGATTAATTCAAAATGGAAATATGTACCCATGTGTTCTCAATACAAAAAAAAAAAAAAAAAAAAAAAAAACTGCTTTTATGGCTCAAGGTTTTTTTGCCCGGATGGCTCAGTACATACAGAGTCAGACTTCTTCCATCTGGCAAGCACTTGCTTCTAATCATTTAATGAGAGGCAGTTTTCAGCTTCTCTCATATCTGAGCCTTTTCCTGTGTTCCCATGCTAACAACATTTTTCCTAATTGGAAGCAATCTGGGAGCTTGCTGGGATTAGCACTAGGACCACGAGTCTCTGAGCAGATTTGCAGATTGTTTACTGATAAATTAGACCTTACCATCAAGAAATATTATAATAATGTAGGAGACAGTTTTAAACAGATGTGTCATGAATAAAGTGAACTGTAGTCTAAGGTGTATTTGTGCATATATGTATATGTGTATGTATAAATATATACACACACATCTGTGTGCATACGCATGCATATGAGCAGACACATTGTGCAGTTTTCTGCTGAACTTGCTGTTTATTTCTTTCCCACCAACAGTCAGAAGACCACTCAGGATTCTTTGAGGTTCCTAGCATAATTTGCTCCAAGTAGTCATGCTTCAGCCTGGTGAGACTTTTGGCACTTGCACTAGGTGAGAAAGATTCTGTTAGACTCAGGTATACCTTAACCTTAAGCACTGTCACACAAAGCCAAAATCTTTCATTTTTAGAGCAAAGTGTCAGCACAGCTTCAGACCCTGTATTCATCAGTGCAATGAAGGTGACTGTGTCTGTCTGACTTGGATTTCTGTTTCCTCTTCTCCTACACATTGTGTCTTTGTAGCTGTCATTTTAAACAGGATGCTATATAATAAACTTATTTGTCCAAAGGCTAGCTGCAGTTGTGAGCTGACCTTGTCTTGCCTAGTTATGTTCAAGAGGTAGATAGCTGGTGAAATCCTGCCCCAGATGAAGATATTGGTTGTTTTCTTATTGACATTGAGAGACAACAATTTCCTCCACAAAATTTTCTCAAAGGAGTGGTTATGTGTGTAAAGTACAGGGTACAGATGAGTGTTTCGAGATGTATTATCTACTGGTAATAAGCAACATAAGCAGCCCAACCAGTAATACTAGCAATTGTGCTACTAAACTGGCTCAAATTTTATATAAGGACAAAGGAGTTCCAGAGAGGTTGAGTTGCAGCAGGAGGCACAGGATTTCATAGGACTTTCAATACAGCAAATTCTGCCTAATTTCACTTTAGTTGGTACATACTCACTGGCCCTGGTAGTCCTAATATGGCATATTAAACTGAAGCAGTGATGAATGATCCACACTTTGTTTTCAGAGACATTAAATATACAATATTTCTGGTTTTCTATATTTACCAGAAATTTTCAGGCTTGGTCCTTCAACACAAAAAGCAAAAGCAAAAAGAGTTTCAACTTCTGTCTAGTCCAATCTGCAAATGAAACAGACATTTTATCGTTCTCCATAGTGTCTACTGATAGCACAAATGTTTTAACTGGGTAGACCTGATCCTAAATGCCCCCTTTTCCCGGATGGAACATGCCTCCTGGCACCAGGCTCATGGAGAATGTGCCTTCAACAGTGAATTTCTGCAGCAGCATGACTTTCCTCCTTCTTTGGGAGCCCCAGAACAAAGTCAGGCCTCTTGAGTTGCAGCCTCTGGAGTGTCATTTCCTTCTTTCTGTGATTCTTGACACATCCATTTGGTTTCCCCATCTCCAGTCCAATTCAGTCATAATTCAGGAAAATAGCATCTTCCTAAAAGCTTGTATTACAACTGGATAAACTGAAATCCATTTATTGTTTTTGGAGAATTTAAGGCTACATGTCTCTTTTTGCAGTCATGAAGGCAGTACATGAAGACTGCCCTCTGCTCACCTCACCACTTTACAGAGAAGACTCTGAGACCTAAAAACTTTTATAAACATCTCCAGAACATTTGTATTTATCTTCCTATAAAGTACCCTACCCTCCTTCCACTTGTCTTTATAAATAGAAGAATAATGTGCTAAAATATTGTTAAACATAATAATGCAACATCTGTGTAATTTTGGAAATATGTGTATTGCAAGTGATAGGGGCAATGAATGGCCTTTTGATGACACCCCACTTACATATCCTTGCCAAACTCCTCTGCTTTTTATTAAGTTCTTTCTGGTCTGTGTGAAAAACCCATATGTGCATGTATTGGTACAAGACCAGCTAAGCAATTTGTCATACATTGAAATAACTCCTAGAATGCAACAGTATTTGCAGTCTTTGAATGGCTACCTAAGTGTGTACAAGTTTGACTTTTTCCACAAGGTGAGAAACTTTTGCAGTACTCCTAGGCATGTGCTGCTTGTACTACTACACCTCCTGATGGGGTGAGGTTCACAGCAGAATTTCAAGGCTAAACCCAGTTGCTGTATCACTTGCCATTTAGTACTGCTGAGTTATGCTTGTAATGAACTCTTCAAGTATGGGCTGGATAGCAGCCTCAGTTATGCAAACCTAAACGGCTGCTGTAATTTCAGTGCAGCTACTCAGGGCTTACGGATTCCCTCTTCATGACCTTTTTCTGATTCTGAAAAATACTTTGCTTTGAGAGAGCTGGGTGCTATCGTGGTCTAGGCATGTACCTTTTTTCAAGTGCTTATGGTGACATTTTTATTGCAGTTCTCACTTTAGTGAGACACTCATAAATGAACTGTGTGCACATATGCTTGCTACCCTTTTACATTGCTTTTACCTTAGATTTGAGGGTTTCTGTTTAAAATAATAACAACAATAACAACAATAATATAGTAAGAATGGCAGAAGAATTGCAGTCTGTTTCAAGAGTTACTACCTATTTTTTGTGTCATATAGTCATGTACTACCAGGAGACTTCTCTATGTACCAGCAACCAAAATGCGAAAGTGTTAGGACTCTGCATCTGCTCAAGAAGAGTAATTGGGGGATAGTGGTGGAAACTTAATTTTAAAAACAAATGTTTTATGTTTGAAATCACCCAGAAAGAGTTTGGATATTACTATTGTATTATGACAACAGTAAAAGTTCAGAGCAGATCTTTCCTGTGGGTTAAATCTATCTTAAAGCACAGGCTACATTCAATTAAACTGAGGAATTGACTAGCCCCTCTGAAAGATTGTGGAGAAGAAAAGACTATTATCACACTCCATCTGGAAAAGATGTTGCAACTAATGCGTATTAATCCTGAAGAATCTGCCTAATTTGCCTTGCAAATTTGTTTCCTACAGACAACTACATAAAGGAATGTTATAAAATAGAACAACATACAGTCCTTAATAAATACTGAGGTGGATAGGAACAGGCAGTTGACTGACAACACAGTAAGTTGCTAATGATATCCTTCAAATAAACAATTGACACACCAAGCCTTTTGCTATAATCTCACTCATACAATGCAGGTCTCTGAGGGGAGAGAACAGAAAAAAAAAATGTTTTGCATCACTTGGCATCTCTGTTTAATCAGAATACTAGATCCAGGTGAGCATATTATTGAATTGTAGAAAATTCTTGTATCTTCCTTAAAATTCATGTGTATCAGCGTTGCAGTCCTTGTTCTGCTGCTTGAGCTCTGCTGCCAAGCCACAGGGAAACTAAAAAGCTGAGTTCAAGCCAACTGTGATCATAAATGGTGGTGATACCAGGACTTCAGTGACACTTGCAACAACAGGATTAGAAGGAAAGGCTGAATTTTGTATGGTGCACAGGGTCAGATTTTTCAAAATACTGATGCTGTATAGACAGGAAAGCAGATGCCAAACGAAATTTTCAGAAGCAACCAAGAAGCCTGGCTTCCCAAAACCAGTGTTTACTCATGTTGGCTGTGGTGTTTTGTTCATTACGCATGTTGGTTAAAATTTATGTGTCTGTATAAGAAAAGAATGGTCCTTTCTCTGCTCTAGGTGAAAAGGAGCCATTTCAGTATGTCTTAGTTTTCAATATGCTCTATGAAATTTAAATACAAAGTTAATTTGTCTCTAATTCACAGTTTGAACCTCATTCTGATCAGAATTTTAGTTGCTCTGTTTTTAATAATGACAACTGAGTAAACCCTGTCTGACAAATGCATCTATTCAACTTTTTTACCTTGCAGAGGTTTAGAGGCAGAAATAGCACACAATTTCTTGATCATTTTGTTGATGTTCATCATCAGTGGTTTTCCCCTGCTGCACCTTTTCACTGGTTTTCTGCTAATGCCCACATGTAATCACCAGCAACTCTTTCATAATATCAGCAGAACCTTAAGATCTGTGTGTCATTTTCCCCCTAAGCTTGCAAGTTATGGTGTTTGCTGTGTAAATGAATAACCAAGAAGCAGGAGGAACCACAACTTTCACTCCTTCCTCCAAGAATGCTTGTTACAAACCAGATTAATCTTTTCACTGACTGATCAGTTCACCAGACTCCATCCCTCAGCAGCTGTAAAGTGTTTTGGAACTTGCATAGATTCATGGGATGTCATAGGGTGTTCCTGGGGCAGGAACTTTATATTCTGTGCTGTGGTAGAAGTATTTCCAAGGAAAGGTGTATTTGTTTGTTTGCTAAAGCTCCCGTCCTCTTGTCTTCTCCCAGACTTGGAGTATAGCCACCCTCAGGGCCAGATATCTGAGTCTGTGGGCCTACTTTCAATTTCAACAGCAGTCAGTATCCCAGCTTTATTAATAATTCAGATTTTTACTTCTGTTAGGAAATCAAGAGCTTTTCTTCAATAATCTTTAAAATATATTTTAGTCAATCATAGTCATATTTACATATTCTGCCAGCTGGCAATATAGTCGCTGTGTTCTGGAGGTATTTTATTCCATAGTTACCACTTTCTAGCACCCTTTTAATAATGTATTAAGGAACGTGATCATCCCTATCAAGTATCTGTTTTTCCACTTCATCCCTTGAGACACAGATGTGTTTAGGAACCTTCTTATTTTGAAAGGATTGACCCTGCCCTGGTCTGAAGTGAAGGAAGAATTGTCTTTGCATTTTAGGAGGTATTTTAGATCTACTTGAATTTACACTTACATTACCATTTGATTATGCTACAGGAGACCAAATTCAAGAGATTTACCTTCCATTTGCCTTTGAAGCAGAATATTTTTGGGGGGGAAGTTCATTTCAGAATAGATGTTTTTCCCAATTTCACACTGGCCCTTCATAAATAAAGTTTGATGTGACAGTCTTATAAAGTACAGAGCCAGAGTTTCTTCTGTAATATCTCTTGCCTTTAATAATTTATAAAATCTTGTTTTGTAGTTTGCCTTTCTTTGTCAGTATGTGCTTCTATTTAAGCTGAATTTAAACAGGACAAGTGGAAATAAGAATTCGTAAGCATACTGGCCAGACATATAAAAAGTTTGGATGTGATTTCAGTCCAGGAGCACATTCATCTGCCCTAATATAGAATGGTATATTGGCACTTCTGTCTCACTGACATCTTGTCCACAAGAATCTGATTTCTTTCTTTTTAAATAGTCTCTAACATGGTCACTGAGAAAGGTCTGAAAGCTGAGTGTCATCAGTATAGTAGTGTTACTGGGATGGTATGTCTGCTTGCATTTTCAGGAACCACAGAGAATGGGTTTGCAAAGTATGAGCTGCTCCATTCATCACAATGCCCTGTCATGCTGTTTTAAGTGTCAGTCTCCTAATGTGCTGCTTCTCTGAGTGTGTGGAAAAGGTCTGGCAGGAAAATCTCTCTCCTGTGAAGATGGCACACTATGACAGTATTACAGAAATTCTTTTTCTTAACATCAGAGAGGACAGTTATTACCCCACGCTTGGAAACAACCAGATCTTTCTCCTCCTGCATAACTTCTAGTTGATATGCATTCCTCAAAACAGAAGATTTTGCTCTCTGTCCTGAAAGGAGAAAGCTTTCTATGTGGAATGACATTGACTCATACCATTTCTATTATTCAGTCTTCAATTTCTTCCAATGCAATTGTCTAACCCTATCACATCTCTTTGTTGCCTCCTAACTCCACAGGGTCAGCAAACATCACCAGCCTGCTCCAAGTACTAATAAGAGCCTTATGTAAGATGAGACCAAAAGACCAGATTCTGAAAACCTGCCTGCCTTGTTTCCTTCCAGTATGATACTCCCTTCCAGCCCGCTGTCTTCTAACAGTCTCTTGCAGCTTACAATTCTCATAGGTCTTCCCCATCTTCTTCCGTTTAATTAAAAACTTCCTCTGTGGTAGCAATTTAAATAATTTTCTGATGTACAGATAGGTCAGATCAGCCATATATTCCCTTGTGTGAACACTAATTATCGCTCCAGAGGAAGAAATCAGTCTAGTCTGATCCAACACTGGCAAATTCACATGGTTTCTTGTCCTCTTTGCTATATCCTTCCCTGTCAATTATGAACCTTTTCTTTATATAAGAATATAATTTATGGTGTCTGTATCAAATAGTGGCAGGGTGTTTTCAGCCAGATAACATCACTAACTCCTACTGCCCCGTTTTTGCTTTTTCTTAATACAAATCTGAACCCAAATCCTAGTGCTTTGGGATGATAGCTGAAATGCCTTTACACAAAATGTCTCTCAGTGTCTGGGTGGATGGGCCCTGTAAGGGCTCAGGAAAGCAGCTGCACCCTGTAGGTACCAAGGCAGCATCAGGCAGAACTTTCAGCTGGTGGATTTAAACAGCACATCTCTCAGGGGAGATTCCCAGAGGAAACTGAGTTCAGTGAAAGCCTTTACAGGTGCAGGAGGTTCTCTTTCTCAACTCCAAGCTGAATGAGGGTATCTAACCTGGAAACTGACACTGGTTGCTGCTTTTACTCTTTTGGAGGATTATCTGTGTCAAACATTGCTTAGACTGGCAGGTGGCAAGTGCCCATGGGCTGACCTTTCCCACTCTTAAAAGCAGGAAGGACAGAGGGTAAAAAAGAAGGAAAGAGTCCTCTTATTTTAGAGAGGAAAAACACTTGAGGACAGATGCTGTCTCAGTTTGGTAGTGTGCCACTGTATCTTTGTGCCAGTCTCAATGAGAGACAGTAGGTGCATCTGTGCCACTAAAAATAAGTCTGCAGTTGACTTTTTCCACAATTGCAGTAGCAGAAGCTGCAATCTGTTCCAGCATATAACCAGTAGAGACTGCATCTTTTTGAGTGCTCTGAAGTCCCACCTATGCAGATAAGAGTTCTGGGTAGAAGTCTGCAGTGCTGCACAGTGAAAAAAACATATGTGAGTATGGCATAGTACTCTGAGAAGGTGTAAAACCTAGTTCAGATTGAATAATCAGAGATCAGTTGAGCTTTTAGCCTACCTGTGAACTACTTAAAATTATAGATAAAAAAAAATGTTATTGGGTTTTTTTGTGCACTATCGTGAGAGAGAAGGGTGTGAGAAAGTCTCTCTGACACCCTACTGGGAGGGCAAGATTGAGTTCCTTTCTCATCAAAATGAGCACTAGCAGTGTGGGCTTATTTTCATAGTACTGTAAGAACAACCAAAAATCCTGCAGGCTCCTACTGCAAACTTCTGTGATGCAAATGCAGTTTCAGTGACGTAGTATGATACCCAAGATGATAAGCACAGATTGCACTGTTGATCTTTTGTGCACCTTGCCTGAGGAGATCTTGTTGCTATTGTTTAACAGCTTAGTCTTCACTGCCCATCCCAAGCCACATAGTAGTATTGCAACTGACTTTATAATAGAAAGTGAATTAAGAAACAGGATGGAAAAAAAAGCCAGTAACAATACCAGGAAGCTGGCCACTGTGATGGAGGGCAGCACCTTACTTCTGTGAGAAACACTGTGAGATTGCTTTATAAGACTGCTGTTTTGAATAAACCCTGGTTCTCTACAGAGAGCTTTGGATTTTCTTAATAAAACTAGCTCATTCCATGAAAATATAGAGAGGGAGAGGGGTGCATACTTCCATGGGTAGACATCAGACTCATAAATACAGTATTTTCAGTACATGCAAAGTCTCAACCATCACCTTGAAAATAAATTATTCTAATTGTTCCTAAAACAGCTTGGCAGAGTTTGAAGCCTGCAGAATGCAAAATTACTTATTTTAGGGTTGGGTTAAAAACTGAATAAAAACTGGGTGAAACACTGAATAAAAAAATACTAGCAAAGTGACCTTTTTTGTCAGCAGTGATGACAGCTTACTCTGCTTGACTGAGCAGACTGGACAGTCAGAATACTCTTTCACTGTAGGAAACAGGAATGAAAAATTTAATGGAAATGGGAAAAGGCTGCCTTTCTGTATGGAGTATGTGCAAAAGAAAAAAAATGCATTGAGGTATCAGTGATACAAAACAGGTAGTAGCTTTCTGAATTCGAAAAACATTCTGAAAAATTCTGAAAACATTTCTGAAAAATGTTCAGTAGGCTTGAAATCCCATGAAATTTCTAGGCCAAATTGAACTCTAATGTGATAAACATTGTTTTGCTATTCTTCTGTAAGGGTTTAATGCATCATACTTAACAAGCTAAGAAGCTTCACATTGTGATCTTCTCTTTTTGACTCTGAAAGAAAAATAATCCATAAGATGTAGTACTTTAGGTGTAATTGCAAGACTTGTGCCACAGCAATTATAAACACACAAGTACAGAACAAGAGAGGTGAGCAGGATGCACACTGACAGTATGACTTGTCCAGAGAAGTTTGCTCCTGATAAGACAAAGCTACTTCACTGTTGGTTTAAAATCATAATATCGCAGCATTCAAAATCTCAGATATCTTGACTTTCTCCTGTCTAATATGTTTATTACTTTTTCTTTTCCTAATGTTTTGTGTTGTTTATTTTCTTCTGAGGCCTTAGGTAGAGAAAGACAACCCCATTTCAAGCTGTCATCAGTGCTTCCATTGAATGGCAATCAAGTGAGGTAGAAAAACTATGCGAAGATTTATGGAAAAAGTTTTCCATTGTATGATGTAATGGGTACTTGACTTATTCTAATCCACAAGATTTCAGAAGTAACACTGCTGACATTAAGTCTCTCTCGTGTGCTACAAGAAATAGCTCAAGTTGAAACATTGCTATCTCAGCTTTCAAGAAGCACTGAACTTTATATTCTGTACTTTGTTTTCAGAGCCCAGTAAGAAAACTCAAAAACTTGCATCAAAATTCAGCTATGGTCACCAATTCTGTTCAGTCATAAACTACAGCTGTTCCTGGAAGCATATTGGAGAAAACTTGGTCAAGGTTCATTAAAATGTAGCTCAGTCTTATCATAAATGTGTGGCTTCTGATGAATTATAGGTGAATTGTGGAGCTGTGCTGGGACTGCCAAGCGAAGTCAAGGGAGATTTAGAAGATCAATGTCTTATCTGAGTGATACTGAGCACGTGCTGCAATTAACTCTAAAACTTAAGTGCAAATGTTTTTTTTTTTCCAGATAGACTACAGGGTGCTACCTCTAAAGCTACTATGAATAAGATCAGGAAAGACTTCTGGAAAGATTTGTCCCAAGCAGTCTCATTTGGGGGCAGATGTGGAGTGGGGTTTGCAAGCCCTCAACAAGTACAGGTAGCAAACTTATTGTTGTTCACAATGGGCTGCTGCTTTATTGACTGAGCTCCTGTCTAAGCATTAGTTGGAAAAAGATGTACACACAGTTGCTGTTTACATCTGCCTTATAGAGGCAGATTTTCACAGTCCTGGAGACAAACTCTCCGGCTTGACATTCACAGGGGAATCACCACTGGGTCCATTTCCCTGACTTTCAATAGCCCAAACCACATCTGTCAAGTGGGTGAGTGTGCGTAGAGGCAACATAACACTTGGTGTGTAAGAAATGTGTTTTCTCACTATGCAAATCACTGATGAGTGCTTGAAGGTGAAAGTAATATTTGTTATTCCCGTTTGCACATTACTTATGAGAATTTAAAAAGAGGCATGCCATTTTTCTCTGCTGTCTGTGAGTTGTGCAGTGTCATTTGGATGTCTACAGCCCTGCCATTAAAATGACATCTTTTTTATCTCCTACTGTTTGCATCGGTGAAAAGTGCATTGGCTCAAATGTGCTGTTCTCTCCAATAGCCTGATATTGGGTCTGCATTATAAAAAGTTTTCATATATTAAATTTATATTATGAAATATTAAGTTTCATAAAATAAACTATTCCCCTTGAATACTAGGATTTCAAAACAATTTAGAAACCTTTTTTTTTTCATTCAGTGTGAAGTTGATGTATAGCTTTGTAGTAAGAAGCAGATAATAATTGACCTATATTTCACATACCTTTAGTTCGAAAAGCTGACAAAGGCACTGTGCACTTGAAGCTGATAAGAGCTTGTACTGGAATTGGGTTTAAACTTTTTGTGGTGGTCCTTTGTGTACATTTTGAAGCCTAAAAAGCACTGATCAAAACTGCGGCAACTTTGAAACAGGATTATGAGCTATACTTTTTGGAGAGGAAGACCAAGTCCTGATCTTTATTACTGAGAAGTTATGAGACATCATTTAAGTTAACCTTCACAAATAAACAAACAAATAAAAAGACTACTGTCTTCATCTTTCCTTAGCCAAGGCATGATTTACCTGAAGTGACAGGGAAAGCATAAGGTTCTTGAAACTCTTGTTGGTAGCAAGAGAGAAAAAATTAGAATTTCCCATTGAATCAAAATGAGTTGAAATCCATTAAAAAACAGTTTAGCAGTAGTCCAGGTATTAATTTACTTCACTTGCATGGCCTGCAGGGCTCATATGTTAACTTGGCCTAAGGCTGCACCAATGCTTTAATATTCCAATTCATGAAAGATCAGACAATCACATCATTCTTTGTTTATAACAGGAGTTAAAAATGAGAGCTAAAAATTTTAATAACTTTAAATATCTTGGACATGTGTACAGATACTTGCAAGCTTATTTCAAATATAAATAAGTTTCAGTTGAGGCTCATCATTCTTGCTTTGCTCAGTCTAACTTAGATTTTTCAGAAGAATAATAGTCTTATTAATATCCCTTACAAATACCTCATTTCCATGAAAATACCTTTGGTCTTAGGTGTTCTTGTTATCCTGAACTTGGTGAACTGTATATGTAATTAAAGAACAGTGGAGTAAGGAAGGTCATCTGCATCACAAACAATGCCTCTGATCCCCAGGTAGTGTGGCTGGCTGTAAAACTGAACTAAGCATACACCAAGATGGGCTCTCACACAAGATCAGTGCACCCTGACAGTCTGGGGAATCCTGAAGAATCATCTCTATTAAACAGCAGCCTAGGTTAGTCAGGGAAAAATGTCTCGCTCTTATTAAAGAATGAACTAGACCTTGAGTGTATTACTGGTGAACTGGTGAGTTCCCTTTTCCAAAGTGGCATGGGCGTTATACAGAGGATGAGCTGAGAATATGTATGAATTAGGTGTGGCAGTGAAGTCTCTAAAGACACGTAAATTGAATCAGGACTTCTACACCCTTATAAGCCATTATTATAGGTGGGAAGTGAAGAAATGTCAGAAGTAAGGAATAATAGATGCAGTGTGTCTCATTGAGTCACATACTACATTTTGTTTTTTTCTATCTAGTGTAATTGTACTACGCCATGAGTTTGAGCTCTTACTGTGAAAAGAGAAATACCTTGGGGTTGCTGTTATAGAAAATATCTATTTATAGAAAATACATATTTAATAGCTTTGACTTCAAATGAATGTTTGTGATTTGAAAATTAATTTTTTCTAAGTTCATTAAAACCCAGCCATCCAACAAAATCAGATTTTCTTTGGTTTTGTTCAGGTTTTCCATCTAGTTTTAGTAACTAACTAACTCAAAATTAGACATATTTGATTGGAAATTTTTTTTCAGCTTTTTATTCAGTCTAGGTTTGTTTTCTAGAGTTCTCCACCCTTACCACATCCCAACACCAATGGACTGCTGTAACCATGCATTAGTACCTGGTCACTTAGGGGAGAGTAGCATTTCATAGAATAAGTAATGGAAAGCGGAGCCAACTTGATGCTGCTACGTGAAGGGAACAGCCAATTTTCTAAAGCAGAGGTAATGCTGAAATTAGTAGTCTGCAGGTTCTGAGGCACCTTTGGCCTCCTCTACTTGCATGGAGTCCTGAATTTCTTGCACACAGGTGAAGCCTCTTCTAAATGGCCAGGTCATTTTCTTTAATGGTTTTGTAACAAGATGTGTTTTCTTCTTTGGGTTTGTGTTTTGTTGGGGTTTTTTTCTGTGATTAAATTTAAACGAAATTTTCCCAAGCTAGAATAGAGAATACGATGCATATAAGAAGAGGAGAAGGCTGCAGACAGTTGTTTTAATGTGCCACACTTTATTAGCAGATTGTTGGTTTGATTTGTCAAATTAAAACCAAAATTCTTCCTGCCCCTGCTAAGCACTGCAGTCTAAGAATAAAACAAAGATCCAATAATTAAATAATACAGCAAATAAGAAAGAATAATGATACAACGCTGATCAGAAAGACAAATTTGATCTAATTATCAGCCGTGAGTATGTACTGTAATACAGGATGTGGGTAAAACTTGCTAGAAACTTGATACTGCGATGCAAATATACCAAGAGTCTGTTTTGTTAACCTCTGTCTCCTCATTAAGAGTTTTGTGTTTAAAGATGGAGCAATTCCTATTCATCAAAGAGAATACTGTTATATTCTGTGCTTCGGAGTATGTCTTATTTTTGATATCATGATGGGTTTTCTTACTTTGTGACTACTCAAAATCATAATTCCTTTTTTTTTTTTTCTTTTAAAAATGCATGTTACAGAGCCAAATTTATTATCAGGGAAAGGTTTTCAGGTTATTTTCCATTTCAAACAAAAATGGGAAGCATTTTATATTCAGAATTGACTGTAATGGACTGATGGAAACTTTCTGAATGCATCTGCAGGTAGTCAGTGTGTTGACAGAAAAAAATATGGGAAGCCTGGAATTTAGAGCAGATCCAATTCAGGGATGCATGTGTGCATGTTTGAACAACTGGTAAATATTCATATTTTGCTGGCAAAAGGTCAATGGTTAGTTCAGTGTCATCAAAGCCTCAAATGAATATCTAGTACTGAAAGCATGATCCAGAGTGATCCAGAATTACTTAAAAGCTCATTAAACTGTGGCCCAAAGGACCCTTAGTCATAGATGTAATCTGCTCTGCATTCAGGCTCATTGCACTGGGAGCATCCCTGCCTGCTCCCTGGTGAGGGCTTCTTCTATCTTGCCTTGGCACAACATCACACCAATGAGATGGAGGAAAGGGGCCATTCTTGGTGTTGTCAACATAAATAAGTCAAAGAAGTAGGTAACCAGTAGCAGATCACAAAGACAAAATCTGGTGAAGAGGCTGGATTTCCTAAGAAGACTTCTCATCCTAGAAAAAAACATATTCCATAAAACAAATATAAACCTTTTCACAGAAAAAACTCAGTATTATTTTTGAATGGTGTCTCTCAGTCTGGTAATATCCCAGCTCTTGCTCACGTTCAGTTCTGCTTAATGCTCTAAAGAATAATAGTCTTTAATCTCTCAGAAGGACACACTTCCCAGATAACAAGAACATAAAAATAAACTCCAGATAATGCTGGGTAACTTATGTTTCACTAGGTCATTCATAGTATGTTACTATTTTTTTTTCTGAGGCAGGACCACCAGCTGTGTCTCAGAGTTTCTACCTCTCCACTCTGCATCTGACAAACATAAACAAGAGAGAATGTTCCTTTACAGTACCTAAACTGAAATATTCCTCTACAATCCCATAATGAGTTGTGGTTTTCATAAGACTGATTAATTCATAAGTTAATTTCCTATTGACTTTGCTTCTTCCCACAGCTGCAGTGGGAAAATTCCACTCAGTTTGGGGTTAGCTTAAGTCTTTTAAAAAGCATGACTTACTCAGATAAGAGATTCTGCTTAAATGGAAACCACCTCTTCTTTCCAGTTGACACTTGGCAACTTGTGTCTGCCTCATCAAGTCCAGGTGACCCTCTGTTCCTTCTCTCCTGGGCTTGTAGTGGCCATTGCAAAGTCGCTCTGTGCAAGAAGGGTGATGATGAGAGTAAATGATGCTTTGGCTTCTCTGCCAAGGAGAATTCTAAGGTAGAGCAGGAAAAAAATGTTTCTAGGGATAAGGATAGTGCAAATTTATTCTCTGGTCCCCAAACACTCGTGAGGTCACTTACAGCATGTCTGTACTCAGATACCAGCAGTAACATGACTGGTGCCTGCCCCTAATATTTTGCCAACAGGATATGAGCCTCCTTTGGCAAATGATGTCATCAGTATTTGGCAGTCCAGAGAAGGACAATGGTGGCACAGATACCACCAAATGTGCCAGTGCAGCCTTGTGAGTGGCCTTGCCATGCCAGAGGGTGAGTAGAGCCCTTCCCTGCAGCACAGCCATGGGGCAGCGTAGTTGAGTGCATTCCCTGGCAAGTGGTCGTCTAGCTCTGCACCTCCTCAAGAGCCACTTTCTTAAAGTTAATTTGCTTGTCTGAAGAGATGTGCTGCAGTCTTAGCAGCTCTAGTGCGCACAGACAGGAGTGGCCTGGCTTCTGAACTTCCTATGAACTCTGGCTTCTTTAATGCCTTGCTGCTGTGTGTCTCTTGCAGCCCCCCTTATCTGACACTTGCAGGAGGTTTTGCAGGTGGCACATACCCAACAAAAGCCTTACCAATATTTGTCTCACAGTGCTACTGAGGGGAAAGGATTTCTGCTGTTTCATGCTCATAGGTCATGCCCTGTCTCCAGAAAACTGCCAAGAGGAGGGCTTGTGAAGGTGTTGAGGAAAAAGGAGAGAAATAATGAGATGTGAATTGGGGATTAATCTCTGGACACATACTGGCCTCCTCTAAGTCATCTTGTCTGGGTGTTAGTCTGTTCTATCTTTTTTTTGGCATGATCCAGCTTCAAAAGTTTCCAATGGCTTTTAAAATTCTCTTGCAGCAATTGTGTCTACTATTTCTGGACCACTGGCTCCCTGCCCCATGTTCTGCTTCGTTGACTCTGCAGAAAAAAAGTGCTTCTCCAGGCAGTGACTGACAGCACACTGCCTGAGAGATGATTTTTGCCCATCAGCAGGGAATGTCAAGCCTTCCATATCCTGCTGCTCCTCCACATGTACAGGTAGTGCAGCTGACGGGGAAACCTGCTTGATGTCTTAATGGACAGGCAGCACAGGATGCCAAATTATCAAGCCTGGATGTCAGGGTTAATCAAGTCCCTATGAAAGGAATACAGTTCAAATGAGCTGCTGATTCCACAAGCAAAATCTGCCAAGAAGTCTATTTATGTAATCCTGTAAAACAAGCAAAGAGTGTGTCTTCCATTTGACACCTCTGTTTCTCTGTAGCTGGAGTGGTGTTTTGGGGGCTGAATTGCTGTAGTGTCTAGTGAAGCTAACGCACATTCACATAAACTGCTGGAAAGAAAGGAGTGGTACCTTGGAAAAGCCAGCTGGCTGCTCACTGACTTTGCTGTCAGGCACTTACAGCATCACTCAAGAGCTTTACTAGGGTTAACATAAGGAACTACACTGCACAATCATATCTGTGTAGAACAGGGAGAGGAAACCAATTTGAAGAAAGAATAATTCACCTTCTTAGAATTGGTATTTGCTTCAGCCTGGTAGTTTGTCCTGCCAAAATCTTAGTTCACCTCCAATGCTGGAGCTCTGTCTTCAACACTGAACCTTACTGCAGGGTGATGGTATTGGGAGCAGTACAGTGAAGGCTGGACACAGGCACAACTAGGATCAGGATTTCTGTGCCTGTCTCTTACTTACAGCCACAGCATTCAGAGAATGCTATTGACAACAGGAGAATATGGAAAGACAGGTCCTGTTCTGAAGAGCTAAAATCATTATAGATGCAGAAAGTGGAAGAAGGAGGGAAGAAAAGGGCTTGCCATCAGGCACCAGCTACAACAAAAGGGAACTCTGATGAAGAACTGCAGGATTGAGATATTAGTGCAAACAGCTCAATTTTTCAAAATGTATTTAGAGATTTCGTGGATGCCTAACTTCTCAAGAAGTGCTGGGTGTTTATGCTAGGGAAAACCAAGCTTCCTTAATGTGACAGCTCATGAATGCAGGATTGGTAGCATCCAAGATCACTGTCTTCTTTCATGAATTTTCACTTATGTACAAAGATGCAGATGTATACCGTATTTCCAGGAGAAAAAACCCAAAAACCCAAAAAGAACCAAAACCAACAAACAAGAAAAAAAATCCAGTGTTTTTAAACAGTTCTCACTGGTTGTTTTTAAACAGTTCTCACTGGCTTTAGCAAGGGATTGTAGACTTTTAGAGAGATAACAAACTGACAAAAAGTCAGTTCATGAATATCAGGAAAGAAAATATTTCAGATTTAACAAACACCAACAAAATGCCTTAAACTTAACCCCCCAGGACCTGAACTTTAAACTCGGATCAGCCCCAAAGCAGCAAATCAAACATGTGACACGGGACTTAATGTGAGCCAGCAGCCTGATGCAGAGCTTATGCACTGCCCAGAGGGGAGGCCAGTGGTGCTCATGTCATGGGTAATACAGGCCACGGACTTCAAAACAGAAAGAATGCACGAACCTGCAGCAAATCAGACTGCAGCACTTTACACCAATTTGAACTGTTGAAGTCTTCCTAAAAAGAGTACCAGAAGTGGGTTAGCTCCCAGGCCACAAAGTCACAGCCAGTCACATATGTGGCTTGCTTGGTAAAAAGATGGTTGACTGCACTGGTGATGGGGAAGGAGTAGAGGAGGAAGCTAGTTCAATAAAACAGCTTAAAAAATAAATAATTGAGGATTAAATTTTAAAATATATCTGCAAGAAAAAGAAGCATGTGAACAAAATGCAATGCACTAAAAGCACTACTTAGCTCCATGAGAGCTTCAAATGCTGTTAGAGACTGTATTGTCTTCCTGCAGGGCTTTTTTTTTTTTTTTTTTTTTTCCCTAACCCTTGCAAACAGCTTTTGAAAGTCTGGATCTTTATGACATAGTAACTGAGCCCAAGGTAACCCATCTAACAAATGCTCAGTCTCAGATGGAAAAGTTAGAAACAGATTCTTACAAAAAACCCTGTCTTAAGTCTACCCTTCATCTTGTATCTGCTTTTTTTCTCCAAAAGCTGCAGCTCTGGTACAGTTTCATTGTTGGAGCCAGAACTAATGAATTCAGCTTTATACTCTGCTTTTCTTTCCATGCCCTGGTGGCTACAGAGAAGCCAGAGATCCCTGAAAGCAGAGAAACAGAAGCAGTTTGCAAAATACCTAGTTAAGGTTCAAAATTCAACATTTACTTGAGGTAATTGCAGAAATTTGCTGTTTAATTTAGATGGAGACATCATGACACAACTGCAGCTGCAGGGTGCCTCTTAAAGAGTGCTTTTAAGAGAACAGCTTCTCTATTTCCCTCCTCTACAAAGAGAGGCCACACAAAAAATGAGAAAAAATTTGCATCACTGTTGCTTAGTATTTTTCACTAGGTGTTTGATGCTTTTAAAAGTTCATGTGAGGGTATTGTTTGTTAGTTGTACAACTCACTGCAAACTTTTTAAACTACCTTTCTTTCTCTGCATGCTTTTAAAATTTCTGCTCAGGTGCTTTTGATGCTTTGCAATATTTCATGGACCACAAATACCTGGGAAGGCGAGAACCACCATACTTCCTGGCTGATACCTTCCTTTTGCTGCAGAGGGGATGATTTAAGACACAAGGAATGGTGAAAGTTTTTCATTTGGAAAATATTTTTTTATAGAGAACAAGTCACAGAGGTGACACTGAACAGGCAGGATTAAAGGGCATGGAGGACTGCTCAGAAATGCTACTTGAAAGATAGCGATAGCAGACTAATTAAAAGCAGCAAAGCATTAAAGGATTATGTAATCTTAAGCAAAAAAACAAAACAAAACCCAAAAGGAATAGTTCTTGTCAAAAAAGGAGGAGAAATAAAAAAACTTATTTCAGCTTCTAAAGGAAAAGGAGGTTCTTCCTTACAGTAACCAAATCAAGTTTTGACACTGTGTTTTCTATTTTGCCATATGGATATGCTTGTTGATTCAAAAAAAAACCCCAAAATCTCCAAAACCTTGATTTCATGGTGTGTACACCTATAGGATCCCTACTTCTTATTTAAATACATTACCCTTAGGTTTGGGAAAAACCCAAAGTAGAGGAAAATGGGACTTCAGTATTTGCTTTTTAAAAGGCTGTGAAATTAAGTGTACAGCCATCAGAGAGCTGACTGGTACTTGAGTTGATGAAATTTTTAACAAGTGGTAAGGGTTGATTATTTACAAAAGAAGAGTCAGCATTGTTCCAAAGGCCAAACCAAATCAATGTTGTCTTCTTAACTGTTTTCTACTCAAAAGACAAAAAGGCACATATTTCTCTGTCTTTCTCAGGTTTTTTAATCCTCATCTTCCTGGATGACCCTGGTTCTTCTAGCTCCTTCCTATTTAAAAGGGAATTATTTCCTTTGCTTATGGCCTGCCATTTCTAACATCCCTATTATTTCTTCTTCTTTACAGTTTCCATCAAGGTGCAAAACCAAGCTTTTTTAGATATAAAGAATCTTTACTTGATATGGGCTTTCCTTGAGAAACTCACCTATGAAAAATTCTAGCAATAACTCAAGACCTTTAATATATCTGCTCTTTTTTGCCTGGGTCAAAATATTGTAAAGAAAAATTGCCACTTGAAATGTAAATCCATGAACATTTATTTTATAAGTTAGAAGAGCTCAAAGAAATGGAGAAAATGTGTCTTGTTTCAAAAAGGAATAAAAAATAGAAAACGTATCCAAAACAAGTACCACTGTGCAAAATATAGTTTAAAAACAAACAAACAAATAAACAAAAAACCCAACCCAAAAACAATAAACTAAAACCAGAGAAATCTGAAGTGCTTATGTAAATCCAAATTTAAAAGCAGACTTAATTATAACATTTTTTTTGATGGCTGAATAGCCATCAATGACTAGCTGGAAAACACAGCCTGATTCTCTGACACTTCATGCCACAGGAAAATATTTACTAAAGCTGACCCTTGTTTTCTGCTTGCAGGGAGTGGCTATTAATGACTGACTGGTGCTCAGCAATAGCAAAAAATACAGGATAAATTGAACTATCTTTTGGCTACACAGCTGAGGAATGTACTCCCACCTCACATAAATCTACTCATACAGCAACTGATTTCTCTTTCCCAGCATCCAGGTTTTCTGAAAGCAAGAATTTATCAGACAACACCCCCATTTGTGTTTATGCCAAATAATTTCCTTTGGATTTGCTGTGCTTGCTAGCAGAGGATTTATGCACCAGCCTTCCTAGGGATTGTATATTGTCAGTTTCTTTTTGATCAAGTTTGATTGAGTATGAGATGCAATCTGTACCATACTGATCTGGGGGCCAAAGAGAAAGAATAATTTCCTCAAATGGAAAAAAAAAACAAACTAAATGTGCACATGGGTTTATTAAAAGTGTGGAGAAAAACTTGCTTGCTAACTAGCCATTTCAAGACTCACTTTATCATGCTGCAAAGGCAGAAAAAAGGACAAGATTTCTAAGAAACCATGTTGCAGTACCTCAATGGTGCCACAGCCAGCTAATCTCCTAGCCATGTCTCACTGACTTGTGTGTCAGGGGAGGAACCATGGCACAAAAGAGGTGTTGTGACTCCTTTGTGGGAGGGCTGCTAGCATTCCTTTCTGACTCACAAAGCCAGTTACCTAGATGTATTTAAGAGATAAAGATTCTTTATAATGGCCAGGGAAACCAGGCCCCTCTTCTAGAGCGTTTTAAGTGCCTTTGCTGGATGCAATTGCATAAACCTCATCAGGGGCTTTTTTGTAGCTGTACAGGTCAGGACAGGACAACATTTTCAGATATATTTGCTCCTATTGGTCTGCCACTGCATGCTTCAGCACTAGACTCTAGTGTAAAAAAATTCAAGAGGACATTGAGACCTGAAATTGCAGTTCAGGTACATTCTGAGAAACAAAATCAGAAGATTCTGACTGTGAGAGTGGTTCAGCCAGCTATGGAAGCACTGGCTGCTCACCTACTAGCACTTGTCGTTTCCATATGCTCTGAGTTTCAGCCAAATACTGAAAAGACAAAAGTTTCTACATGCTATGTGCCATACAAATACAGTTCTGGGTGCAGGTTGGGTTCTCACTGAATGTAATCCATTTACCAAAAGCTGCTATGCCTGCACCAGGAGCAGGAGGGCTTGAAAGGAAAAAAAAACCCACCATGTTCCTCAAGCCTTGACTCCTTTCCTTTTGTTTTTCATTCAGCAGGGCTTCAGTACAGGACTAAAGGGGTGACATCACTCCACTAGATAAATTAATTTAGATTCTCACCAGAAAGCTAGGAGTTGGTGCCAAGGAAGAGAAAGGACTACAGGAGGAGTGGGAAGGCCACCATCTGCACAGGGAGATGGCTGGTGCCAACAGGACCCTGGGCTAAAGGATGGAGAAAGGGAGAGAATGACCACTGTTCTCTGCACATGGCTTTTGTTGTTTTCCTAACTATAGATGGGATGTGCCCCATATTTGGAAGTTGCTGAGACTGCTAGGAAAGAGGAAAGGCAGAGAACCTGGCTGGGATTTGTCTGGGGTACAATTTGTAGTGTCTAAACATGCCTGATGCTGTGAATTACATCAGTCCTGTCCTTCTGACTGTATTTATTTTAGACAGTCGGAGGGTTTAATGTTGCAAAAAGTTAAAAGAAAGTGTTACTTCCTCATGCTTAACTTTCATCAATTTGCTACCTGTCACTTTTATCAAAGCAATATTTTCCTAGTCTGGATAATTCAAGACTGTGATAATGTATAGGAAATATCAGGATCTTTTCTCAGTATAACCCCATTCAGTCACTAGAAATCTGGTGTCAGCTGGAGACTGCTACCCTTGAATCTTCAGTTCAGACACAGGCTGTTGCAGAGGAGATACAGACTGCATTCTCCCACAGCATATTTACTTTTAGCTTCTTTTGTTGTTCCCTTTTTATGCAAAATGAGTATTTTTGAATGTAAATATAAGATTAGGACTTGTATATGGAAAATGTGATTAGTGAGTGTGGGCCTACCAGCATGCATATTATTTTCATTAATCAGTGGTGACAGTCATTCTGTTTTCATTGTTTTTGGCAATCCATTTGCTCTATTCTGAGACTTTCTATCTAATGAGTTTGCTGGAAAACAACATTTTGCAAAGAGACGCTGGGGGAAAAAAACATTTTTTCAACCACCTAAATTCTGTCATCAGTTAAGCTCAAATTATATGCAAACCATAGGTGAAAGCACAACACAAGCACCCCTCCCCTTCTATCTGGTGAAGGCTCATAGAAATGTATTGGACATATTTCAATATGAGGGTTTTTAACATGCTCTTTAGCTTCCCTAAGGCATGTTTCGGGCTTTTATCAAAAGAACCATTTGTATGTCATCTAGTAATAATTAAAAAAAAAAATAAAAAAAGACTAGACCTGGTACTGTTACCCAATCTATCACCACTTCTAAACTAAACCTGTTTTCTTGCTGGGGAGATATCTCTGGTATTATGGCTGTGTCATTTGGCTGTTGGCCTAAACAAGCGTACATATGACCAATGTGTCAATAGTAGATTTCTTCTTGATGAAAACCATGTGTTTGACAGTACTGCCTTAACATCTCCTCTTGGTAATACTAATCACCATGAAAAAGTTGTTCCAGGTTGTTCACCTAGGTTCTTACCATAAGCCACGTAGGTACTTCTCAAAGGATAATTTGTTCAGCTTTCCTACCACCAACTAAGGAAATGCATATATGCCTACAGAAGGTATCTAACATGGCTAATCCTAAAATAGGTATTTCTTCCTCATCTTAAGGTAGCCATCTAAGTAGCCTATCAACCAGTTACCTACGCAGCTGGGACAGCTGAAAAGTCACATAGGGCTGAAACTGCAGAAGGACTCACCTTCTGGGTTTTAATGACTCCAGTTCACAATTTGAATCCATAGCCTTCAATCTGTTGCTTAAACATTCTTGGATCCCCTCTCCTCCCAGGGAAAGATGGCAATCTGGTGGGATCTTTCAAACAGCTTAAGCATTGAACATGTAAATAGGAAATACTTCAAATACAAGTTGATATCTTATTTCTTACCCTTTTCCTGAATCTCATACAGCTTCATGTGATATAGGACTCCAGATCCTATATCCAAGTCTGGTGGTTTGGAGTACCAGCCTCCCAGAGCTGGGAGCCTAAATGACTCAGGAGGTATAATTTTTTTTTTATTTAAAATATCCATCTCTGACAGAGTCCTACTTGGTATGACCTAACTCAGTCAGGCATGTATTTGAGGAAAAATGAAGAATGAATTAAAATTATTAAGTCTTTCCAGTCTTCTGAAAGGTTAGATGCTTTTCTTGCTGACCAGTGATTTCAAATTTGTGTAATGGAAACTAAGTTTAAGAGTCAGGGTGAGATTACTGTATCAGCTGAGAGTTGAGAGATTTTGTGTATCTCAAGGCCAGAGGCAGTAAATCCAATGTGAATTAATTTAGGATACTCCCTACTACTGGAGGCAGTAAGTATGTATGTGCTCATACCATGAGGAAGGTGTACTCACTGCTGTTCTCTCCCTTTTCTCTGTAGCTTTGAATGAATACAGCTTAAAGCACTGTTTTGGCTGGGGATCAAACCTGCTTTTGTATATGTTTTCTAGAGCATGCTAAGGCGGGTTGCTGGGTCTGGTTCACTATGGCCAAAACATTTAAATTCCAAAGCCATTCCAATTTGAAGAATTAAATAAATTTACTCAGCCTGTGAGATAGAGTCTGTGCTGGAGTAAAGCAGAACGAGAACTTCAGAGAACTCAACAGTGAAAATGTAAAATGTCTATATTTTTTTACCCTGAAGCCTCATGTCACTTCTCATGGCCTTGCTCCTTCATCTCTGTAATAACATCTAAGTATTAAGAAAATAATTTCTTACTCTCACAAATTTAAGATCCTGTAGCAGTGGGAGCCCCATAGGCAATCGAAATATACAAAAAAAAAGAAGCCTTGAGCCCTTGTCTTCAGCCACACTAAGAACTGCTTTATGGTATTAAGTGCATCATTTATGGCAGTTTTTTAAATGACTGTTCTGCTATAAAGGTAGAATATTCTAAATCTGAAGTGCATTTTGGTATCACACTTGCATATCAAGGCCTTCTTGCATATTAGATGAGGAACAATAAAAACAGTATGAGAAAAAAAAGAATAAAGAAAGCAGTTTCATAGTATTAATTCCTTAAAGTATTATTCAGTTCAAGTTCAGTCTTCATTCTACTTGTAATACACTTACAAAGTTAGAGAGAAGTTACACTTCTCTATTGTATTTTATAGCATCCTGAGAGTTGTGGTCAATCTATTTTCTTCTCTTATTGCAAGAAAAAAAATATCTCGTACTTTTCCACCCAGTGACCATGCTACAGGAAGTTCTTTCATCAGGGTCACATGTTTCAGTCTCTCCCCCTTTTATTTTGTGGCTTCGTACCAGATGTCAGTGGTTCCTTTCAGAGTCAGGTTTCTCAACGGTTTTGCTTTCAATCTTTCCTGTTCAAAAATCTGTCTATTCTCAAGGCTCCAGGACTGAAGCTGTTACCTTCCTAGTTTCTTTCCAGATATTCTTCAACCTTTTAAGATCACAGGAGAGTCTTCCAGAAGATGAAGTGGAAAAAAAAATTATTTGGAAAATATACAATGTAGTCATATACACAAAAGTCAACAAAACATATTGAATCAGCTGAGTGGCTCATAGTCCAAATGTTAATAGTTGCTTGTCTTACTGAGAGTCAAAACTCTATGCATATAACATTCCTTGTGAATCTGCAGCTTCCCTTGTGAAACCTGTTAGCCTCAGCCAGGCTGGTTCTTTGTTCTCCTGTGTGCTCTTACCCCCTCCAGTACAATGCAACCCAGGCACCCAGAGCCTGCTCAGCCATAACCCCTTTGTTCTAGTAGAACCAGGCTGACCCTGCCTAACTTCTCTATTCCTGCCAAACCTACCAAGAAATTGGGAAAAAAACAAACAAACAAACAAACAAAAATACCCAACCCAAGCAACAAACCAAAACCCAAAAAAAAAACAAAAATAAAAACCCTTCTCGAATCTCCTGCCTTTCACAGGCAGCCTCAATACTGAGTGGAATTTTTCTACAGCAGGAGACTAAGTTTACCTTGCCTTTAACATAAAGAGCCCTGTTGCTGCAAAGTCATTCAAATGAGCATTTCTTTTGAGCACCAAGTGCCTTGGACATATAGATAATGGGTGCATCTCACTGGATAGATGCCCTTAGCCTCTGCCTTTTTAATTCCTCCTGCCACTAATGATTTTCCTTCATGTTCCCAGCACACAAAGAGACCAATTCCAAACCCCCTAATAAGCTAAATGTTCAAATGCAAGTACCACAGCATTCCCAGGGATTCTGTTCTTCGTACTTGTAGCCAGAACCAAATTTGCATTTGCTGTAGTTTTGTCATGGTCAATGGAGAAATTATGTTCAGGTAATTCCCAACAGACAGCCCACCAGGAGCTCTTTATATTGATATTGATTCCCAGAGGTGTCCGTGGTACTTTTAGGAGAAGGCTGAAAAGAGGAGTTTTGCTTTTTCAGTATGTTTCCAGTGAGTGTTTCCCTTCTGAGTAGAGAACAAATAACTGTGAAATGTACAATAAATGACTAAAAATATATGCAGTCTCTTTTATTAGACTAAGTAAGACAAGAGGCTATCTTCCATTTCTATTGGGAAGCTGTAAAAGACTGCAGATGTGATTTAATTGATAACCATACATTCATCAATAACTTCTGTTATTATGTTTCTATGTCCTCTAAAAATAGCTGCTTATTTACTTTATATCTTTTTCTTCTCAGAAACTGTTTGTGGGACAGCTCCCTTTAAATAATAATTAATTTTAGCTTATAAATTACAGAGCTCCTTGAAGTTTCCCATAATAAGTTAGAAGACATCATAAATCATTCTCTCTCTACCTCTCTCTCTCATACTTGTGTTCCATTGCCTATGCAGAAGCTGCTATGACAGTGTGGAACTGAAGCACAGTCAGTGACTCTGAGGCTGGACCATGGGCCAGGAGTTAACACAACTCATCCCTGGTGTGCAGGAGCAGCCAGCTACCACCTGGTGACTCCCAGACCTTTATCAGGACACATGGAGAAGATTTAAGACACCTACGACTCTCTGTGACAAAGAAAAAGATCACCAACTAACTTGTAACACAGGTGGCAACAAACAGGTAAGCATGAAGAAAACAAAATACACCCTCACCTGCTTTCAAACAGTAACAGTAGCCTCCACCAGGAACGTTCTCTTGGGATAAGTATCTGCTAGTGGTTAATGATCCAAAGCATGACCTGGGCCATTAATTCCTCCCAGTTGGTTATTGGTGCCTCAGGAAATTTCCTACACCTCAGTCATTGCTGTTCAATTAAACCCACATGGCTGGGTCCTGCAGCTTTGCTGCAACATCAGATTTCTAACAGTTGTGTTTGGCCAGCCACTAACTGAAAGGCTGCATCCCAGTTTAAAAGTCAGTGTAGGGCAGCTCTGGCCAGTCCTGTATCTCCCTGGATTTCTTGCGGAGCAGAGTGTACCAACAGTAGATCCAAGTGGAGAGGAAAGTAAGCAATAGTCTTGCTGGTTCCTTAACTTAGCTGCAGGCAATGATCAAGCCAATGGAAACCAGGAGCCTCTTCCAAGCATCTGCCTCTCAGAATGTGACACCTTGGGTCACTGTTTCCCATGCAGGAGTGCTCAGAAATATGACAGGGTGCACTGCAGAGGCACAACTGGTTTCTCATTTTGTTTTGTGAAGCCTCATCTTTCACACTTCCTAGGAATAGACACCGTGGGAACTGCAGTGTGAATCTGCTATTAAAATGTTTGGTTTTGACACTGTGAAACTTTTTTCATTAAAAAAAAAAAAAAATCACTAGGTCATTTAAATGTCAGAATACTATCTATCTATATTACATGTATATAAACAGCTCATTTAGTATTTAAATGCACAGTAAATCGATGTGGTAAAAGTTGAGGTGAGCTGTTTTCATAGCATACAATGGAAACAAGAAGGCTCATTTTTCAAGTGAGCAGAGTCCAAATGAATCAGTGCTGTCTTTTTTTCTCTGAGATGTGTCAATTTTGATACAACTGTCTCTTTAATGTAAACATTATTCTGTCAGAATTTTTCCAACCAGCTATACACCCAGCAGCAACTGATAAAAATGCCAGAACCAGCTTTGAAGGCTGTCCTGCTAGCCCAGGGCCAGCAAGCCAGCCAACAATCTCCTTAGCCTGAGAGGACCTGCTGCTGCCTCCATATGAGCATGTGGGCAGGTTTTCCCTGTCAGATCCTGCTTGCATAGTCCTCGGTTTTCCTCCTCCTTTTACACCTTGAACCTTACATCTTCTATAGTGTCACATACCAAGCTGTCAGTAGTCCTTTTTCAGGCAGAAAGGCAACTATTACATCCAAGGGGTTCATAGCCCACCTGACTGCTCAAGTCCTAAGGGGCAATTAGGGAGGCACCTTCCAGTCCCTTGGACTATTTTTTATTTGTGCTTTATGTGAAGGTGACTTAGCAATATTTTGCTTTATTGAGTGTATAAGGTGGAATGAGAGAAGATCAAATAAATGAGTATTTAAATACTTGGGGAAAAAATCTGAAATTTTAAATAGTTACAAGTACATGGGACACTAAAAACAAAGAGTTTACTAAGCAGATAGGTATTTGTTGCATTTAAGGCAGAAACTAAAAGAAATCCCGATAATGGCATGAAATTTTAAATTAATTTGTATCCATTGAGAACTGCATATGCATACACAGCAAGGAATCACAAAAAAGTCACAGCGTGCACTTGTTTTCATGCATAAAAATGGTTTTTAAGGTTTGAAAGTCCATGGGGACTCCCAAAAAACCTGGAACTATGTAGTTCAGGGAACCAATCTGAAAAGTTTTATGATGGTTACTGCTTGCAAGTCAAGGCACAGTATCTGTATCTTCTGCACCTACTAATTACTCACTGGGGAAGTGTGTCTGTTAGGTAGGTTTAGTCAGATAAACAGAGTATCTGGACTGCAAGAAGTTTGTTGTACAGGACATCACTTAAGCAAGGTTTCTTTTCCTGGATCTAGAATTGTATCTTTTGTCCAGCTGGAACCACCACTTGCAAGATCCAGGAGCAAAGAACTTTACGTGTGAAATAATAGTAATTTAAAAACATGTATTTAATTTGAAAGCAATATGTTAAGGGTAACATCTGCGGAGTGAATTCCAGACACAGCCTCAAAATAGATTTTGGTTCTGTCCTCATCCATTGCATAGCGAGAGGCTGTTGCTGCAGCAGAATGCAAATAAGTAGGCAGTCTGCTTCTCTATCCCAAACCTCATAAATCTCAAGTCCACTTGTAATCCTGTATGCAGCTCACAGAAAATAACCCTTAGGGCTAAAGTAAGACAGTTTAAAAGGTGTGAAGAGCAGTGGTACCGTGTTATGGAGGCATGTGGTTAACAACCTCCTGAGGGGCATCAGCGCCTTGCCACAGGCTCCCTCAGGCAGACCTCAGTGGTGGTGGCAGTGGCAATGCAATCAGCATCTGCACAGCACCTGGCAGGGACAGGGGGAGTTGGCATGGCATTCAGGCACATTTTTCTTACACATCTTAGAGACCAAACACCTTTACTTTCCCATTAGAAAACACTGTTTCTACTGTGTCCTATTGCTGAATGGCAGGTGCCTTGTAATTTGCTCTTCAAAAAAACAAAACAAACCACACAAAACTGTTTAGAGCTACAGTGCCTGAACAGTGGTTCCTTCAGTACTGACTCCAGGAAAACTTTCTTCTACACACCTGTCCACCAGACCTGTCGCCTGTGAAAGACTTCTTCTGCCATCTGTGCACTTGTAACTCGTGCTCGTAACTCATAAATTGTGTTCCACAGCTGTGTTTTGCAGGCTCCATCAGCAAGGTTCCCAAAATGAAGGCCAAAACAGCTCCCCGTAAATGCTAATGAGGGTCACGTGGGTAAGTCTTTATTTGCTGTGCATTAAACTTACCCTGAAGGACAATTTCCAAGACTTTAAAAACTTCATTGAAAGGGGAAGGGTAGGGAGGGGTATTAAGACTTTCTTGTAATGTCAGTGCCTTCTGGCCAGGTTACTGTCACTTTATTCCTTGCCACTGATCCTTAAATAGAATTTATGGTTGCCCATTTTGCACTCACCTATTCACAGGGTCACAGATGTATCCATGCAGAATGATTACTATCATATAGACAGAAGAAATACGTGCTTGAGGAAAGGAGGCTAAAATCTCTTGGGAAAAATCAGGCTTCTCATAGCTGGTGTGGAAAAGACCCAAAAGGGACAGAGTAAGTTTTCAGTTTTTCATACATTATGGCAGCAGCTTTACAGTTAGTCTTGCCGTGTCCACCATTATCCCTAGGAAAAACACAACTTCACAGAAATAATTCCAAGTTCATAGATGAGCTTGTCATCTTGCTGTCAGAAAATAATCTTTCATTTACTTGTGAGAATCACACCTTCTCTTGCCATAAGAAATAACAATCAGTCTCCAAAAGCGCCCTGCATACTGCAAGGAAACAAAAGACCCACAACGTTCTAGTAATATCTTTGATAAAACTGAAAATTATAGCAATAACCCTATTGCTGTGAGTCCTTTATGTGTCACTCCACTGGTGGTGCCTTATCACTGGAGCACGCTATTAAGTCGTGTGTTTTTTTAGAGCAGAGTTCCATCTCCTGTTGCATCATTTCAGTGATCCTCTCTAACTCAGGCCTAATTCAGTCTGATTTCTGTCTTGAGGTGCCCTCCATGAAATTCTGGTCTGATATGTGCATGTGTGAAAGCCAGAATGTCACCAGATCTAACCTGATGAGCTAAGGAAACATTGCTGACAGTATGCAATTCCCTGAATGTGCTTTCTGTAAAGACAATATGTAGTGTCTCCAATGCCATCTGCAAAGAAAAGTCTATGTAGACCAACAAAGAAACACAGAATGGAGAGGATCCTACTGGTTTCACTGGATTTTCAAGGAATCAGAACAAAGCCATGAACTGGCTAAATAAGATTTTGAAAAAAATCAGGATTTCAGCCTGCAAAATGAAAGATAGCAGAGTAATTGAAAGATAGCAGAGTAATTACTTGAGAAAACTGACAATGCTAAACTGACTTACTTAAGGGAAAAGCAGCTCTCATGTTATCTCTGTTAACTTTTGGCATTGCTTTATTCTGAGATTGACGGTGGGGCAACAAAACAGTTTACTGTCAACGTGCATAGAAACAAAATTTTTCCTTCTACTTTTGAAGAAGTGTGTAAAAAGACCTAAATAAAATGGTCTTGAATTTTGAGAAATAAAATCAAACTTTTTCGCATTTCCCCCCTAGCTCCTTTTTAACTTGGTGGTACTTGGGACTAGAATTAGAAATGCCAGTACATTCATCTAAAAGTTGTTAGACACTCAGATCCTGTTTCAAGTGGAGCTGAGCACAGAAGGAGACCCTTTGAAAACCACAGTTTTCAGTGTTATTTGCTAGCTATAAGGGATCCTAAAACATTAGAAATAATTAAGAATATAGGGGATATACTTTAGAAAATGCCCACTGTACCTTAGGTCAGGTCAGTGAGGTGAAACACCTGACCTCCTCAAAAGACAGAATTATATATGATCTTACAAATGTTTGGTCTTAGAAAAATTTTCACTTTTTTTTTTTTTTTTTTTTTTTTTTTTTTTTTTTTTTTTTGTTTTGTTGTTGTTGTTGTTTTTTTATATAACTCTAGAACTTGTAGATCTGAAACACCCACATGTAGTAGTACTTAAAGGGAGGGAACTGGAACTTTTGGAATTTTTTCACACTTCTCTTACTATCAGCAGAGGGTTGCAAAGTCAAATTTTGACATATGGGTCACTTTTGCTAGATCACAAGCAGCTGCCAGACAGTTTGTTTCAAGGATACAGAAATCATTGAATTACAGTAAGAGAATAGCACACATCTTAAATGGTAACTCCTAAGTTTGACAGTGGTCTCCTTCTTTAACTAGGGAATATATGGAAGAAAAACTGCTAAGTACATCTTTTAAAAGAATTTATTTGCTAACTTGAAGATATTTTGACTAGTTTTCTCTTTCATAACATGATAGTTGGGAGCAAAACTGAAGCACATAAATAACTCAAAAAAATAATATATTTCTAAATAGACTTCCTACAGAAACCCAAAATCTACTTTTCAGACTTAGGAGCTTTCTTCTCAAAAACACCTTGCTTTTTTTCCCCTGCCTGCTCAAATGGTGGAATTAGTATGGCATTTGCAGTCCTTTCTGGCAGAGGTCTCCATGTAAGATTTTAATTTTGCCTTCTTTTTGGTGTTCGCACCAGTCAAGTGCACAGCGTCTGTTTGAGGTCCCAAAAGCCATTGTTATAATTTTTATGAAGCTCATGAAACAATAGATACATATAATCATTTTGGGTGTAAAAGATGTTTAAGATCATTGAGTCCGACCATTAATCTAGCACTGCCAAGTCACCACTAAAGCATAAGCACCACATCTACACATCTTTAAGTACCTCCGGGGATGGTGACTCAACCACTTCCTTGGGCAGCCTGTTCCAGTGCCTGACAATCCTTTAGGTGAAGAAGTTTTTCCTAATATTCTATCTAAACTCCCTCTGGCTCAGCTTGAGGCCATTTCCTCTTTTCCTGTCACTTGTCATTTGGGAGAAGAGACCAACCCCCACGACCACCCCCCATCTGGCTTCAACCTCCTTTCAGGTAGTTGTAGAGAGCAGTAAGGTTTCTCCTTTGCCTCCTTTTCTCCTGACTTATCAGCCCCAGTTCCCTCAGCTGCTCCTTGTAAGACCCTTCACCAGCTTAATTCCCCTTCTCTGGAGACTGTCCAGAACCTCAGTGTCCTTGTAGTGAGGGAACTGAACACAGTATTTGAGGTGCAGCCCCTCCAGTGTCAGGGAATGATCACTTCCCTGGTCCTGCTGGCCACTATTTCTGATACACGTCTCCATTGGCATATTTTTGTTGCTGAAAAAGCTCTTAATGACATTCTCATTTGTAAAGCCAAAACAAGGATGGGTGAGTGAACTGAGCCAATTCATGGATAAGAGTTACTTACATTTGATTGATGCTCCTTACTGCTGCAAAATACACATCTTACTGTCCACTTGAGCCTGGGTTTGCTGGGCTGACAGAATGCAGTCAAACAGAAGTTACTGAGAGAGAGTAAAGAGAAAATCTTCACTAGCATCTGTAAAAAATTAACAAAAACTTCCTGAAAATATAAAATAAACAGTATGTAAAGACAGCTTTATTTGCTATACATATTAATTTCATATGTATCCATTCATATCTAGAATATTTTTCCTACAATAGCATATGCAGTCCAAGAGAAAAGTTGTTAATGATGGATTAATCTTTTCCTGCTGCTCATTCCTCATATACACCTTGCTCTGTAACACTGCAGTCATTTTCTGTGCAGGTTGTGATGGTGCCACGGAGAGTAATGACTGCAGGTGACAAATTAGGCATGGAGCAGTCTATCTGCAGCAATATTCTTGTTTATATCACTTCATCTCACTTAGAGCCTTGAAACTGGGCACAAAGCTATTTTGTGTAATTTCTTCTGCTACCTTGGTTAACTTAAATTACTTCTTATTTCATCATGTCTTAAAATTGGCTAAGTCTCTGAATTTCTTCATGAATGCCCTGCCATCACCAGCACAAAGCAGAGGTCCCAGTGTTTCCCTGACAAGTACATATTTTTTTTGCAAAAACCACTCAATATTCTTTGCCAGTTTGTTCTTTGCAATAGTTTCTCCTTGATCCTAATGCTGCATAAGAGCTAAAGTTTTCCACTTAATCTCTCCATAACCTTCCAAAAATTGGCTACCTCTCCGCTCCACCCTCACAGATAAATGTCTTCTTCCCCTGCTATGACCAGAAGGCTGCTGCAACAATCCTTTTCCTGGCTTGTCAGCACATCTTGAGGAGGGCGGAGAGGTTGCATTCACTGGTAGAATGAACTATTCATCTAAAAAAAATTATCACAGTGCTACTTGTCTCTTCAGCTATAATCCACTACAAAACTTTTCTCTCCCTTTTTTCTCTGCAAAACACCTGCCTAGACTATCCCCCTGTTGATCCCTTCCTCAGCTTCACCAGTAATACCATTCTTCTTTTGTTTTCCTTCTGTGTAGGAAGAGGCCTCCAAAAGTTTCCCTCCTGCAAAACTGTCTCTTGTCAATGTTAAAAAGCATATTCTTCACATAGTTCAGGCAGCAGACACACTGCAGTTACTTATTTTCAGGCTAACTGGTATTGAGTCATTGTCACCTTTCTGTTCTCTCTCCTGGTTTAGCAGACATTTTTCATTACTTACAGTACATTTAGGTTACAAACTCCTATGTAAGGTATGAGGTCTACCTTGTAGGAAAGGACCAATATGCTGGACTAGTTACTGACAGCTGCCTCAATACAATAACAGAAAAAATACGTTACTACATAAGTGGTGGAAAGTGAGACCTAGTAGGCTTGTCAGTCTAATTGGCACCTTCCCCAGTCACCATAATTTGCATTAAAATGGCTGACACAGAGCAGATTCATGGTTTATATTAAAGTATCTAGCAAGCCCAGACATGAAGGCTTAGTCTGGTAATGGAGAGAGTCAGAGGAAAGCTGTTGATGAAACAGTACTTCACGGTGTTTGGTATGTGTAGCATTACAAGGTGAGAGCACTTCATGTTTTGGGGATGTGCTGGGAAATTGAGAGCAGCTCTCTTAAGGAGTTTTTTTGTTTGGAAAGAGAAAAGCAAATGAAGAAATTGTACATGGGAGATGGCTGCCTTTCAAAAAGTCTCCTTTCATATATGAAAAGGCAGCCCATCTTCCACAGCCTAGTGTAGCCTGTGAGACGAGTTGAAAAAGCATCCATCCCTTCTAACAGGGTGCCCCGAGCAGGCCCACTATCTCCCAGAGTGGGGGGGCTGCCAGAGATTTTTCCTCTCAGCATCACTGCTTGCCCCTGACTGCACCAACAAACCATGGCCAAGGTCTCTCAGCATAAACCCCTTCTCCTTGGGCTCTTGTACAAGAACAAAGAGGTCTGCCTGAGAAGCTGTGTTTGGGTGTCTGAGATGCTGCATTTCGTGATGTGGGCACAGCTCACCCCAGGTTCCACTGCTAAGAGGCAGGCTGGACAGACCAGTGCACTGTGCCCAATGCTCCTGAACTAGCTGCTTTTCACATCCACGTGAAGCATTGATAGCTTTGGAAATATATATATTTTTAAACAAGCTTTTGATGTTAATGAGTGAACTCAGACCAGGTGAAAGCTTGCCATTTCCCTTCCAAGGGGGAAGCATATCTATAGCTGAAAAAGAAATGTTTTCTATGAAAAAAAAAACCTGACTAAAAGACATTGTAAAAATGAGTTCTATAATGTGGGTCTATACACCTAATATACTACCAGAATTTGTACTTATGTAGCATAGATTTGTTTGGTTTCTACCAGTAGTGTGAAGGAACCATCATACTTATGTCCTAATAATCCAGAGCTATCATCTCTCACCATCATTTCAAGTCAGATAAAACAGAATACCCAATTCTGTCTCCACAAGCTAATCTGCATTGTCCTCATCTTGCTACCTCACTGTTATTTAATGTTCTCTTTGCAAATATGCTGATTCAGCTTGACCTTCATCTCACAGTTTACATCCCTTCTTAACCAACTTCACAGCCACCTTGCCAGAAATCTTCAGTTCAGACGCAGTCTGGGTCCCTGCTCCTCTGTCAAACATTCAGTCCAGATTTTCCATTGCTTTGCTTCAGTATAATCCTGTTATGCTTAATTGAGTTACTCCTGACATCCTCCAGTGTCAGAGAAGGGTCCTGGCCAATTGCTTTTGTTTTGTCATCTAAGTCTCAGTTATAGTTCTCTTAAAACTATCATCTCCAATTGGCTACCTATTTCAGAGCAGGGGTGGACAAAGCACTACTTGAATGGCAAGCCCTACATAAACGGACCAGTCCCTGGAGCATCACCAGACCCCATAAAGCTGGAAGCTAATCCAGTGCACAAAAGGGGCATTGAACTGAAAGGTGTCTGGTTAAAACAGACAGGAAGGATGTCTGAAGGGAAAGTGCCACCATAACAAAGATGTGGAGCTGAGGAAATGTTGATTTCCCAGGCTTACACAGAAGAAAACTGAACAGATACCATTAAGGTTCAACCCAGTATCTCTTCCTCATGACAATTCTCCTCTTTCCATCCACAAGCATATTTTAGAAACATCTTTCTTCTCAATTCTTTCCATTATTTTTTCCCAGTTAAGCAAGGGTGGAGTTGGCCAGTCCATTACCCAGAGCAAGGCTCGCTGTTCCCTCTGGAGTCAGCAAGGCCACGCTGTCATGCAGACCTCACCTCAGATTGAGGCTGACAACCTTTATTTCCAGGAAATACAGTGCTGCAGAAGCAGTTTCTATAAGAACCTTTTTGCAGAATTTCTCATTCTTTTTTGGACATTTCAGGTAGCATTTTATGACACTGTGTTTTCTGAGAACAATATGAGTGCCAGCAGAGACACAGCATAGGAAAGACAAGAGTGGTTTGTGTTTTGTCTCTTAAGGATTTCAGAAAAAATTTATTGAAGAAGTATAGCAGTTATGGATTTCTATACATGCTAAATCTGATCAATGAAAATGGCTGATAACTTTTTTTCCCCTGAAGACAGTGTAGAAAACGATCTGTGTCAGAACAAAGATATTTAATGCTGAAAAGTCCTGTATGGAAGAAGACATTATTTCTTTGTCATGTGGCTCCATATTTTAGGAAATTATTTTGTGCATACATGCATATTTAAAGATTAGATAATGGTCTTGAATCTTAATACTTGCAAGTAAAAAAGCACTTTGTAGTTTATTGCATTACCATTATTCATTGTGTTTTATTGGTATGTTCCCTTTTTCTTATTGGTACTGTATAGTAAAAGCTTTGAGGGTGTTATGTGTGTTGAAAGGGAAGATTAAACTGCTTATGATTCTACAATATATGGATATAAAACAGAGGCAATAACAGAAGGACATAGCCTTTTGGTAAGTAGCTGGACGTAATATTACAAACAGAGATTCAGGCTAAATAAATGTGTTATTTTAAATGAAAACACAAAAGTAAAGTAATACTTTAAAAATTCAGTTCTAGATTTTTCAAAATATGTATCTAAACATACATCTTAACAACCATCTCAGTGTTGTTAAACAAAATTACTGTATCAGAATTTCTTAAGCCTGCATTTCCCTTGTATGCTCCAAAAGCATGGCAAAAAATAAAGATGAAAATGTCAAATTCCAATTTCCTTACATTCATGGAATTTTGTTCTAAGGAATGTTGTGAACAATTCCACTCCTGGGCTGCCAGTGTTTGTGCATATATTTAACTTTACTCCTCTGAACAGTCTCACCAAGTTCTATAAAACCAATCATTATTCTGGAGTCAACAATGAAGGTGAGAGCTTTCAGGATGTGGAATGCACTTTATCCCTCTGGCTTTACTGATAAACATTTCCTATTTTTTACCTTTAGTGGAGTTCAATTAGACTCTTGCAACACCTAGCAATTTTGTGAGTCTAGAAGCAACAGTTTGCAGTTTTGGGGCTCTATTTTCCTATGTATTGTCTTTCAGGACCCTTGTTAAGTAAGTTTAGAATAACACGTAACTGAAGCTGAAAATTGTCTTTCTCCTCAAATTATCTTTGTCTTTGTGGACTTGTAGACTTCAGTATTCCTGGGTAAGTTTTAGTTAATAAAACATGAAATAATTTTTTTTCCTTGACTATGAAAATAGGTCTTTTGTGTTGCTCTATTTGCAAAATGTTGGTTTTTTTTTTAAAGCAAAGCCTGTTTTCTGAAGTGAAAAGCTAGATTCAAATGCTGATATACACATTAAATCATCAGTCCTGAAAACTGCAACTATTTTATGGTGTTTCAAAGCTTTCTATAAGCAAAAATAATGTTGTGCTGGTAAATACTGCCTAAGGAGTCTCCCCACCACCCCTCCTGCTGTTTTTTGATAGCTCCCATCAATGTCTAAGGGGAACTAGGTATTTCTTTTATAATATCATTTTCTGCAGAATACCATATATAAAGTATTTTGATTTGTTATTTTCCTTTGAACAGATGTACTTTCAGAGATTTATAAAACAAAACCCCATGTTTTAAATCTGATTATTCAAGCTACTGAATGCCCTTTTGCTTATCTCATATAAATAAGTGATCTTGGAGAAAATCCATTATGTTACTAGAGCTACCTAATGTCACAAGTATGAAAATGGGCCCATTTCCAAAAGACATCTGCTTTTTTAACAAAATTTTTCTTGGTCTTCTTTCTGTAGCTGCACGGGCACCAGAATCTGTCATTCACTGACCCTTGCATTTGAAGAAACTGAAAAATTAGAGGTAACAATTTTTTTATAAATCTCAGTATATATTATATCTCTAAATCAAGTAGCTTTTTACCCATGAAACAGATAAACAGGAGTTTAGAGGCTTGAATAAAAAGGTAATATGTTCCAGGGTTTTTTCATGCTAAAGTCTTAAGAAAGCAGCCTGACTGACTCTTGTGTCTTGTGACTTCCCATTGTACATTTCTATTTTATATGTTCAAGGAAACCATCCTCCACATCAGACTTCAGGTTGTCATGTTCTATAAAAACTGCCAGCTGCTACTTGTGAGATTACAAAAATTCTGTAGAACAAAATTATGTAAAAAATATGATAGAAATTTTGTTTAATCCTATCAGTTCATCACTAGTTTATATGCTGAAGCATGAGGAGTACTTGTTTTCTCAAAGGAAAAACAACCCTTCCTATAAATTATTGTATTTATGACTATAATTCTTGCCTTGGAGATCTTAGAGGGAAGAATAGATAACTAAAAAACACACCCACACAGAAAAAACCCCAACAACCCAGGAACACAACCTTTGTTATGTATTTCATCATTTCCCCCATCTTCTCTCATTAATAAAAACAAAGATGAGAAATAGTCTCTGATTTTGGAACAGAGATTAGGAAAGAAGATGGACATTACTTACCAACAAAGTAGTAGGAATAATGGCAAAAAAACAGTGATATTAACCTGGATAATCTCAGTAATCTTGTAAACTGTGCTCATGACATGAATGCTAGTTCTTGCAGAAAAGGAGACACGTACCCAAGGCAATCATGGATTAGGCATTCTAGTAAAAATGAAGATTTTTACTTTTTTTTCTGTAAGAAAATGAAATTCTACAGGGAGAAGCATGATGGAAAAGCCTATATCAAGGAACTCCGTGGCACTAGGAAAAAAAATAAGGAGACTACTAGGTCTAAAGGATGACACATGTGAACTGTGATCCTATTTAGAGACAGTTTTGAAAGAAAAATTTGTAACAAAGTGACAAATGAAAGACAGATTTGCTATAAAAAAATATGCTAAGTCAGCTAAAAGCCTACACTGAAAAACATTATTACTAGAAGAATGGAAGTATTTTATGTCTTGAAACCTACTTACTGTTAATATCAATTAATAGAAACAAATAACCAGAACAAATAACAAATTAACAAATTAAATAACAAATTAACCAGAAACAAATAACTGGGAGGGGAGGGAGTGGAAAGAATAAAGGGAAAAAACGAATGAACGAAGAAAAAAACCCTATACAGCTCATTTATTTAACAATACTTACAGAAGTTCTGAGGGCACCTGAACTTTCTCATGTTGATAGCCTTCCTCACACTAATATTATTTTAGGATTTCCGAACACAAAGTGTCTAATTTTTTTTTTTTTTTTTGCATTTGACTTATGCATGTGTACAACCTAGATATGTATGATGTCACTGGAAGGGTTACACCATTAAGATAAAAAGAGTTTAGGGACTCGCTCAGCTAGAAGTCTTTCCTATGACTGACATACAATCTGATAACCTGCTGTGAAGAATGTGCCAGTGTTACATATTTTCTAGATAATCGCAAGAGCAGTACATTTTTGTTTTGAGATTCCTAACACGGAAGATGGCACTCAGAGAGGCATCTGAAATCTATGTTGCTTACTCACAACATCTAACTCTGGCACTGGACTCACCTCAGGAAAATGCAGCGTCCCTGATCAGGGAAATAAAAGACATCAGACATGGAAATAAAAGACATCAGACACGTTGTTTCTTGCATTTTTCATATTATGTAATAGCCACAATTAAGAGAAAGCCTTTGAGCTCTAATGTAAAGAAGCAGTACCTGAACAGAGGCTGTATGAATCCTGAAACCACTGTTGATAGAAAAAAAATAATCTTCCACTTGGAGGAATATGACTATTATTAAATTGTCATAACAGGGTTGCTGGTGAATCCCCAGTAGTGTTAGGCCCCTGGGTCTTATGACTGTCCTGCAAATCCAAAAGGTAAGGATGTATCAAGCATGACTGGGGCAACCTGAATGCCAGCAACTTCTTCTAATTCATGCACATTGATGCACACCTAGTCTTTCTCATTACCCATTGGCAAAAATGTCCCACTCTGAATTCCACTTAGGGACTATTATCCTTCCATTAGCACTAGGAGGCTTCATTGTGTATTTGTGTTGGACTCTCAGCTGCAGGTGGTCACAAGAGCAAGGCAGAAATTATTGTGTGATCAAGGTGTTCCTTAAAAATAAGGTATCCTAGACAAACAATTGCTGAGTAAATACTTAAAGACACTGTGCTAATGAGGAAAACAATACAATTTATACTTCTAGATTGCTGTCTTGGAAGAGAACTTAATAATCAAATATCCAAATGCTGCTCCATTAAGATAAATGCATGTTTACACTGGGTTTAGTTCAACAAATTTGATTTGATAATTTACATAAATGTTGTAGCTTATTGACAGTTAAGCTAATGTCTCTTGCATCTTCTGTGCAATTGTTTGACAACATTGCTTTATGACTTTCCTGAGCTGTCAAACACACTGAATCTACATCTCTACATAAGCATGCATGAATGGTTCAGTAGCTTCTGTGTACATGAAAGCCAGAATGATGAAACACAGAAATACGGTTAAGGGCATAGATAACGAAACCCAATTACTCTACATAGGTTGCACTCTGTTGACTCTGGTAATTTTAGCTGTTTTCAATCACAAATAAGACAAAGGTCAACATGAATGTGAATCATACTGTGTCATGTGGTTCTTGCAGACTTACAAACAGGTTTGTCAGCATTTCTGGCATACAGCAGCTGCTTGATGGTACCAAATGTTTTATGTCTAAAGCTCATTATTTTTTCTTTGCTTTACAAAAATAGAAACCTGTGCAGGCTTTGAAACAGGAATCTCTGAATTCAAACTGTACATCACACTCATCTTCTATTCAGGTAAGGCCATTAACATATTTATACTGATCCATTTTCATTACAGAAAGAGGAAGTATGTTAGTTACAAAGAAAATGGAGCTATCCACACAGCAAGAATCACTCTGATCATTTATTTGTCAATATAATGTAGCAATAGGGAGTGAGGGAAGATGATACATAAAATTATCAAGACAAGAGCAAATGTTTCTTATACTTTCTATACCACTGCCTTTTTTTCCAAGTATACTCTGCTCCCTCTAATCATTTTCATAAATCCAGTCCATCAGAAATGATCAAATGAATTAATAAGATAGATGGAAAAAGAGAGGTCAGATATGTTGGCTAAAATTAAATTGCTATTAGAAACTGTTAAAAAGGATAATCTCCCTCTTTCTGTAGCTTTCTGTATTTGTATTTTGAATTATTGTATGCTGTAATGAAATAATTGTATTTCATTACAGAAATAATTGGTTTAGTTGTTGACATATACAAGGGCTTGTCACACCTCACAGATTATAATAATTAGATTTTTTTTTCCCATAACATTGATTGCTCCCTGTGTACCCAGAATGGTTAAAAGTTAATATATGGCCTTCTAAAATTAATCGTTTGGGTTACAAATAAATCTTAGGCCTGATTTGTTTAAAATGTTCATGCACGAATAGCTGAGTGACACAAGATCCTAAATGATGAAACACTGGAAACTCTGCCAAGAGGCCAAAGGAGTGTTCACTTTCTGTATTTCACATGACAGAAGCAGGATGACCTGGAGGCAGAGCAACACAAGAATTAAATGGGCATTGCTGAGCAGGAATGGACACAGCCAAGTTGGCCACAGGATGTCCTTATTCAGAGGTTTTCTAAGCTGCTGAAATAACTGGCGAATAAAAAGATTACAAACTGTAAGCCAGTAATGACGCACTCCTGGCTAGCAGAAAGGAAGGAGAATTCTTGATGGCCGGAGAAAAAGGTAGAGATTATTTCCTCTCTTGCCCCCTCAGAAAACATCAAGAATAATGACAATGGGCATAAGGGCTCAAATTTTGCCAAGATACATTCTTTTCAGTGCTGTATTTTTCAACACACAGATTTAAAGAACAGCAATTCACATCCCTATTCCCTTGGATACCAGGAAAAAATATACCAATTTGCCCAGGCAGACTTTTGCAACTGATTCATTTGACATGCTGCCTCTGTGAAAAATCCCCTCAGGGTGTTGGTGGGAAGTGGTTGCAATTTACACCATTATATTTTCAGTGTGTGATATCCATGCAGTGTCCATTACCTCCACCTCAGACTCTCATAAACTTTAATACAATTACTCTCTAGCTGTGCTTTGAGGGCATGTAATGATGCTACTCTTATTTATTAGCAGAGAAAATGATGTATAGGAATGTTAATGTTAACACAGGGGCTTATGTGATCAGGGGGACTGAGCTTGGTTGTGTGCTCTAGCTACAGAGCCGGTCTTTCTCCCTACTTGGTTATTTTCAGTATTGAGGTATTCATCTCCTTATAGGGCAATACATATTCAGTGTCCAGAGTGGAGATGAGTTTATTTACTGACTGCAAAGTCAATACACCACCTAGCCTGAGAGAACATATAAAAAGCTGCCATTAACCTAGACCTTATTTTTGTTTCTGGGCATATGTGTCCTAGCACATGTTTGTTACTTTACCTCTATCCATTTCAAAACCTATTAGCTGGAGTGAAACAAACCTTGTGTTTGAATGAGTTTTTAGTGCAGAAGTGTAGCTCAGTAACAGAGAGAAACTCCTTTTTTTTCATTCCTTTTCTTTTTGGCATATACAAAGCCTGCTGTTAATGTGCTTGGCCTTAGGGCACCAGGAACTCCGCAAAGATTTATTCACATTTGACTGCTGTGTAAAAGGTTCATACAGATGAATGGAAATGTTTCACTGGAAATGGGAGTAGATTCTGGCTACTAGATTTTTGTTTCATCTTCTGAGATGCCTCTGATGTAGCTCATATGCTTCCTTTTCCTTTCAGTGTTTTTCATGAGACTGTTCAGGAAGAATCATTTTGTTATTGCTATGATTGCTTTCCACTTGGACTGCTCATGACCTTATCCAAATGCCTCAAATTCATCAGTAATGTTCAATGAACCTTTAACAGCTAAAAGTTGGAATGGCATCTTACCTTCTGTTCATTGTGTGTTGTCCTAAGCACACCTGAATGGTTTTCTTCTGCTCTGCTAGATGTTTTAATATATACTTTGTTGTTAGAACAGTTGGCAATTAGGACAACATCAGCTATTTCTTGTATTTGAGAGCAACAGTGGTTTTCTTTCCTCATCCATACATTTTCAGATGAGTTCAGTCTGCAGCTCTTGACTACACTGAAGTTCAGCCCTGAGGCCTTTGCCAAATCATCATAAAGATAGAAACCATCTGTAAAATCTGGATCACTGTGCAAACTTCCTCAAGGCTGAAGCCTGATCTGAGGCTTTGATTTGCATGACACGCTTCTGAATATTGACATTTGGCTGTGTCAAAAAAAACAAGTTAAGCCAGCCCAGAGCTTTCCTCCCCACCTGTTTGTACAAAGCTGACAAGCAGAAAAATTAAATGCTTATATTAATAAATGGGGAAGCCTGTTAAAATCCCTGAGCTGTTGATTTCTTCAGCTAGTTTTACTTTACTTGTTCCTGCAAAAATGTTGTGAGCATCTCTTATCAAAGCTGAGTATCTGTTCAAAGGTGTTGAGAACAGTAAATCCCACCAAGTCTGGCTTCTCTTTTGGGATACAGACCCACAGAATGTCAGAGGATGGAAAGCAACATTGGAGATCACCTAGTCTTGCTACTACAGTAGTGGGGTCATGTCTAACTATCAGAAACTTCTGTCTGTATAGATATGGGGTTCCTGTGCAGCTGTAAAAATGGTGTTGCTTGGACCAAATCCTGGGGACAGGGCTTACTTGCCATCACTTATTTGCCCTTGAAGACGTGTTCAGAGGCAGTTCTCCTATGTCTGAAATTGTGGGGCAGGCTGCACCGCTCTTGTTTGTCTCATTTCAGGCCAGAACATGTATTTTACACCCCACCGAAACAATGGCAGGAACATAATGTAATAGCAACCAGAAATACAAGGAAGGAGGAGAGTAGTGACTCTAGCAATGAACAGAAGAAGCCAATTACAGTTTGCAGACGGGAAAACATCTCTGTCCATCTCTTGCTCTTTCTCTGCAACAGCTCAGGGTGACACTGACCTCCTCCTCACCCTCCCCTATCACTGCACTGAAAACAAATCTTAACAGTTGACAGGCAAGCAAGCGACTGGAGGGATCAAACACCTCCTGATATGTGCCAAACAGCAGGCACAGCTGTATGTTTGTTGCTAGACTGCTTCCTCTGCAGAGAAAATCAAATGGCATTTGGTCAATTCTGACTGGGCTGATATTTCACGTCTTGCATTCTACTCCTTTTGATCTTCAATCTGTTGACTACATTTCCCTGCACAATAATGAGGGAGCCTGCTGAGGAGCCACGAAACATGCAAGAACCAGGGGGTAGAAAATCACAGCCTAAGGTTCATCGCAATGGTAATTTAGTGGGGCCTCCTGGTACCTGTATTTTAGGTGGTTGGGGGATCTCTCACAGTCTAAATTCTCATTTCACTTAGAGAAAATGCACTATATAGCATTAAGAGACTTAAGGGAATGTAGTGCTATGCCTGCTCAGGCATTACTGCACAGATGTTCATGCACCAAACACCAAACCATGGTGCAAATCATGGGCTTTCTGACTGAGAAGCAGAACTCAACACAGTTGGTAATTTCAAAAACTCTTTTCTGAAAGGAAAAAAGCAAATCTTTACCATTGCTTTTTCAGAGGGTTATTTTGTTTCATTTTAAAATGCTGCTTCTACTAAAACATTCCTATTCAAATACCTTCTCTCCCTCAGAAGTTAAGCTACGTACTGTCTATAACACATTACAGTGTGTCTCAGAAATGTTAAACGCAGCGTCTCTGTTCTCAAGATTAGGTGGCACAAGGCCAGTGTAAATTCATTCCTGAAGTGGGCTCCTCTTTGGTTGAAAAAGTAGCAAATCCTGGTTAAAAAAAAAAAAAAAAAAAATAGCATGAGGAAGGGTGTAACATTTGGAAGCAGGAGAACATGAAGACGCAGCACTGCCCTCTGTATGACATTCATATACCACAGTGGAAATGTGTCACATTCTGAAACTAATTTTCCGTTAGGGATTAGAAAGAAAAAGAAATTAGTGGAGAAGTAGGAAGGAATCAGATTATGTATTTATGATGAGAAGGGAATCCTAGATATAAGGATACTTTCAGTGTTTGAAAGGAAGAACCTATAGGGGCAAAGGTGGGCAGAAAGCTTTCACAGGGAACACATTTCAGAAATCACTGGGAGTATTTTGCAGGCTGCATGACATTGCACTGGGAGGAACAAGTTTTTCTTAACTTGAAGTAAAAAATGTAGCCCAGAAAAGAAATCAGATGTTCCTGATGTACTCCCATCCTGCTCATCATTGTCACCACTATCCTCCAAGCTGTCTAGTGCTGCCCTTTTCATTGGAATTACGCAAATCAAGGGTCCAGGCAGAATTTGGTTTTCACTTTTCCACTACAGGAACTTAACAGACATTGCAGTCACAGAATCACAGAATCAGCTGGGTTGGAAAGGACCTCTGAGATCATTAAGTCCAACCCTTGACTCACTTCTGCTGTGGTTACTAAACCATGGCACCAATTGCCACAACAGAATCACAGAATCACCCAGGTTGGAAAGGAAACCAGTTGGGTTGGAAAAGAGTCTTTTCTTTCCTTCCACTTTTGAGATCTAGATTTAATTTCAGTGCTATTTATCCATTCATGCTTAGCTCCCTGTCTTCTTTCTATAAATCAACATTGATCTCCATCTTCTTACTCTTTTAATTAATGCTTATTCACTTAGCAGTGTATAGAGAGAAGTTTTACAAAATCACTGCTTCATGGCAAGTGAATTTGGATAGGGAATGGTGGGAAGAGCTAGAAGCAAACAGGAGGATACTGCCTTCTTTTAAGCCAGTTATATGGAATAGGAAAGAAAGAGTCAGAAATAGAAAAATACCATCCCTAGGTAGCTGAATGAACAGAGCATATATAGAAAATACACTTATTTGTCCAAGAGAGCATAGCTATGGGCTATTTCCAGCAGTCTTTTTTCCTTCTGGATGCACAGCTTTGATGCTCCCTACAAGGAGTGCCTGGGGAAAAAGTTGCTTACATTGGGTTAGAAGAGAAGGGAAATAAGAAGAGGAGGGAGGAGAGGGAACCCAGGCTCATCCTCACCCTTTGACTGCCTCAGTCTCTGCTCTCAGCTTGTAGCCACTGGTTCCTGATTTGATGCTCTTAGCAACATTTTGATTCATGATGCTTGTCACTCATCCAGCAGTTGCCTCTTTCTCTCTAGCTGCCATCCACTGCCTAGATGGGATCTAAATTCCATCAGTGCACCCTAATCCCTACCCCAGAGACTACTGATAGCCGCAGTTAATTCCCCAGTCCTTTACCTGGAGATGCCAAGTGTTGAAAATGGGAAAGAAATCCAACTTCTACTAGGTGTTCTGACACCGGAGGTTGAAACAGCAGATAAAGACTGAGTCTTTCTTACTTGTATTAGTAGGATACACTATAAGAAGACCCATGTTTGTGAAATAGAAACTCTGAATGGGTCTAGCTAGCAGAGAAATATTGTTCACAGGGCTGTGTCACAGAAGGCCTGTTGGGTCTCTTAGATGCAAGAGCTGACTTTAAGATGAAATTTCCTGCTGAGAATCCGTATTAAGTGCCTATCTGTGATGTGAGCTGGGTCAGGCTGAGATGTGGAGAAGCCGTGAATTGGGCAGGGGTTTTCCCTCTGGCAAAGAAGGAGCACAGCTCTGGGGGCAGAAAAAGGCTGAGCTCCAGGAACTCTGTGCTTCCCAACAGACTTGGAGAAGTTATTGCCTGTTTCTGCACATCAAGAGGGAAGTCAATGTACAGAAAATGTGGGCTCATGCCAAAATCTGAAATGTAGTAAGGCATGAAGGGCATAGGTCAGAAGAACACAGCTCTCCTGGCCATGGGCAACAGGCTGCACTGTCACACAAAGATATTCAGCAAGAAACAAAAAAAAAAAGAAAGCATTACAGAAATGAGGTACCAGGATGCAGTGACTCAAGGCACCAATGAACTGGATGTGAGGCCTCAGCATACCTACATGGCCACTATAGTTCTGGGGAGAATAAGAGAGGAATGTTATGTTTCCACTCCTCATTTGCATTGTAACTGCTAGAATACTTAGTTCAAATCTGGTGCTACAGATCACAAACAGCACAGATAAATTGGAAAGAGAGAAAAACAATGAGGATTGTGTAGAAACAACTCCTGGAGAGAAAGAGTGAGGGAACTCAATATATTTAGCTTACAGAGATAAACAGTGACTTGGTTGCAGTCTGTAAGTACAAGGATAAAGACCAGAAATGTTGTGATAAGGTCTCTGAAGTCTAGTAGACAAATGAATAGGAAAATCCTGAGTGGGTGGTGAATCAAGATAAGCCCCTGAACCTGCAAGAGCAAGGTTTACATTTTAATAGAAAATAGATTTAACTGCTAAAACAAAATTTTGTATTTTGTAATGGATCTTCCTCCTTAATTGGGAAATTTTTAGTCATTGTCAAATGATATTCTACTAATGGCTTCAGTGGAAGCAGGAAATAGTCTGAATTAGACTGTATCTTCTGTTACAGCAGAGGTCATGAGGGGACATTGGTCAATTTTAACTTGAGGTTTAATAAACATATATTCATCCCATAGTCCCAGGAACATGCTTTTAATGTCCGTACCAAGATACCCACCCATTCTACCTTAAAACTCTCTGACAACTCAGGGAGATGTCCTCTAGAGGAGTTTGAGCCATATTATCAGGTGGTTTTAGGATGGATAAAACATTACTCAGACAACCAAATTTTCCTCAAAACCTCCGGAGGAGAAAAGACAGTGAGAGCTATTTAAGGCTCTTCTGCTGCCACATGTCACACATTGTGACGCACTCTGCCAGCGTGGTTACACAACACTGCCACCTCCTCAGACACAGCCGCCTTCCCATGCAGGGCCTGCACCCACCCCTTCACCCCCCAGCTCCCCACCAAGCCACACACAAAGTAGTAAAACTCTGTTGATATCTATCAAACCCAACGATTTGGAAGCAAAGATGCATTCTTCCCATCCTAGAGGCTTCTTGCCTCTCTTTCTGGCACACGAAATCCTTGCTATTGTGAAATGACAATTGGTATTTTATTTTTAGCAATTATTTACTGACATTGAGTTTGGTGTTCTCCAAAGGTATTAAAGGACATTGGCACTGCACATGCAAGAATCGATTTGGCAGTCTTTCCACCTCCTGGCACCAGAGCATTAAGCTGTGGAGTAGAGGTAGATAAGCTGCTCAGCTAGTTTTGTCTACAGCCCTTCTGCAGCCTTACACCCGTGAGCAGCCCAGCTGAATCACTGGCTCTGTTCATGAAATAGAAACGCTGGAGGGCCCTGAAATACTGCTTTCCAGTAGTATTTTGGTCAGTATGAAAAATCATTAAAATTAAGTTACAACTAGGATAGCTAGAAGAAAGTATATAAAAACATGGAAGTAATTTAAGATGAGTATTTTGCCTGTTTTTTGACCGAATTAAGAGCACTGTGCTTAAAATATGTAGTGCTGCAGCTGTGATTCCTTTTTAAAAAATGTTTCCAAGCTTTAGAGATAAGCATGTGTTTACATAATAAACTACTGGCATGAAATATACATATAACAAATAAGGCTACCAGTAATCCCAAAGTGAAGGTTGCCCAATAGTTTCCAGAACAGGGCTGTGCCCCCAAGTATTAGTGGCCATGCCCATATTTTTTATTTATTTTTTTTTTAAACTATGATATTATAATATGACTGCTTTTGAATGAATCTTTATTGGAAGTGAAAAAGAAGATCAGCTATTTCTGACTTTGAGATGAAAGGAAAATATCCTGCTTTATGATTTTCAAAGTACGCTTTCAACCGTTTATTTAAGCAACTTGGACACTGCTGTGTTTCTTTGACAAGAGAGCCAACTCAGGAGCAAAGGAGACATCCCTTGGGAGAACTCTGCTCAAAGAGAAATTAAAAGCCTTTTAAAAATGTGCATGTGTAGTGGAAACTTTTTTTAGGCTTCCAGTTAAACAACCCCATCATTCTGACACACTGAGAAAAACCCAGATCGGGGCTCTTGGGCCAAGGGAAATGCCTGCACTTGCTCTCGCCTGAGTCACAGAAATGCAGGAGCCATGGGAATACAAAGAACTGGAAGCAGCCGTCTCTGCTTTCATGTCCAGGCAGTATGGAGTAAAGCAATGTGACTTGACCCAAGTGCATAGGAGGGAAGAGTAAATGAATGATAAGGGTAAGTTTGTAGGTGGCTTTATCAAAGACATTTTGGGCTGAGGATGACATTAACTGTGAGGACTAAGTTAATGTTTCATAAATGAGCACTAAGAATAATGCCAAGTTTGCAAATTATATATTCCCTGGGGGAAAACACTGAACTTGAAAAGTTTCTTCATTACAGAAGAACCAAGCATTCTTGAAAAAAACTTTTCATTTTTTTTAATTTAGATTTTTTTGGTTTTGCCTACACAAACCAAAGGGAAGGGTAATATCCCCTATTATTTTGATAATCCCTGCCCATTAATGTCTTCCAAGGCAACTTTTAAAACAGCTTCACATAAAAATATCTCTTCCTTCTCCTTTACAAAAGCAAATGCAGCAAGCTTTTCCAGAACGAAAAATCAAATATTCAGATCTGTGCCCTCTGGGGTGAATCTCGTTTTCAGAAGCTGCTGAGAGCTGTCCACCCTTCTGAACTGGCAGAAGACCAAAGCATAGAGGAACCTGCAGAAGTTCCCAGTTTAAAACTGCCTGGACGATGCTTTTGTTAGACCACCCAGGTGCAATATTCTGACACTTCCCTTCAAATACAATTTGTTACCTTCTAAACTTCACAGAATCACAGAATGGTTGAAGTTGGACAGGACCTCTAGAGGTCACCTGGTCCAATTCCTCCTGCTCAATCAGGATCACCTGGAGCCAGCTGCTCAGAACTGTGTCCAGATAGGTTTTGAATATCTGCAGGGATGGAAACTCCACAACCTGTGCCAGTGCTTGGTCACTCTCAGAGTGAAAATGCGTGTCCCGTCTTTCACTTTGTGACCATTGTGTCTTGTCTTGTGACTGCTGAAAAGTACCTTGCTCCTCTTTGCACTCTCCCTTCAGGTATTTATATGCACTGATAAGAACTCTCTGAGTCTTCTCTGCTCTAGGCTTAACAGTCCCAGCTCTCTCAGCCCCTTGATTTTTGCTCATCCAGGTGAGGCTGAATGGCCTCTGGCCCAGTCCCCTGGGTCTTCCTTTTCTGCCTTTTAAAGAGGAGGTTGATGTTTACTTTCTTCCATACTTGGGGAACTTCTCCCAGTCAATATGACTGATAACCTGTTATGAAGATTTTCCTTGCAGCTATATCTGACATCTCTCACAGCATTTGTGGGTGCATTCCATCAGGACCCTTGGATTTTTGTGTATCCAGTCTGCTTAATTATTCCCTGACCTGATCCTTTCCCACCAAGGGTACATCTTCCTTGCAACAGTCTTTCCCTTCCACCTTTTGGACCTGGGATTACTGAAGGCCAGTCTTGCTAGTAAAGACTGAGGAAAAGAAGGCATTTTTTCCACATCCTGCATAACCAGGTCCCCCATCTCACTGAGTAATGGGTCCGTATTTTCTCTAGTCTTCCTTTTGTCACCTAGGTGCTAATAGACGCTCTTCTTGTTGCCTGTGACATCCCTTGCCAGATTCAATTCCATTTAAGCTTTAGCTTTCATAACTTCATCATAAATAAACTTACAGAATGGCAGAAACACTGACTTTCTGCCATTCTGCTACAATGTTCATCAGCATCATGATGTGGCAAAAGACTTTGTGAAAACAGTTTCAAATTATGGATGTGTTGTTCTCATGCAAGAACTGAGCTCTTAACAGAGAAAGTCACGTCCAGCCATATAATTTCCTTGCACTATTTGAACACCTTCTATATGGTAATGGGTTTTTTAGCATTGCAAATGAGTTCAGACCATGGGAATCTCACTTTTTCAGCAATACATCATATTGCATTTTGGAAAAAATTATCTCTTCAGTGATCTTTGAATGGTGAAATAGAGGTCATCATGAGAAGTCATACATGCCAATTCATCTGGGGATGGGTGGAGGGGGTTATGCCTTTTTCTCCTTCAGAAGAGATAGCTAAATCATGTTACCAGAAAACTCCACATTGTGCTGTGAGCCATTGTGTCATTCATGTAAGTTTGGAGACGGATATGCAGGTAGCAAGTAGATCCAGTCAAATGGTCTTTGCTGACTCATGGATAAATCATGTTAGTTTTTGTTTTGGCATTAATGATATTTTCAAATCACCTCAATAATTTTTTATTTATTTTTTTATTATTATTTTTTATTTATTTATAATTGTTTTGGCATTAATGATATTTTCAAATCACCTCAATAATTTTTTATTTATTTTTTTATTATTATTTTTTATTTATTTATTATTTATAATTTTAAAACTAACATTTAGTTTTTCTCAGTCAATTTTTTTTAAGTTTTTAGTCCTGAAGTCACTTGAAGAAATTAAAGCAGGACGAAAGAGAAAGAGGCTATGTCTCTCTGCAGGTAATTTTATTAACCTAGAAGTGTTCCTAGTCTGGTCATCTGCAGGAGATAGATATTTATTTGATGGAAGCCCTTGGAAATGCGCTCCTGGTACAATGTCACCTGTCACTCAGGACAGAAAAAGTACTGAGGTGTTAAACTGGAGCTCAAGGGGAAAGTACCATAGCATGGACCTTAAGATTATAACAGCTGGGAGTGTCTGGATTCTGATAATAAGGGTGTACACTAAAACAAACGAAATATCCAACTAATCGATGATTAAGAACCAGTTTTTAAAATGCCTGTGGAATCAGCAGAAGCCAGGAAGGAGATAACCTTTTACATAGTTGCTAAATCTTTAAGGCAGTATTCCAGTTAACTGAGATAACAAGCGCCAAAAAGTATTTCTTTCTAGCCTGCCTGAGTAAGGTGTGAGTTCTCCATCCAGATTAACATCACAGGGGCATAGGGAGGTCATGGTCACTCTTCCTCTTTATGGCCAGAAATGCAGGGTAAGGACTCATAACCGTGTTTATCGTGGAGGGTTAAGGAAGACCCCAGTCTTGCACTACATCTTTGGAGTGACAAGAAAAAAAAAAAAAGGAGAAAGGAAAAGTTGGTGTCAGTGTAAGGGCGAGTAAAAGGGTGGGGAGGACTGCTAAAATCAGCAACACATTCTGAGTGAGCATCTCAGCGGGGCGAAAGGCAGCCTCTAAACTCTTCCTTATCATCACAAAGGCAGAAAATAACTGCAAATAGCCAAAGTGTAACTTATCCCAGAAAGATATTCTGTCCCCTTTCGGGAATTTGACATACCCTCAGTGTCAGGCACTGCAAAGTACAAGAACACAATGTGGATCCCTGCAGATTTTACACAAATGTACAAAACTCATTATTATTTAACATGGTACACATGTGAAAAATTTTAAAAATACACTTAAAGGCAAAGTTAATTGAGAAAAAACAACTATTTAAAAATGGTGGAAAGGTAATATTATTTTCATACAGGTTTTGTAATACATGAAACTCCATAAAATTCTTTCACCTAAGAAAGAGGTAATAGTTAAATGCTCTTAGTGCTGAGTGCTGACATATTTTTTTTTTTTTAATAGTTTACAGTTGTCACTGAGATTTCAAACTGTTGAGAGCACACTTAAGGTGCTCCACTGTAGTAATCTTTGTTAGCTAGTAATCCCCTATATCTCTGAGAGGAAGCAAGTAGAAAGCCTGGTTCCAGAAGGCAAACCACCCAGACCTAACTCCTGCTTCAAGTTGCCCCACAGAGAAGCTTGTTTCTCCATTAACTATGCAGAAAGCTGAGGAAGACTGTCTGGCTGTTGAGATAAGTGGTTGCTAACATTGTGGGTAGAAAAAAAGATTGTAAATGACAATAAAAGATGGAAGATGACCAGAGTTTTCTTCTGAAGGAAGAAAACTTAGTAACAAGCAAATCAGAGTTTCCTTTTTCCGATTGTCCCACCAGCTTATGAGCAACACAAGGAATTGCTAAAAATAGTGATCCAACAAACTATTTATTTTAATAAGTATAAGTATGTTTTATTATACATATATATTTAACTATAGGACCATCTACTTTAAAAGGACCACTTGCATACTTAAAAATGTATTTCAGGCTTTGCTGGATCAAGGTCTGTGTCAATCATAAATTACAAAACATCAAAGCAGTTTATTTTGGAGGCAAGGTCTTGACATAATTTTGGCTCTTCCTGACCTTATTTTTTTCTACAGCACTGCTTGCTGTACTTTTTCAATACTCTGATGTGTATTAATTCTGCATGATTACCTATAGTGGGATTTGTTTATCAAGCTTTCCAGATTCAATGATCTTACCACTCAGTAGGCAAATCTCTCTGCTTCTGCTGAAACATATCTGAAGTTACAATAACTTCTAATATTTCATTCTGATGTAATCAGAACAGGAGATCTATCAGAGTGCTCAGAAGTACTATTTGTTGTATGGTGTTAACTCTCCAACTCTGTTTAGGGCCTTTTTGTTTTCTGCTCCTGGAAAATTTTTATTTACTTGAAATCTGCAGCACAGATGGGTAGAGGTCTTCCTTCAAATTAAAATTATTTACCCTCAGAGAATCTATGTGAATCTTTGTAAATTAATTTCAAAAGCCCTGCTCTGGAGAATACATGCTGTTCTTGTAGAACACACAATTATATTTTTTAAAAAATCTCTCCCTCTTAAGCAACATAAAACAACCCACACCAAATAGAACAAGTTTATGCCTTTCTATAGGACAAATCCTTAGCTTGTGCAAATCAGTGCAACTTCCACATCTTCAGGATATATCAGTTTAGCCAACCCACTGTTTTCAAAATCTGAATGTCTGAATTTAATATTATTTTGAATAATTAGCATGTTCCAAGCCCCAGCCTAGAGGATCCTTAAAAACCTGTAAAAAGGCATTGCTGATTGTAGGGCTAGGCTAGTCAACATGAAACTTGTGTGAAGCTTCATGTCAACACTGATTAACAAAACCAAGGGAGCAGGTCATTTGTTTTATATAGGAAAAAAGGAAATCTGTTAAGGAAATAATGCAGTTCAAGAAATACAAATATCTGCTCCATTCATCTTCTGCCACTGCATAATTTTCGAAAGACGTAAGAATTTACATATAGTATACAAATTCTCCTCAGCCTCACTTCTCTCACAGATCTTTATCTTCTCTTTTTTCTTTGTTTTTTTTTTCCTTTTTCTTTTCCCTTTTTTTTCTGTTTACCATCCCCAGCTTTGTATGTTTCAATCTATTTCTCCCTAAACTAGAAACAGAGAAAATACTTCTAGTATATATTTTCACTGATGAGAAATCATTGTCTCAAATCACAAGTGCATCATAAATAATCACAGAAGTAAGCCAGCATGGATGTACTATCCAAGAAACAATATTTTGGTGTTAATGCTGCCCAGCATACATTTGGCCCTCTGGGCAGCAGGTGCACATTGCAGGTTCATGTTGAGATTTTTATCAGCCATCACCCTTAAGTTCCTTTCCTTAGGGCTAGTCTTATCCATTCTCAGACAGCCTGTATTTTTGCTTGGGATTGCCCTGACCAGGGTGCAGGACTTTGCACTTGGCTTTGCTGAACATAAAGTTCAGATGGGTCCAGTTCTCCAGCTTGTCCAGGTCCCTGTCATCTGTCCCTCAGGTGTGTCAACTGCACGACTCAGTTTAAGTATCATCTGCAAGCTTTCTGATGGTACATTTGATTCCTCTCTCTATGTGGAATATTTCCCATAGGTACAGATAGAAGTAAAATAAAAATCTCACCAAAGAATCTGCCACAGAATCATTGCCATTCCTAGACATAACTAATAAACCTATCTATTATTATTATTGTCATATTTAATCAAATATAAGTTTGTTTACTTAGTGAGTCACAATTTTATTCTTTTCATTTTTGTCTTGCCTGTCTTAAAGTAAGATTTTATGCAAAAAAGTTATAAATTTCTAATTAGTCAAATTTATTCTGTGACCACCTGCAACATGTGAATAGAACAAGTATGGTCTTAACAGAAAATATCCTTGTGAAATTATCTGTAGGCTGCTTCAAGAGATCATAGCTTTTTTTTTTTTAATAAGCATCTTTATGACTCTTCTCAGAGGAAATTATACAATTATCTTTAGAGAAACCATCCTAGTCTGGATCTTAATTATGGTGACAAGGAGACTGAGAACTTAAGGAAAAGAATCAGGGGAAGGTCAGTAAGACAGATATCATTGTGGGAGTCTGCTATAGACTACCTAACCAGGATGAAGAGGCAGATAAAATATCCTGTAAGAAGCTAGGAGAAGTCTCACTAGTCTTTGTTCTCATGAGGGACTTCAACTTATCACCTCTCTGCTGGAAATACAATACAGCTGAGAAGAAACTTTCTGGGTGGTTCCTGAGCTGTATGGAAGATAACCTCCTGACACAGGTGGTGGGGAAGCCAACTAGGGAAGGCACCTCACTGGACCTGCTGTTTGTCAACTGAAAAGGATTGTGGAAGCAACCATTGGATGCTGTCTTGGGCACAGTTGTCATGAAATGGTAAGACCTTCTGATTTTTGGAGAAGGAGGTGGGTCAGCAGAACTGCTACTGCATTTAACACACTAGAGATTGTCCTGAGATGACCTAATGCATTAGGGAAGCCATTATGTCTTATCCTCACATAGAATATTTAGACATGAAAACATACATAAACAAACAATTGATGACCTTGAAATTCTCTCCTGTGATTAATTTTTTTGGAAAACCTTACCTTTCTCTGTCAAAGTGAAATAGTGGTATAATTTTGAAAGTTTCTGACTGCCTTCCCAGTTATTTCCCTACTTTCAGAGGTGTTGTGATTTAAATAAAGGAATAAAACCATCATGCATTGAACAGCTAAGCAATTAAATACCTTGTGGAAAGAAGCCAATAGCTTTAGTTTTCTTCCTGCAGTTGCAGATGAGAGACTTGGAAGGTGTTCTTATGTGAGAGCTATAGGGCTGAATATTATGTAGCTCTATCTAAAAATATAGGTAAGAAGCAAAGGTCTTTAAAAAATTATTAATAGTTTATTTTGATTTGAATGAAGGAAGCAATCCCACCATCTGTCACATAAAAATGTCTTCACTGAAGTAAGAGATACCATGACTCAGAAAAGAAAAATAACTCCATTATTATTAGTCATTTATATTTAAAAGTAAATAAGAAATAAATAACAGTGGATCTATAGAATGTGCTTAAGTCTACAAAGAACAGAAGTAGTTGTGTTGCAAGTTAATACATTATTATGTATTAATTATGTATTATGTATTAATACATTACAAAACTAGGAGCAGAGTAAAACTTAATTGGTCTCTTTTATTACAGAACATGGTTATTGAAGTTCCACCACAAGACTCCTTCTGCTTCAATATACTTTCAACAATATATTATTAATCAAGATCTTTGTGCATTTAAAATGAAACAAATGTTAAAATGTATTCACAATGTAGTGGGAAACTATATAGAAGGTATACTAACACCATCCTATAATGAGGTCCATTCCAACTGCAGTAATTATTTTGCATAAAATACAGCATAATGATTTACTCTCTACAGTTTCACATAGGCCAGAAACTAAGCAAAAACCCCATAAAAATAAATAAATTAATAAAACAAATATTGTCAAGCTTTCCATTGAGCACCGTTACACTGAAATTGATGTGAATGAGAATTTTTAATTTTCCTTTAGTTGCTCTCTGAAGATTTTTCAAATAATTATTTTCTCAGGTTTACTTCAAAGAGCTGTTGGTTTGTTTATCAAGTTACTTCAAATCAAACCCTCCACCACAATCTGTTGCTATTTTGTTATATCCTTCCCCACACAAAACCTTGCTAATGAATTCTTCTGAGAAAGTAGCCTACAATCACTACACATCATAATAGAGAAATTTAACTCCAACAAATATTATTTCTCCTGAACATGGTTTTACCATGTTCTTCTACTTGCTTTCTACATTTATGTATTACATACATCTTAACTATTTTGCATAATGAGCGTGATTTTGAGGGTGATTGTTTTTTCTCTTAGTAGTAGTTCAGTTGTTTAGAAAAAAAATAATTAAAAAACTTCAAAACTCCCAAATCAAAATCCTCTTTATTTTCCAAGATTCAAAATGATTGTGCTAGGATTTGTTCTGTTTCAAGGAACGCTGTCAGTGAAGGGCAAATAATTTTTTTTGAAAGCCATTTTGCAGAGAGTTTTTTGTCAGGTCCAGCTGGAAATGCAGATATATGCTCCCTCAGTCCCCTGCTCTTTAGCATATTAGTCATAAAAGCACCAAATCATGCCATGCTGGTGAGAAAAAATTGCTTTGACCAAGTGCGGAGTCCTGTTTTCAAAAGCCTATAACTCAAGCAAATCAAAACAATTTTTCACTCAATTTCAGCTTTTAAATCTTGCTGTTACAGTTGTACTGATGTTCAAAATGACACCAATGCCTTTTTTATAATGAGAAATGTCTGACTTTTTTCCCATACTCACACTGTAAAATTAATTTCTGATTAAGCATTTTAAAAATTCTTTTTGGGTAGAACGCAAGCAAGGAATACTCCATGTAAAAGTTGTTTTTTTCTGAGTTTGAGAAGAACTGAGTCAAAAGTAAAATCATTATGCTGTCTCATCTAAAGCTTCAGTTGGCAGTATAATTGAATGACAGGCTGGCATAATAAAGTGAGATTATCTGTGGTATGTTATTACTGGAAGTATAATTGTAAACCAGTGCTAAAAGTTACTAAATTACTTGCCAGGGAGGGTTACTTTTCATCACTACTGTTTCATTAAAGCTGTGTAGTTTAGTTTCCAACACAAAAAGTCACCCTCCCTTATTTTTTCTCCTTTCCCTACAGGGGAAGGGAGAGGGATTAACAGAGAGCATCTGTCATTCATTGGATTGCCAGCCTGGCATTAAACCAGGACAGTTACCCTTGCTCCAGGCATTTGCACAAAACATTCCCAAAGTTGCAGTACCTGCCTATTCAACACTTACCTGCAGACACAGAGCTAAAATGTACAAAAGCACAAAATTTCTCCTCTAATTCTTGATTAACAAAGCAAAATTAATTTGATGCATACCCAGTATTTTTTTTTTCCAGACATATATTTGGTTATTATATTCCATTTTGGGGTTAAGGAGAAGGTGAAGCTTGAGAGATTAGGGCTGAGGAATATACTAACTATAGTGGTGCTAATTAAGAGCTTTTGTGCTGGTATTTTCTTCACGTCACATTCATGAATCAAGTGAAAAAAAGTCTGCATCAAAGCCCATCAATTTAAAAAGAAGCAACATTAGAAAATTCTACTTGAACTTCCATCCAGAAAACACAACTATACTTCCCAAGGGACACACACAGTCAAGCTGCTGACACACACATAAATCCCCACAGTGGACCCACAGCTATTCTGAAGTGTTATGAACTTTATCACAAAGTAAGGTTGATGTACAAGATTGCAGGAAAACATACTCCGAAGGTAAAAAAAAAACAAAAGAGAAGAAAGCCAAAAATCCCAGCCTCAGTAGATAAGGCTTGAATGTTATTAGACGATGATAAATGATTTTGAATGTTTGTAGTTTGACTCATACTATACTGTGAGGCAGCAGGAACTATATTGCATGCAAATAGTGACTAATGGAATATTTCTGCTCCAAATACAGTCTAGGTTAAGGTTGGTATGTTGTGAGCTTGCTCACACTTGTGCTGAATTTAGCTTCTTATGGCGTCAGATCCTATGACTAGCTTCACCAGCCTTACTTCAAGTCTTCCCTACTCACTGTTCTTATTCCTTTAAAGCACTTGGTTTGAATCAGATAAGGCTGAATAAGTATGACATCCATGCAGAGAAAACTCTTGAAAGCAAGAAAAATGTCAGATTACGGAACTCCTCTTAAAGGTACCTCAATGCCCACACAACACATTTCTACTGCCATGAGTAGACTTCACACCTTCTCACAGAACTTCCTTCTGCCTCCCAAATATAAGGGATCCTATCCAGCTAATTAATTTCACACTATAGAACCCCCACACTATAAGCCTAGCTCAACACTGATTATTTCATAAAGTCAGTGAGGTCAAGGATGTGTATGCATGAGATTTTGAAATAAACAGGAGATGGAGGTGTGTGAATTTTATTTATTCTTCTGATTTCTAGTTCAGAGCTGTCCAACTGACAGCAATTTTTTAGTATGTTGGTTTTGCTTTTGCTTTTTTGTTGTTTTTGTTGTTGTTGTTATTTAAATAGAACAACATGCAGGATCTATTTCTAACCTATATTTCTGACTACCAGCTTGGAGAAAATATTCTGTATTCATATAACAGGTAAGGTAGCAGAGCAGTTGTTCCAAAGATTAAATGAGGATAGTAGTAACTGAGAAGAGCAATTAGGTTAGGAATATGAAAGCAAATGTGCTGGATAAACACATTAGCAATTTTTAGATGGGATAAAGATAATACTTGGTTGCTGATGCCTGAGAAGAAAAAAAATGTGTAATTTGCTAAGGCAGTCAGTTCCTGTGTCTTTCATAGAGTACCCTGTAGTACCCTGTACAATTATTGACTCTTCCCATTGCTGCCACCTGATGTCTATATATGAAGCAATCAAGAATGCATGCTTTATAACAGCAGTTGCTCATATATATTCTGCCTAGAGTAGGTAGCTGACATCAATATTGGATGAAAATGTAAACTTAATGAGAAATAAAGTAAGCAGTAATGAAATTTTAATCACACAGACACCTGACTGTTGCTATTGTTTTATTGAAAAACTGGCTCCTTAAACTGAGATTAGCAAAGCTATTTCGGATTTTCTGGATACAGAGGAGCACCAGGGAAATCTGCAGGTTTACATAATCACTTAGACACTTTTGTAAACACCCCTCATCTGCTCGCCAAAATATCTTTGAAATTCTGGCTTTATCCTTTTTCTGAATTGAAACAGCATCTTTGGTTGTTAAAGGCTGAAGGGGCACAGGAAAAGTACTAGTTAGGACTCTATTTAAAAGGAATTTTTTTGCCTGCTTGTTCTACCACTAACAATCTGGAGAGTATTTCCTGCATTACTCTGAGGTGTATTCACTAATTTCAACATCTACTGCTATTTGTCAGAGCACGGGTGTTCTGGTCCAGTCCCTGCTGAATCAGATGTGTCTGAAAAGACAGGAGGGTTGTGAAAGTGTGATACAAAAGGCAGCTATGGCAGCTCTATATTACTTGAGCAATGCTTAGTAGTAGGAAACATTTGAACTCCTGATAAAACGAGTTTTCATTGTTCTTTTTGTGATTGGAGTGATGAAAATTTGACTTAAAATGGAGTTGAGTCTGAATGGACAAGTTTTTAAATCCTGTTGACTGATTCAAAGAATATTTGACAGTAGGTGAATGAGACTGAGATCATGGTAGCAGAAATATACGGGTTTGGCACAATTAACATAGAATTTGAGGAAAAGGGATAGAAATTAAGTTATCATAATGAGGGAACAATAAAAAGCATCAGTGTACTTTTCCTATTACTGAAAGCAGTCACAATGTTTTCTTGGGTGAGAACATGGGGAAAAGGATCTTTTTGTTGTTCATTTTTCCCTGTAGTGAAGTACATTTCTGTGATTGTCTTGAATACCCTTGATCACAAGAAAGCAGTATTTCAGTCTCAGAAAACCATTGTACTTCAGAGGATGCTAGAACTAGTTTGGGAAAAACAAATGTCTAACTCTGTAACTGAATATTTTAATGCGAATGCCACATTTGAATCTCTCTTTTAAAAAAAAAAATATGTGAACCTGGAGTGTATAAAGTAGGAAAAGTAGACTTGAAGCAGTGTTTCAGAGAAATTGCATAGAAAGGTCATTAAGTAGAACTAATGTCTTCTACAAATGGATTTTCAGATAGTTTTGTTTTTTGAAAACACAGAATGTGCTTCTCCCTCATAAAAGTAGAAGTAAGTAGGTAGAAGAAATACATCTTTAAAGGAAAGTTCTCGTGGTTCCAAGGCTTAGCTTGGGCATGTAACTGCATGGATAAACCAGACTGAGACTAGTACATCCTAGTAGCTGGGTGTTACTAGAGAAATGTTCTTGTCAGGGACTTGCTCAGGCTTCTCTCCACTGAAGGTGACTTCTCCTATGTTCTCACCTAGAGAGGAATCTGCACCTTCAGTGGTGATGAACTAATCCTGTCCCTGCTCAGACTGCTTGAATTATTGGTTTTGCTTCAGGAAATCAAATTCAGATAATTTCCATGGGTGGAACGGCATGAAATCCAATTAGATTTAGGTCTTTCAGAAGAAAGTGTGTGGTCTAAAACTAAATTAGGACAAAGCTCTGTCTCAGAGAGACTCATGAGGAAAATAACACATCACTGCTATCCTAGTCAGTGCCACAGTGAGATACTCTGAGGGAATGCTCCCAGACATTAAGAAGAAAAAAAGCATGTAGTGGAGAGTCTCAGGCATGGTTTATGAAAATCTGAGGTAATTATGAATACAAATAATTGAGGCAGAGCTCCTATTTAAAAGTGAACAATAATTTTGTTTTACAAAATTTCATACCTTACTCAAGAGTAAAGCTCTGCAGATTTTACTTTTAAAAAATTAATCAGCATAGCAAAGCTAATATTGACTACTGCTCCCTGCAAGAAATTTTCTTTAGGGAAGACTGGAATGAAAAAAGAATGATATCTGTTTAGCATTTATCATTTTACTCTGCAATTTTTACACATCAATATCCACATAAGAAATATAATTGTAAAGTTGATTCCTTTGCCAAACCAAAACTGGTTCCTCCTCAGTTTATGTCAACTAGCCTCAGACTAAGAATGCATAAGCTTAATGTCTGGAAGAAAAACAAATTACTCCTCTTAAGCCTGAAGTCATTTTTCATAAAAAAATGACTTTGTCCTATTCTTTGTCCATGAGTATCTAGGTGAAACAGGCCCTCATCACAACAGGGTAAATACAGTCTAGCCTTATAATTTTATTTCATATACTGTCAGAAAAACTCTTTTTTAAAAAAAGTCAAATGTTAAAAAAATGCATAGTAAGAATTAGTGAGGCACTAAAATTATGGGAAGATTACTGTTCTTTTCATCATTGTGATACATGGGATAGGTGGCATATATTTTCTTTACATTGTTTCCAAACTTACCCTGATTTTCAACTGCTTAGTCCCACCTTTGTATTTAAGGGATTCTTTCCATCTCTTTTGGACATTGATCTTTCTACTTCTATGAGCTTATGACTAAATAAACAGTTCAGTCCTTTGTGCACACCTCGTTGCATGCTAGAACACTGACTAGGGGCAAGTATATGGCTGTACTATAAATAGGGGCATCATAGGCACATCTTAGTTTCACTCTTCACTCTGCTCCAAGTGTTCTAAGTACATCACTACAACTAATCTGTGCATTCATTCCTTTGGGGATAGCATCATGTTCCCTTCAGCAGAAGATGCTTTAAGTTTCCCTGTTTTTTGCAGCATGTTCAGATAATGCAACACTGTAAACATCTGTTTCCACTGGGACCCAAGTGCTTAGTTGCTTTTTGCCTCCTGAAATCTTCACAGTTTCGGTATGTGTGAATTAATATTTGGGGATATCCAACTTTAATTTTTTTTTTTTTTTTTTTTTAGAAATTATGATGAGTACACTCCTTATTTTCCCCAGGCAGGCCACATAACTAGCCACTGAATAATGTTTGTAACAGTAAGGATTTATATTCTGAAAATCTGAGTTTGCTTAGGCATCCTTGCAGAGCCTGTAGAGCCTTCTTCATTCACAATTGCTACTCAGCAGCATTTGGAACACAGCTGATCTCTTATACTGGCAGACACTGGTATGTGATGTCAACAGGAGTAAGCAGTGGCATTTTTATCAGTAGAACTGAAAACAATCTCGGCAGCTGTAGTAGATGATAGACAATGGGCTTGGAAATGGCATGAAATGAAGAGTTACTCAAGAGAGAAGCAGTGAAGGGATGGGTGCCTGGGATATTCTTAACAGATTCCAGAACTGCCTTATCACATTTTTTTCTACATATGTGAGGGGAAGGTTGAAGTTAGTTCTGTAATTCCAGTGGAGTCACCTCTTCTATGGGGATGTTAATTATTCTTGAATGTTCTTGTGAATTTTAGGAATTTCATTTTCATACTAGTGAGCAAAAATAATATTTAATTATTTTATTGTCTGATCTTTGCCCCTTCTCAAGATGGCATTAAAATGCATTTTTTAAAGAGTCCTGTGTATTTCTGGGTAGAATGACCAACTCATCAAGGTTTTACTCACAGTCATAGCTCTCAGAAGATACATTCTGATCACTGTACAACTATACAACCGCATAGTTGTCTTTCCATAATTTTTTGCACATTAACATAAATTTCCTGACTAACAAATACACACAATGTCCTACTAATATTTTTTTAATATTATATGAAGATATTTTACTGATTTATTTTATTTGCAATGTTAATATTATGAATAACATGTAAAACTATTACATTCATGTCTACGTGCATTTGTTTAGGCATATTTATTATTGTTCTGTTCATTTATTTACACAGTCATATGCTAGAGTTTAAAATAGTGGCCAAATAATGAAGGTTCTGATACTCTAGGGTCTTTTCAGACACTGATCTGATTTCAGACATTGACAGCACAGCCCTTCCTCAGAAAGAAAGAGAACTTTAAACCAAAGGCATAAAAACCTGGTGTTGCCAGATAAAGTACTGGAAACAATAGTGAAAAAGAACAGAAGACACCTTGTGTTTTATTCTGACATCGCTTTCTGGTAGAGGCAGACACCCTCTCTGTGTAGCTCTGACACAGAAGAAGCACAATATCCTGGCACTGTCCTTGGAGCACAGTGAAGCAGAACGATTTTCCAGGCTGGAAACCAGAGGCCCTTCCCACAAACCTCTTGGCCATGCTGCAGCACTCCCAGAACCACACAGCCCCAACAGGCGTTCAGATGCTGGGCTTTTCCTCTTCTGCCTCAAGCCTGTAGAAGTAAAAATGACAGAGCAGACAGACACCTTACATAGGTTAGATAGGTTTCAGCCATTGGTCACTACTTGGATCATCCTCTAAAAATAATTTTTTGACATTACAGATGCCAAAAAAATACAAATGTATTTTGCTTACCAAATTTGATCCCGTCTTTGTAAGTCTATGGAAATATTTCTGTAGGCAACAACATTGACATTTGGTATTAATTCTTCTGCTGAGAAAGTCCTGTGCCACATCTATGCTACTATTGACATAGTTTTTTAAGGTCTGACAAATATGATGAGTCAAGCCTGTTTGTTGACTACAGGTACAACCGGGACTGTTTTAAAGGAGTGCCTGTTTAAACATGTATACCACTCCCTTCCTATCAAGGGCAAGGTCTTGCTCAGGTGTGCTGGTTAATCCTTCTAATGTTTTATTGATAAAGCTACTTTTCCCAGAGTACTTAAGGTTCTCCAGTTTCCTCAGAACAACATACAGGAGCCACAGTACCTACAATATTCACTGGACTATTCCATCATCATATACTCATTAACATCAATGCAATAATCTCCTTGTGAGATGTTTCACTTTCAGTGGTCTCAGCTCTGAAATTCCCACCCACATAAAAACTACTTCTGTAGCTGCTGAGAATTCCGCTAAAATAAGTGTACCAAAAATGGACAGTTATTATTACCCCAGAATTAGCCTGGTGAATGCCAAGGTTGATTTTTCAGATTAATAACACAGTAGTAGAGTGCTTAAATCTTAATATTCTACGAATGGTGTTTGATGATGGTTCGTGCTTACTACCTATGATCTTTATGGCCTCAAACATTAGAGAAGGTGAAAGTGGTTACTGGCTAAGGGTATTGCCAGAGAAGTACAATGATAGCAGGGAGGTTGTGCCTTTCAGCATTTGTGCATCTGGTGGTTTGTGCTTACCCCAGTTTCACACAGAGGTGAGTATCCACAAAACTGCTCCCTCCCCTTATCTGCTACATAGCAGTAACTTCCTTCCCCCCTTATAGAAATTCATACTTATCATGAACCTCATAGTGTCAGGGGTTTCTTTTAAATCCAGTCACCTGGTATTACCAAATTAAATGTACACCTCTTTTTATTTTAACAAATGAAAACAAAATAACACCCCTCAAAGAACGACAAAAGCATACTTGAGGACTGAAAACAGTCTGTGAGTACAAAGAATCAAATTTTTCCCCATCTATCCATAAGCAGGTGGAGAAAGCTGATGTGTTATGAAAATAATAAAATACCACCTTGACATTAAGCACCCAAGTGTCACATACTGATGAATGCTTAAATTTAGGTTCATGATTTTCTTTTTTGCTCAGTCAACCACAGTATATTCATTTTATGAATGGACACATATTCAAATAAAAAAAAAAAATAGAGAAAATAATTACTACAGTATTCCTCTGTTCTACTCACTGGGAGGAGAGTATGCTAGTTCATGGGGCTTAGTATCTGTTTTTGAAAGAAATGTGAAGTAATTACCACACTGAACAGCTGTTTCTGAGAATAAGGCAATTTATATTTGCAGTGCTGTTTACACATGGGAACAATACTCCAGAGCACAGTATGTGAGCTAAGGACAGTAAACACACACCCAATTTGTAAACTTTTAATATGCTTGTTTTACCATAAAAACAGACTTGCAATTAGTTCCCAGGAGTTTTAGTACAATAAGATGAAGTTTAATTTCATACAATACGAAATGAAGATTGTTGCTTTACCTGAGACTCATGCAAGCATGTCAAGACCAATAAAATGAATGAGAGTCTTCCTACATGTTTAAATGCCTTTACATCAGAATAAACAGCATGAAATTGAGAGTGATGACTAATAGCCCTGGAAATGACATAGTGCTATATGACTAGACCAGAGAATTTTTTTCCTATATGCAGTCTCTGGGGTTACTAAATGTAAACATACAGTCATGAGCAATTAAACGAGATGGGATGATTAACTGTTTTGAGAGGAAGGAGAGAAAGAAATCTTAAATGGTAGCAAGATTCTAGATCCACAAAAGCATAATGATATAAAATACCTTTGATTTCATTTTTACTGTATCTAGACTGGAGATCTAATTCTGCAAAGATTTATTCATGTGAGTAATGAATTATAGTCATTCCCACATGACTACAAATATAAATAAAATACAAAAAAAGTAGGCTTGAAAAATTTGGTCCAAATCATAACACAATATGGTGAGGCTTTGCACACATTAACTACACATAACACGCATAAAATCCATTTAATGTTTAAAGCTATTTTAACAACTCAAAAGAAAAAGGGAAAACAAGAAACTATAGCCTCCATTAACATACTTAGTATATGAAAACCAATGTCTATTCAAAAGTTTGAAGGGTTTTCTACTTATTAAAGACAGCTTTTTCTTTCATGTTTAGTTTAGGTAATTGGCACCAATATTTCCAAGCTTAATTGCATGTTTTTGGTACCACGGGTCTGGTCTCAGTACATCTTTTCTCCCTCTCATCCACAATTTGAATGCAGTTTTGAGCAACTTGAAGAAAAGCTTAAAGATTTACCTTTTTTTTTCTTTTTCTTTTTTTTTGGTGATATTTGGAATGAGCTCCTAGGAGATGCTGCATGCCTATGGCCACTTCAGTAGACTGCCTTGGGAAAATATCCCAATGTGTGCTTTATATGCATGGATATGGTAAAAGAAGTAATAGCATGTTCATATTTCATAAGATTTCTGGTTCCTATTTCTGCAATGTCTGATATAAAATCTTTGATGACCCTTTCTATTCCCACAAAATATTATGCAAATTTTCTCTGTAAGTTGCTTTCAGTTTCTCTGTGCAAAATAATTTATTATCATGCTGCAACACGTCTCTCTCTTCCTATTTCTTTCCTTTTAAAGAACTATTTTGGTTTATATTGCTATTCTCTAATCTTGCTTTTAAATTATTGACACAGATATAAGCTCTAGAACTAATATGTCCAGTTTGTTACTTTACCTCATCTGATAACAGAATCTCCCCATGACACAGAGGGACAATGGTTTCCCAAACTTGAACATAAGATTCCTTATACCCAATGTCTCTGTCTCTATCATGACTGTCTTAGTGGTGATGGTTTATTTCAGACTGGATGGGTATTTTCTTTCTTATTATTTGGTTGGTGAGAAGAGAATGTCTTGTACTAGTTTAACCAAGGAAGATTATTATATAACATCTGTCAGATTGACTTGTACCATATGGGCCCTGGGCCATCTTCTGCAAGAGAACTCACAGAGCCATCACAAAATGTCTGTGAAAATAGAACATATTTTTAGAATTGTAGAGTATCCTCCTCCACTGACAAATGAACCTGTCAAAAGCGCATCCCGATTTGTTCATCTCCTGCAATTCATACTTGTTTGCAGTAAATGATATTTATTGACCAAAGGTGGGTGGTAGAGGGTTTTTTGTATGTGCTTTTGCAGATGTGAAATTAACAGTGTAACAGGTTTTTTAGGGTGGTGGATTTTTTCAAACTTTTCTATAAATTTTGAAGCAATCTGAGGGTTTGTTGTTTTTTCTTTTAAAGATAAAGGAGCCCGAATAATAAGAACAAAAACATGAAATAAAAAGTAACAAAATATATGAAAAGCATTCACATGGTTCAGTCTTTGTGACTATGAACCAAATACAAAGCATATACCTGAACCTACTCATGGTCCAAACCTCTAGATTTTCAGTAGCAGGTAAGAAGTCAAATTTTGAAATAATAATGCTGAGTTTGGGGGTGACAAAATAGCACCTCCTGAGCTGCATGGAGCTACTGAAGGTTTGAGAAGAATGAGGGGAAATAGGCAATAGGAGAGCAAATTGGTTTGGGGTCAAAAGAGAACATTTGGGATAAGTGGGAATGCATCTAGTAACTCAGTACGAGGTTTCATGACCCTATGTATTTTATTTACTTGGCTAATGGTCTTTGAATTACAGCACAGTCCTAGCCTACTTACTAAGGTAGAAAGAATCTCCTATTCCTAAACAGGCTGGTATTCTAGCTAGTTTCTAAGAGGAAAGTAATCAAGTAGATGGCTGCTAAAGTCATTGCTGCTAGGATATGGATTTCTAAACAGTGGTGTCTAATGAATAAGGGAGCCTGAGCATAATTAAGATGTGACACAGAATCATCAGAGTTGGAAGGGACCTCTAGAGATCACCTAGTCCAACCCCACTGCTAAAGCAGGATCACCTAGAGCACATTAAAAAGGACTGCATACAGGTGGGTTTTTAATGTCTCCAGAGAAGGAGAATTCACAACCTCCTTGGGCAGCCTGTTCCAGTGCTCTGTCACCCTCAGAGTAAAGAAGTTTTTCCCCATGTTTAGATGAAACTTCCCATGTTCCATCTTCTGCCCATTTCCCCTTGTTCTGTTACTGGGAACCACTAAAAGAAGTCTGGCTCCATCCTCCTTACACTCACCCTTTAATTCTTTATAATAGTTATTAATAAGTTCTTTTCTCAGTCTTCTCTCCAGGCTAAACAGTCCCATGTCTCTTTACCTGTCCTTGTAAGAGAGATTCTGCAGCCTCCAGCCACCCAGTTATCTTTGTTTTTCTCTGCTGGACTCTCTCCAGCAGTCCCCTGTCTCTCTTGAACCAAGAAACCCAGCACTGAACACTGTATTCCATGTGTGGCCTCACACCTTTCTATTGAGAACATCACCCTGAGCTGGGAAAGAATGATGCACATCTTGTAAAGGAAGCTATACCAGTGGCCCAGGAAAATGTACCTTGTACTGAAGAAAGTGAATATACCTGCAGTTGTCAGGCTATTATCAACTAATTGTTCACTTTGGAAACTATATAAAACTAGGACAACATTTTTAAAGACGGGAAAGACAAAACATAGATGTTTATCAGCATTATGGAAGGACTAGTGTAAAAGGCTACAGCTCAGTCACTTAGTTACTCTCTCAGGTACCTTATGTAGAGCTACAGTGCACAAGAAGAGGAGTGCATAGCTCTCTGAACTTCTGTCAAATGAGCTGGTGTGACAATATGGCTCAGCACATGTGCCAGCATTCTAGTTTAGCCTCAGTCTGGCTGTGAACGGAAGCCAATGTGCATGGACTAATAAGCTTTACACCTCAGGAAGCCTAATGAACTTGGGATGACACTGTGCTCATATGACTATATTGTGGACCATGCTTCTCTGCACTATGGACATATCCTTTTTCTCCATCTGCTGGCATCTGCTAGCATCCTAAATGTTGCTTCCATCCTCCCAGCTAGCAAGCTGCTTAGAGCCTTAGCTCAAGTCACAGCCGTGAAGATGTTAGAAGCTTTTAAGTCAGTAGAGAGAGTAGCTCATAGCATTTTTCATCTACTGTCAACAAGCAGATGTACCGCCACTTGTCCCAAAAATCTATGTCTTGATATGTGGGTGCAGAAAGAGAGGAATAGGACAATAACCTTAAGAAGTGCAGCCAGGAAGTGTTTAGAGTTATGATGTTTACTACCTTCTTGCTAACTATTCCTCTTCATGTAGTTGCCCAAGTAATCCAGTCTGCTCAAGACAGTCAGCTTCAAGAACTAGAAATACTTGCAATGTCTTTTATCAGTGCTCACCCAGGAACCACAAACAGTTCTTGAATTGCCTCCTAATACAACAGGCCATGTTGTTTGAGGGCTGTGCCCTCAAAGGTTGGCCTTAAATCACTGGCACTTAGAGAAAACATGGAGGAACAACAGGATTAAGGAAGCAGTAACAAAGCAACTTCAGCTAAGAGTTTGTGCAGCTAAGCCTACCATTTTTTTTGAGAATACTCCAGGAAGAACCAGAAGTGAAGACCATTCACACAGTCAAAAAGAGATGATAGTTTAAAATGCTACTACATCAAAGCTTCTATGGCCTGAAAGCACAGGTTCACTTAGCATATGCTAAATACATACTTAATATATGTATGTACCTATATATTATATAGAGATGAAAATATATATTTAATAAATAAGTAATATTGGCGTGGCACAATCTCTGTATTATTGAAAAGCTCATAATTTCAGATGCTTTTGGAAAAAGTTTGGATAAAGCTGCCAAAGGATGGGAAGGCAGTATGGCTCTCATCAAAACACAGCTGGGTGGGCACAGTTATCACAGCGCACCTCTGGGAGATACCACATGTAGGGCAAGAGGAATTCATCTGCTGGTCACAGGCTACTAAGGGCTCAGAGACACCATCCAAATTAATCACAATATAACAAACTACTCTGCTACTCTACTGTAGCTGTTCCTGTATTTGCCTCTCATGCATGTTACTCTTTGGTTAAAATTCACTTCAACTTTGTTCTTTGAGGCTTGGGTTTGGTGACTTCACCTCTGTTACTGCTCTGACTTCGATGCATTACCCATCCCTTCTAAGTCAATGAGGTTTATGAGTTCTGCATGTGTCATAGCTTTCATAAGATTTACATAGTGCAGATTTTTAGATTTGAGATAGGTAAGGAAGTTGGAAGATCAATTATTATGTAATGCACATAATATAACCATGATTCCCAACTTGGCAAATTAGGCAAGTAATCCATCCTGTGTACTGTGTGGGAGTCTAACCAGCAAGGTATGTGTTTGCTAAAATCCACCAGGATTTTAGGCAGCTTAGTGGAAAGGTGTTACCCCACTCAAGCAAGCAGCCAAAAAAATCTGAAAATCTGACCCCATGCGTCCTGCCGCCTACAGAATACGTGTGGTAGTGAAGGCAGTGATTTCTAAGACTTATTTTTTTAAAGGCACTTAAGATTTAAAGAACTGCATAACAGAGTGTCTATAAGTCAGATCATAACATGCACGAGCATCCACTGTAGATGGTCTTGGGCTTTACCCAGTCCAACAGTAGTGAACTGTTTCTCCTGCCAGGAAATGTACTGTCAATATGGAACAGTCCAGAACACAATCTGATACTAATATTGTATCTCATTTACCTTCAGAGATGGAAAAGAGACCTGTAGGAGGTCTACATTGCTCCTGGAAGGCCAAGTGTGGATCAGTGCAGATCAGAAGCAGTATCTGAATGTTAACATGTAGTGTGCTCCCAATAACATTTGCTTCTTTTTCGCAGAGAATTGCAGCTTGGGTACAATGCTGAGATAACATGCCTGTGTGATTTCCAGAAAACTTGGGAGTACAGGCAAAAGTCATTTGAATAAATCTATGCCTGCCACACAGACAAGAATGCATCTAAATTTACTTTTAATTTTTTTGTTGTTGTTGTTGCAGTTATATACAATTACTGTGCATCTGCATTGTTTTGTTAAAGACAAAGCGGCATCTACTTTGAACATAGCAGGAAGAAAATTGCTGGCTAGACTAACTCTGAAACCTAAGAGTGGCTTTTGAAACTTGTTCTTGCCTTTGAGGTAGCAACATACATTCCAAAATGCAGGTTATTGTCTGATAGACAATTACAAATTTTTGATTTATTCATTTTCACAAGGGAGAAGACTTGAATACAAATATAAATTTTGCCAAAGCAGACTGAATAAGTGGCAGACTTCTTATGTAACTCTGGATATGTGTCAAAGGCAACCATTTACTGAAATTCAGCGTTTCCCTCATTAAGTCCAGATTAATTGTATCTGATCCCTAGCTCCAGCTGCTTCAGGCTCAACTGAAAATGAGTCTGCAATAATAGGTATTTTCTCATGTCAGTTTGAAAGCTCCTGAACCATTGATCAAACAAATCTGGAAGATTCTTGAAACACACGGCAAAGAAAAAACAATCACATGTATTTCTTGAGCATAAATTGGCAAGAGGGAAAGGTCATTCTATTGACAGGCTGCAAACAAAAGGCACTTTTTTCTGGCAGCTGTGAACAAAAGTCACTGTTCCCTCAGAAGGGTAATATATGAGAGCTAAAAAAATTTCTTTACTAGGCAAGTCAAGATGTGGCTCAACCTATACAGTATACATAAAATGTCCCTTATATCCACTGTCCCCACTTTTCCTGCCTCAGCCTCTTCTGCAAGAATGGTGCTGGACCTGCAAGTAAAACTGAGAGGGAAAGCACCCAACTGGGCCACTGAATAACTTCAATCTGCCATCTTCTGCTAACTGCTATGGTAACCAGCCACATAAGGTAAGAATTGGAGTCTACTAACAATATTGCCAATGTTAGCATTCTGAAATAATGGTATTTACAAATAAGACAGTTTGGAGAAATAGAGATAATAACATATCCTACAGTGACTGAAAAAAAATCTTAAAATCTGCTCAAGACAAACAACTTACTAGTATCATAGTTAAAATGGTTTTGGTAACATTTGGTATAATTTCATAGGCGTACATTGCTGGTTGATCTCTTTAGGGTTCTTATTAGGCTTGGAAATGGCCTGTGGTAAGATTGGTTTTTTGCATTTTTACAAGGGTATGAAGCAATATGACAAGGGGTGATGACAAAGAGAATAGGATAGATTTAGGGTAGTCATTAGGAAGAAATTCTTCACCATAAGGATAGTGAGATACTGAAAATAGTTGCCATGACTGTTGAAGTTGCCCCCTCTCTGGAAGCTTTCAGGGACAGGTTGGCTGGGGCTTGGAGCAACCTGGTCTAGTGGTAGATGTCCCTGCCTATGCAGAGAAGGTGGAATTAAGTCTTTAAGGTCCCTTCCAACCCAAACCATGCTGTGATTTTGTGATTTACTGATATTATAATGGCTTTTACAATGCATAAGTTGAAAACAAATTTAATATTTTCCATGCAGTAGCAACAGGAAAAAATATTGGGAAAGACTGGCTTTTGCTGTTTTAGAGGTAAATTTAAACATGTTTGCATTCGTTCCCATAAGTAGAACAGACACTCAAACTCCCAGTTTTTTCAAGAGCCTGATACTAATACTTATTTGCTAGGTTCAGATTTTGGTTTTCAGTTTAATGGATAGTTCATTAGCTATACATTAACATAGGGCATCACTTCAACTGTGTTCTCTACTTTTAGTCAGCTACATCACATCAATTTTTGTACAATATGTGTTTTCTTTCTTAATTTTGCCATAGATCCAGCAAGACACTATTAAAGTGAACCAGATTCTATATTGTGAATAATCAAAACAGTTATTCCATCTTCCTTATGTACTGTGTGGTTACAACAGTACAATTAAAGGCAAAACAACTTAGGATGCCAATAGGGTAATCAGTTATGATACATGAGTCAGTAAAATGCCAATCTTGATTTTCTTATCTCGGAAATAGTATGCTTTGCTTCCAATTAGACAAGTCTTTTTTTATTTAGAAACTTGGTGCATTTTAGCAAAAAAGCACAGACAATAGACATGGAATCCTAATTTTCAGAACAGAACCAACAAACTTGAAGCCTAGCAAATGCAATATTTTAAAAATGTCATTAATCACATGAGTATCAATAGGATGCCAGTTTGGTTAATTTCATTTTGTCCATTTAAGAAGTGCACCCTCTAAATATTTTGTGTAAGGAAAGTTTGTTCCTTCACGCAAACAAGTTTTTTCTAAATATTATTCTCAACTTCACATACTGTGAAGAACATTTTACAATGCAGAGACTGAAACAACTACTACACTGGTCTCTTGCTCTATTTACAAAAACAAAACACATGCACACAATTCTGGGATGCTGTTGAACCCTCAAAATTAACTAATTTCCTTACTAGATGGAAGACCAAACTGAAGAAATCCTAAAGACTAAGTTATCTTTTCATATTATGAGAAATTTTGCTGTAAATTCGCTCCTACACATAAGACTCCTGAGATTCTTTCACTGGGCAGAATATTAAAGATCCAGTCCAACTTAAAGTTAATACATCATTCGTCACACGAAAAATTTCAATTAAAAATTTCAGATCTACATCATTATGTACCATCTCACCATCATTAGGTATGTTCTTCATGGCTGACTAAAGTTAACAGCGAAACACTAATAATCAGAGAGATATTACTGCTGAGAATTGTCAATGGCTCCTTTCATAAGGACAAGCTGCTGGCCATGTTTGAGCATACAATGGTTATATCTTCTTTCCAGCTATTTTTGGATACCAACAGATCCAGAAATTATTGTCCTGCCTGGTACCTATTCCTTTTAGAGTACTATCTCAGCTTCTGGTAGGTGGCTAAGTATAGATACATATAGTGACTTCGTTTTATCATAATCAGACTGTACAGACTAACAAAACACTAAGTTTAGTGGAACGTCACATCACAGCAAGAGTCAGAAGTAATTGTCCTGATTTTTAAGTATGCTCACCATTGTGTTTCTGGTATAAAGAAATGTGTTTCAGGGACTTCACTTTGATAGGGAATTCCAGACTGCTAGAGAAATTGACTTGTTCCTTGAACTCTTTCCAGAGTAACTGATTGTACTCTCTTTTGATTCTTCTCTTGTTTGGTAAGCTAGAGAAAAAAATACTTTCATAGTAAGTTTAACATCTCCAGTGCTTCTTCATTAAACACAAATTCTGAGTTTTCCATGCATTTGCCAGATCTGACAGCAAGGGGCAGCTCAGTCAAGAACTGAAGTTCATCCGTAGAAAGATATTTGTGGGAGCAGATGGACATTTTTTCTGCTCTGTTCTCTGGCGGTGTATTAGCTCTTACTTCTGCACTGATTTTTACTTGCAGGCTAAAAGAGGAATTGCTTCTAAGATGCTGATGTTGAATATGACTGCAGCCCTGGGTAGCCTACAACAAGGACTCCTCAGCACTACCCCAGGTGATTATTACAGGGGCAGATGCAGACTTAAGTCAACACATGTATCATACATCAAGATTTCTTTCTCTCTAATTAGGGATTTTATACAGTTCCTGCCATTCTAGTGTCTGAGCAATTATGCAGTTACTCCTGCTTCATATCAACATTGATTTCAGTCATATCCAGTGGCAGGAATTTCTCACTTGAGTGATCCTAGCACTGGGATGTGCTGCCCTTGAAGGCCTGAATCTCATATGCTCCAAGGCATGATGCCCTTATTTTTCAGATTAACATTTGATTCAGTCTTTTGCTTCTTGTTTTGGTTTTTAATCTCCACAACAAATATAAAATCAAATGCATATAAATCACATTTGAAAGAACCCAAATAAATGATATAAAAATAGCAATAGTATCACATGCTTTGAAACCAATCATTCAAGTGTGAATTTCATTGTTATTTTTTGAGGTTACAAAAAATATTGGGATAACATGAAAACTTGTAAGTGAAATAACCAGTCCAGTGTTCATTCACAAAACTCAACACATCTGAAAACCAGACATATGGTAGTAAAATTATGTATGGGAATGGCCACGTTAAGTCTATGATACACCAGAAAATCTTAAAAAAATTATATGCACATGCAGCATTCTTTTAAAAGTTTTCTTGGGTTAGAAGTACACATCCTCCTTAACTCCCTTCAGTCCTGAAACACTGCAAGTTTCATAGAAGAAGCAGTTTCTTCGTATGGAGTGAAAATTTCCTACAGATAGCCAGGTATATTTGCTGCTTGAATTTCAAGTGTCTTCTGGGATTCTTGTCCAAATATTAATAAGTTTTTAAATGTCAGATGCTGTGTTTGCCAAATATATATAAAACTTAAGGTGGTTTCTCAAACACATACAAACAATACAGGGAGTTTTTCCTATATTTCTTGAAGTGATGAATCTTCCCATTAACATTGCCTACAAAGTGGCTTGTTCCAGGACATGAAAGGAAATTTCGGAGTTTATAGAATAATTTCAGAAGCAGCAAAGCTCCTGCACAAAGGTTCAGTGTCTGCTAGCAATAAAGAAACTGAGATGCTTATAAATATTGTAAGCAGAAAGAAACTCAGTCTTAAGCAAAAATATATTATGAGATAAATAAATACTGCCTCAGTTGGGAGAAGAGCAGCAGTTTACCAATGGAATTAAGTCTGCAGTCCATATAATCCTGTTTCTGACAGCAGGCAATACTTAATAGTTATAAGAAGTTAGAAAAAACTCCAAAAGGAAAACATATAGCTGACCTATCTGTAGAGGAAATTGCTTCATTCATCTAGATAAATTCTGATTAATTTATCCATTAATGTCTATGTGCAATATTTTTCAAAATTGTCAGCTGATTATCAGTGAATATTATTAATCATCCAAATGTCATCTCTTAAAATCTTTCCAGCACTTCATTTTGTGCAACATAAGAGACATTCTGTAGAGGCACTCAGGTAAAGACACTCAGGTGTTGCCAGTCAGGAGGAGGAAGGCGTGAGCTCCTGTTCAGCCCACCTGTGCCCCATTAGGGCTGGCCCCAACTGCGCATGAGCAGAACTGGGGGACCAATAAAAGGTGGGCTCCCAGAGGCGAGCTCAGCTCACTCCTGAGCAGCCTGAGGAGGAGGCTGGTCGAGTCTGGAGTGTTAGCACTGAGCTGGGCTAACTGAATCTAAAGGCAACTATTGGAGTGCTGTTCTTACACCTTGGCGAGAACACCAGTGGGACCTCAAAACACTGTGGCCCAGGAAAGGTTTGTCTGCATCAATATTCCCTGTTGTCAATTTTTAATTTGTTAACTCTTGGTTACATATTTGCCATTTCCTTCTTGGATGCCCAAGTATGAAGCAGGCTCATCCCCTTCTCAAAAACCCTCATAACCTTCCTTTTTTAACTATAATTAGTATATGACTGATGACTCTAATTCATCTCTTTCCTGAATGATGTAGACATACTCTACAATACCTCCTCACATTTTTCCTAAACAGGTCAGACTCTCCTTAACTATTTTCATTTGCCAATGAAGATTAAAATGACAGAATTCACTCTCAATTCAATATGTCATTAGTATATTTTTAAAAATATATTCCATGGGTTATGCACAGTAACAATTTCTTTGTTTGCTATTACAGAGCACAGGTTATCCCTAACCTTTTTACAGGCATAGTGCCTGCAATTTAAAAACTGAAAAGAAATATTCATATTTATATTTGAAAATTTCCCACTCTGTATATTAATTTACTACCATTTTATTTTGCTGGCCATATAGCCCTTAGTTTTGTGAAGTCCTTTGACTGTGTCCCCTAGGTGTCATTAACTGTCTTTTCCAGATCATTAATAAATATATAATGTACCAATACATTCACTAATCATATAATGGAATGTAGTGTTAGAATTCTTATTGGTTTTAATTAACTAGATGGTTTAATTATGTTTTTATTAGCTCTATTTTTTGTTTGGTTTTTAAGGCAAAGGAAGTGCATCTCCACCTTGAGCCTGTTCTCAGCATCTCTGAGAATGTCAAGAAATAAGGGTCTTAGAACAACCTAAGATGCTTAAATAATTCTTATAAGTACGAAGATATTTCAGAAAAGAAAGAGTGCTGCTTTTTTTTTTTTTTTTTTTTTTTTTTTTTTTTTTTTTCAAAACCATCTCCTGTAATGTTTAAGGCATCTGTGTAGAAGGTTTATCAATTCAGATCTATTATTTTAATTTCTATTATGGTTGGGGGTTTTTTTGATACATTGTTTACTGTGTGCTGGAACGGATAAGAAGTTCATACCCTATGGGAAAAGATATAAATTATATATGATAAGAGATGTGAAAAAGTTTTTTCCCTTTTTAAAGCATAACTTAGGTTGCATGAAAAGAACAGGACTTCCTGACTTACTCAGCCTTGTAGATTAGTTTCAGATACCTGATTTATATGCATGTAGGGGTAAAAAGCATGATACAATGGTTAATGATGGGCAAGGATGGTAAGTTCTGTTGTTGCATTTTCTGGAAAAAAAAATGTGTGAAAAATAATTTTAAAAAAGCCACAGAGATGTACTAGTTGTTATGGGATAAGGATCTGGGAAAGGAACACACCCTTGAGGAGATAAATCTTTGTGAGACTGGGAAAAAATGAAGTAAAAATGGAGCTGGTCATCTTGTGGTGAAGGAGTAGGGGAAGAATTCAAATATGCTAGTACTTCTAATACTGGTAGTGTGAGCTGTTTCAGATGCATGAATGTTATGGGAGGAAGACCAAGGGGTCTGATTCTCTGTGTGTACTGAAGGGGATAACCAAGACAAATTTAAGAGATAGTCCAGCTCATTGGTGACGGATGAGAGACTTAGAGATCAGCATGAAGTAGGTGTAAATATGATGAGACAGCTCACAGGAAACATTAAGTTCAAAGTTCCTTCAGGATGTGCCAGAATAAGGTATAAAGGGCAACAAACCACATGTGGAGGCAGCCAGGATGGAGAAAAGCCAAGAGAACATAACATCTGACACTGCTCCTTATGATTACCTGACATCTGGTGGTATGGGAAGCAAGTATTTCTGAGTCTTTTGGTAGCCCATTACTGGAAAGTTTGCAAATTTTATGCAAATGAACACAAGTTCTATCAGTAAAACCTGTTCTGGTTCAAAGACTTTCATAAAATGATAAGTAATTTTTTAATACTTTTTCCTTGGATTTTCAAGTATCATATATGCTTTTGCATTTGAGCAATAAAGAAACCCTTGGGGCCATGGGTGTTGAAGAAAAAAATTATAGGATGGAAAAGCATAACAACATGGAGACAGAGGAGGTTGTTATACATTGCATAGTTCATGTAACACTGTGACAGTTGGGGTTATCTGAAGCATTCATACTCAAAATTCCACTCTCAGTTGCAGGAAGAAAATTCCACCTAAGGATCTTCAGTCTTAGGGCGTGTTTCTCTGTTAATCTACTGGTGCTGGAAGTCACTGACCTCCAGGTTGTGTACTTAGTATTATGTAAAACAAATGTCCAGTTGTTCTGACTGGGGAGGATATGATATCCTAACACTGTTCCAAGTAGTACATTTTTTTCACAAACACTACACATTGCACATAATTACTTAGATTATTGATATTCCCCATTTATGTTCTTCCTTTAATTTGCTTAATTTTGGTATCTTCCAGCATAAAACTACATGAGCATATTTTGCTCCTATTAAATTTTAGAATGTTTTATGTCTTCTGTGCATGAGATTCAGTGGTTGAACTATTGTACAGTTTCTGGGTAGCACATTTGTCTAAAGGTAGGAAGCCTGTTTAAAGAACAGTCCTGTTTTTCTTAATATTTAGTTATTCTATCTAATTTCTTAGCAGAAATTCCTCATTGCTTTCAACTGTATGAAAGGTTTTTCTTTATTGTTTAAATCAAGTTCTATTTTTTCACTTTGTTTAATTTACAGTTTTGATGATAGATTGTCACAAACATTTTCATTTTCTGCTTGAAGTCTAAGCTGCATTTCTTTGATCATCTTTTCTCTCACATAAAAACACATCAGGGTGTATGCACACCCAACTCAAAGAAAACTACCAAAGAGAAACATCATACTGCTCACATAATTCTCCTTACAGGCTGAGAGGCAACAAGCTGCATATGACTGATGAGAATTACAATCCTGAACACAGAACTGATGTTCACTCAACAGCTACAGTGGTGATAGTGGTAATAAGAACCGATGCAAAACAGAACAGGGAGACAAGGTAATCTTTTTTCTCTCTATCATTTACTTAGCTCATAGATACCGCTCTATGTGAGGAAGAAAGCGTTATTCTGTGACATTATGTGAGCAGTTTCATATATAGGGTTTTTGGGGGCAATGTTTGCTAATGCTTGTATGTTGCATTTGGGAAGAGATGACATCGTATCGTAGTATAACCTTTTTTTTCCTGGGAAGATGCCTGTCCACACCTGGAAGCTGCAAAGTTACGGGCATTATGAAGCCACCTGTTAAGAGATATATTTTATCAACTTTATGCTTCTATAATTCCTTGAAAATACTATTCATTGGCCTAAATTCTTACATCTGAAAAACTGTGTTTAGTGGAAGGTCACTGAGATAGACAAAGGTATGCCAAAGCACCCAACAAAACACAGAGCAGCCCCAAGACTGTTCTAAGTTTGTGGAGGCTTCTGGTACATGGAGGTTCTAGGGGATTCCTGAAACACAGAATGTGCCTCTAAGGTCCTCTAAACCTGAATGCAGTAGCCAGGGGGAAGTCTGTAAACATTGATACAGCACCTCATCTTCAGAGAATTCCCAAATACCTGCTTAGGAACATGTAGGTGGTGGAAATGTAAGTGACTGGGTACGTAGCCTAGCCTAGCCATCAGTAATCTGTGAAGGGTTTGCCCAATTTTAAGGAACAAACTATACTAAAACCTAGTGCTAGGGACTACACACTGTTTCTCAGGAAACTGGTGACAACTCAATAAAAAATAACAAAATGGATTTTGTAAATCTTTCATAGTCACTGCCCGAAATGCAGCATTTCTTTAATATTAAAAAAAAAAAAAATCAAATCTGCTTGTTTGCACTTATTTGTGATGACATTACAAGTTCTGTTCCATCTCATTGCTACTTGTGAAGTCACTGCAGTGTCGGGAATAAACAGAAAAACTATTTGAGTGGCAAAAACTATGCTGTCAAATAAAAACAGGTGACAAGGGAGACAGGTAATCTGACTGATACAGATCAGGGAAGCCAGGTTTTATTTATCCTTAAATCAGCTCCCACAAAAAAATTTACTCTCTTCCCTGGGAGTTAGAAGACTGAGAGTGAAAAGAACATTTTGTTTACTTCTCTAAGAGGAACTGACACTGCAAGATATGAATCTTAAACTCATTTTCACATTAAGTGAAAAAAAAAACCCAACAGCTTTAATAATATCATTCACGTTACATAACTGTTGCCAGATTTTACAGTTTTAAATTTGTGAATGGAGCAACGTTATACAGTTTTCCCTCAAAAAAATCCTTCCAGGACTATGAATGTGTGTCCACACTAAATATACAGCAAGGGAAAAACTTACTTTAATTTCCTACAAGGGTTATTTATGAGGCACATTTTTCTCCTTTCAAAAAACTGCTTTTGCTGAACTTTTAGAAAAGAATACTCATGAGTGAAAAAAAGTCTGCAGGGCATAAACTAAGATGGCCCTTCAGATATGAATTGCTACTTCATATGCCAGCCTGAAAATGCCAGGGCCCTTACGGCATCACCAGCCCTGACTGTCCCTACCTAACCTCCCAGGATCCCATGGCAGCCCCCAGGGCTCTCAGCCCCTGCCCCAGTGACACTACAGCAGGACCCATCTCCAGCTCCCAACATCCCAGCCCAGCCCATTGCCAGAGCTTCCTGGTGCTGGTGTTGGTGTTTGGGCTGCCCCCAGCTGCCGGGCTCTGCCTCAATGGACCCATGGGAAGCCCCCGACCACCCAGGGAACCACTGGACCTCACGGTGCCCTGAAAGAGCAGGTCAACCTGAGGGGAAGGCAGAGATGGGTGTACTCTAAGGCTGTACCTGCAGCCTCCCAGGATACCTCCGGACAGGTCTCAGCACTGTTGTAGGAAAGCTGTTTGCTCTGTGGCTAAGGGAAAAATGAAACTCTAAACCAGATGAAACAGCTTCCCTTGGGAATTGTGAAGTTAGGTGTAGCTGTATTAAGTGGTACAAATCATAACAAATAATTGCACAGCTAGACCAGCATGGCTTCACTTCTGTGTTGGTCTCAATTTCCAACTGCTAAAATGAAGATAATCCTTTTCTCCCCTGTTAACCTGTCTTGCCTAAAGGCAGAGGGGCTATATAGGAGGAGGGGGGGGCTATGGGCCAACAGTCTTTCTCTCACTGTTTCTCAGAAAGAGTCTTTTTGGCCTGAGCATCTACATGGTAGATATAGGTATAATTAATAAATGTTGGCTATTCCTAACTGATGCTGTAACCAGCTCTAAATGGGATGCTACCACAAAAGAGATGGTGATTCACAGGGAGATATGAAAGAGCAGATCTTGATGACTCCTTATACACCTTGCCTGAAGTAAAGCTCGAAACAGTGATAATACATCAAGTTGCTGAACCTAATCCCAGAAATAGGTCTAAATTCTGGTCAGGACCACTATGCACTACAGCAGTTGCTGAGCTCATTTAATTAAAGCTTAAAATTTCCTCTAGGCTTTAATTCAAGCACTTACTACATGCCAAAGTTCATTTGAAAAAAGTCTTGGATTAAGTCAACAATTCAGCCTAAAGCCTTCTCAAAGAAGCCAGCTGTCTTGGGACAGAATATAAAAAAAATTAAGGAATGGTAGAAAGAGTATTTTCAGGCTTATTGACTTTAACAAATTGGAATCTGTCCTGCATACTCCAGGCTTCTCCTACCCATTTGCCTTGTTACCTATTTGCTTTCCCTGAATCAATTATTTGCCTTATTAACTTCCAATTATTATGTTCTTAAATTGGAGGGCACTAGCACTTTCTTTAGAGTCTCAGCTGTCCTGAAATTTCACTTTCTGCTTCAGTTGTTGGGAGGGAGTGGGGAAGATGTGAAAAGAGGTACTATTTACCATGCTCGGCATGAACTTAAACCTATATAGAATACTCTTATTTTTATGGGAAATCTTTTAACTATCTTGAAATCTGAAATTTTCTTGCACAATTAAGCAAATCAGAAAATTTAAATATTATCTGGTGCTATTATTTCTGAACTGGTGTTACAGGAAGGGTTTACATTCACAGAAAAACAGTAACAGGACTGAAAATAAATGTGCTGTATATAAAAAAAAAAAAAGCCTAAAATTAAATGAAGCATACATGCATTTTGAATTTTTATCTTCAACATCATCAAAAGGATTGTCCACTTGCTTGCTTGTGTGCTTAGCTTTGCAGTTTATGAAGCTCAGTGCTATTAATTTAAAGTAAGAAAATACCAGTGAAATAGTAGCCATTTTTAACAAAGGCCCTATGTTTCTGTATGCTTGTCCAGATTGTTAAACTACTGTACAACAGGAATGCCCCTTCATTACAATGACAGTAATATGTGTTTTTGGGTTTGTTTTTTTTTTGTAGTGGGCAGTCACTTAAAATGACTCATTGATGAAAGATTCTGTCTGAAATGCTACACTTTGTACAAAATACTGTATATAAGCAGATCAATGCATTTGGAAGACATTTTTAAAATTTGAATGTTTTAAGAATGGATAAATTAGTTTTGTCCATCTTATTTTAGCTTTAATTCATTTAGTGCAAGAAAATCCCTCCTCACTTGGCAGACACTCATATTTTCTCTTAATTTGGCTATTTTATAAAGCTTGTGTTGATTTCACTTGCAATATTTTGCTGCCATTTAATGGAAAGTGATAGTATTTCATATTTACTTTGCTCTGTTATGCCAGTCTTTAAGGGGCACTGTAATAAGAAGCACTTGTATTATACTTGACTGAATACCATTAAATGTATATGATAAATACATATGAAACAATATTCACTAAGGTATCAGTCCTTGTTTTTCTAGATGGATAAAAGCCTTGTTTAAATCCTTTTCTCGCTGTACTAGCATTGTTTGTCTGAGGTTTTAATTTTGGCCTAGACATAGTATTAATATAAAACTGAGAAAATGCAGCACATGGATGTGAAATAGTAATTTTATTCTGTAGTAATGCAAAAAAGCAGAGGTAACAGAATCTCCATCTTTGGAGATATGTAAAAATTAGACACAACCCCAAACAACATGATCTGACTCTGAAGTTGGCTCCAGTTCATTCCTGAACGGGTCACTGGACCAGATGAGCACCAGAGATCCCTTCTCACCTCAGCTGCTTATTCTGTGCTTATATTATTCTGTATTAATACATTTCAAGCATCCATCAGAACAGATCAAACTGCAGAAGCAATATAATATAAAGCAAATAATGATGCAAGTTTTGTACTAATGGAAAGTATGTCATACTACCAGTTGAGTAAATCGTGTCACCTACCGATGTAGCTTAAGCTTACACATACTGTTAGGGAGGTGCATAGTTTGTGAACTATGAATCTTGCTCATAATACATTTTATGCACTATACCCCCCAAAACACCAGCAAAATAAGGGCACACTCATCCAGCAAAACTGCCTGGTTTATTGCACAACAGATTAATTCAAAGCGTAAAGACAGCTGAGGAAACAGTCATAACTAAAAGCATGAAGAAAAAGTGTAGATGCTAGAGTTGAAATACCTCTATTCTTAACAGCTGGCTCATGCTCAAACAAAATGCAATGTAAAAAGCAGAAGAAATCAACAGACTGCATGAACAAAAGAGAACTATGCATTTTTAGTACAAAATCAGAACAAAATTAATTAAATGTCTGCACTGGCCAAAGAAGATTTGGATAAGCAGAAAAATAAATTACTCCTTCAGACATTGATAAGAAGGAGTCATTGGCTGGAGCCAAATTAGCCAGACTATGCTACGAGGAGGACCTAACCTTAGGTACTGGAGATACAGCTGAAAATGATGAGAGTAAATTTGAAAACAAAAATGCAGTGCTAATCTCCTCCTTTAATACTTTGTTATCATTTATTTTTTATTTTAAGAGCTGCCATCTCATGAAAAAAGACAGATGTTTAAGAACAATTTTTGAAGGAACTGTATCATTAGCAAAGAGAATAGATACTGAGCAATAAATGTTTTCATGCGATACAGTAAATTTTTGTGTAGAGTTTAATAGCCAACACTGCCTTTACCTGGTCCAAAATAGCAGTGGGAAGATGATGTACAACCTCCTTCACAAGTATTCCTAAGACAGTCATGCTTCTTTCTTTTTCCATGCTCTAGCCCAACACTCAATAGCTATGTGGATCCTTGTGTGTTATCTGTACTAGTTGGGTAGATCATTCCTGCAGAACCTTCCCAATTCGTACTTCAACAGCCAATGTATGCCCTTGTCATTATGCTTGCTGACTTATCTGAATGTGCAGGAATCTTGGTGCAGCCACAGCAGCAGCAGTATGTGCCCTGTCTCTGCCATGCATGTCCATACAGCCTAATGACATCCATACGTACTGCATTAGGCAAGCTGTTCCATAGGTCTTTAAAAAATGATGCCCCTGACCTGTGAGCCTGGCAACAACCAAGCAGGCTTCCAGAGGCAGGAACTTGGTACATCAGTACTGGTATGGTCAATCAGGATGTTTCTGAAATGTGTGAATTTACAAACAGTAGATGATTTTTTTTTTTCCAGGAGCTCTCCAACTAATTGTCATATGCTCTTAATTTCCTTCTCTTTTATGGCTTATTCAAATTATGCTGCAGGAATATAGAAAAGTTCACCTCTTGTAGGATTTCCTCCTTATGATTTGTTACCAGGGCAGATTATTATAGAAAAAAAAGTCAAACCAACCAACCCAGATGTTTTTTTTGTAACAGCTTGAAAGCTTGAGCAGTTTCCCAGCAGCCAGGGAAGGTTCCAAAATTAACTTGGAGCTGTGGTTACACTGCCTGGCCCCATACACTTGAGTAGAACAACCTGAATTGGATTAATTCAGAAATGTTTTCCAGCTTCTATTTATGGCATGGAAATGTTTGGCTAGGGCTCAGTCTATCCTGACACCGCAGTGTGAGTGACTAAGCATCATTAAAAAGTTCTCAGGGAAGCTAAGCATCTTAGTCTTGAAAGTCTGGATTGACTATCAAAAGCTTTATGCCAAGTAGGGATCTTGAAGTCACTTCTGATGGTCCTTTTCTTGTCCATGCCAAGCAGCACAAGTGACCTGGACTATACTGCCTTCTCTGGATACAGTTGGAAATCCTTTGGGGGCTCAGATACAAACTGATGAAAAACACCACAAGTGGACCTGTCATTTCAGTCCCTACCCACTGCTCTTGGATAATTCCAATAAATCCTAACATACATTACAACTAGGTGGGCTTTGACTCATTCTCATGCAGGACTACTGTCATTCCCTCTGTCACATGCTAACACTGGTGGTGTACTATCCCACAGGAGAAAAAAAAAAACAAAAACAAAACCCAACAAAAGCCAACCAAACAAAACCCCAAAACAAACAACCAAAACAAATAAACAAAAAAACCAACCAAACAACAAACCTGGACCATAAGCACAGTGATGGCTGCACTTTGCACTTATCAGTGAAGTTATTGTTGAGGACAAAGACCCAGGAATGCTGACCCGTGCTAAGTAATGGTCTTTGAGATCAGTGCTATGTAGCCCAGCACTACGTGTCCCATTGCCCCACATACCTATCAGGGATAGTGGATGCTTACATGCTACCTGCAGAATACTCATCAAGACATAAGCAGGTTATCTCCCCTTTCCTCCCCTAGGAGCAGTAAACAACATGATCAGTTAGAAAAGGTGGGCAAAAAAGACCAAAGAAAACTGGATTCATATGGTAGCAAGGACTTGTGTGGTCAATGGAGATGCACTGCTGGTGGCTAAGTGACCTGTGAACATCCAACAGTGGCTCTGTCACAGCTGGGTTCTGTCATAGTTGAGTACAAAGATGTTGCAAACTAGCAGGTTCTGATTGTTTCTTCCCCAGCTGTGCAAGGAACTTGAGCTTTGGGCTGGGGTACAAAACATAGACCAAGATTTCAGACACCAGGGGCCGGAAGGCCTGAGTGGGCAACATGAAGGAATGAGGTTAAGCAGAATTGTTCTCATTTGTAAACAGGATGTGGATATTGGGTAAGAGCTGGAGGCCCCAAAGAAGGTCTGAAATACAGCACCTAAATCCTGAGAGATAACGGGGATATTAGCTCAACTACAAAATTAAAAGGCTTACTACTGTTCCCACTGGCATCCCAGTGAGAAGGAAGCTTGCCACTCATTTTTTACAGGAACAGATGAAGGCACAGAAAGCACTAATTTGTTGAACGGCATCAACTAGAAAGTCTTAAGGGAGGGAGATGCAGTTGTTTCAGCCTTGTGTATATTATACTACTTGCCTAAATCTTTAAAAGTATCAGTACAATGTTACAATAATGAATGATGTCCTTGTGTTGGATGCAAATGTAAACAGAAAGTAAATCTCGGCCCTAAAAATGTATAGTCCTCTTAATGGATTCAAGGGCCAAGTACATAGACAATAAAAGGGAAATTATTGCAATATGCAAAAAGACTGCTGTTAAGGTCCTTTAATTCTTTATCCAGATTTTTTCCCCCCATGATTAATATTAGTTACTATAAATAATAGTGCTAGTTGTGCTATGTAAGTTTTAACTAGGGAGTGTCTGCAGGGCCTGGCTTAACATATACTGATTGTAGGTCTCAAATCAACAATAACTTACAGTCCTAAAATTACACCTGCACACGTCTTTATCTGTAGGTCTGTGTTTACCATTTAGTCAAATATGACCAAGTTCTAGAAGCTGTTGGACAAAATATATAATGGATAATTAAAGGCAGACTGAAACTTCATGCATTTTTCTCTTAAAATTAAGTTATTTTTTATATCAAATATTTACCAGTCCTTATTTAAGTCAACTTCTTTTATTTCTACGACTTTCACAATCTTAATAAACATTCTTTCACATTTTGCCGATTTGCGGAAATGTCCAACAGCCCTGGTAACAAAGGGGAACAGCTCCCTAAGTTCAGGACTCAGTTACTTTGTAAGAATATGTAAGTCTCCCTTTCTTCTATATCTTATACTTGCTGGCAATGTAAACTGACATGGGGTTACAGGTCTAAGAAAAGTCTGTACAACTTTGACTTTCGAGGTCATGATGATGGATTTTGCTGCTCTGTGATTATACTAATTCCTCCGTGCACTACTACACTTACTGTGGTAATAAAGCATGCCTGCTTACCAGGCTGGAAATATAACTTGCAGATACCATTTTGCTGTGTGCAGAGACTTTTACAGTGAAGGCATTCACACTATAGCTCGGAGATGTGAGTTAATGCCTTGAAGCACCTTTACAAGTTTTCCCTCCAAAACAGATGCCGGATCTTCCACTTCATTTTACTTGAAAACAAAGTTCAGAAAAGAATCATAAATAATAGTTACCTTTACCAACGTAACAACGACCGAGGCAAGAGCAGTATCTATTACCTGACCACTTAATAACTCAAAAAATGAAATGTAGTACTACAAGAAAAATAAAGTACTATACTACCGGGGAGCAGAAAGAAATGTACAGCCCGGTGCTACCTGCTTAAATTAATTTTGATGATCTAGGAACGAAGTATTTTACTGCCAAGGTGAGGACCGGCTGTGCCTCCTCCGCTCGCTGCTGCCCAGCTGCGCAGTGACCTCCGCCCCCCCCAACACCGGCGCATCCTTCCCCAGCACGATGCTTACGGGTGTGTGTGGGGGTCACACCTCTCCGGTTGGGCGCTACCGCCGCTAGAAACTCCCCTCCCGCCTGCCCCCAGCTCGGCCGCCACTCGCCGCTCCCCGGCGGATGTCGCCATCCCCCGCCGCACCCCAAGGCCGCGGCCCCAGGGAAACCGCCGGCGCTGCCCTAACCCCGTCTGACATCCGCCTCGACGCCCGGGCCACCACGGCATGAGACGCAGTCCCCTCCTGCCCCATCCGACTGCGCAGCCGCTGAGCGATCTTCCGCCTGTCACCAGCCGCCAAGAGCGACTCTCGCCAGGGCAGCCGGGTCAGTTCTCCTGGCGCCCCGGGAGCTGCCGTGCGCCTCCAGCGGAGCGCCAGCGGCAGGCACAGCGCTGGCCACGGCAGCGGCCGCCACCACCTGTTACCTGCTCCCACCTACACCTGGCCGGGAGCCACATCCCCGAACCCCTGACCCACCACTCCAGCCCCCATATGGCCCGGCCCGGCATGAGACGCAGTCCCCTCCTGCCCCATCCGACTGCGCAGNGGAGAGGAGGAATATGGGGAGAGAAGGGAAGGAAGCAGTGGGTGTAGCTGTACAGGTCTTGTTGGATTTCCGTAGTCATCTTTCCTGGAGAGTTTTAGGGTTTGTCGTCTTCCAGGCTCTTTCATGCGTGTAATATTGACCGTGTTCCTGAAGGCTTCGTAGGATGGATGGGGGAAGGAGTGGTACCTAGCTGTAGTGCGGATGTGATTATCGCGGCATTTGAGTAGCAGCCGCTGCTAATGGGCCCGAAAGACGGGGGCTCTGTCGCTCTGCATTATTTGGAAATGCATTTATCCTGTTCCTGTGTGCCTGAAGAGGCTATAGACGTTTGTGGTGGTTTCGCTGCAGTGTGTTGCCAAGTCGTTGGTGCTTGTACTGCAAATGTTTTCCAGAGACGGAGGAAAAGTTACAGGTTTTTTGTTTGTTTTCTTTGCTTGTGTGTGTGTTACAATAACTGCATTTCGTGTCAGCACACTTGAGAAAATGATGCAGCGAATTAATCCACCATCTGTACCACGAGGAATAAAAACTGATTAGAATACCAATACCCATTTTTATCTTTACAATGCACCCATGGCCTAGCTTGACATGGATGAGCTTGTTTGTGGATTCTGTTCCTTGCTTTATCAAGTACTGCAGGTGTTTCTGCCACTTTTGCAAGTTGTTCATGGAGGATATGGAAAAGAGCAGAGCTGTTACCAGTTAGATTTTATTCACTGGGAAATACTGAGAGTTGTGGGGTATGTCTGTAACTTCAGTAAAAGTAAAAGGAGCGTATAGAAGTTTGCTTTACATTTATGAGGTCCTAAAATAATTCTGCTGTAAGCTAAAGTTTTTGAAATGTAAAAGCTAGCATTTTGTGGGGCTTGTGTTGTGTGCATTTATAAGGGAAATAAGAGTAACCCTTTTATCATGTTCTCAATTCTAATTACGGCCTGTGAAGTGTAATGGAGTTGTTGCCTGGTCAATTAGCAAATTAGTGTTGGCTCACCAAAAAGCTAAATGAGCCAGTGGCTTCATGTTAAGAAAACTTAGAGTGGCTGAAGGGTTTTTTGCTTTGTTAGTTGGGATGTGTTTTGTTTTTGTTTGAGGGGCTTTTTATTTTTTTTCCCCATTGTGGGAATCAGAGGGTGGGAGAGTAATTCTGTGGAGCTTGGGTTTGGTTTGGGTTTCATTTTTGGTTTTTTTTTTTTTTTTTTAATGTGCTGAGAGAGGTTGCACTGTCATGTGGGGCCTGTTGGATTGAAATTGAAGTGATTCTTGGCAAAGCAGGTTTAGTAGTTTTTAACAGTTGTAATTACAAGTTTGGCTTTTTGGTTTTTGCCAGACTTTCTAGGAACATCTCAGATTTTAATAGTTTAGTGGCTTTGTTAGAGCTGAGTATATGATTACTCAGAACGAGGTAGACAAAAATGCTGAGTTGATACAGTCTTCCTACAGAAGAAATATAAGATTCAAATTAAGTTTCAGTAAGTATGATTGTAGCTTGATGATCAAGGATGAATGAGTAACTCTGACTAGAAATACCTTTTGTAATTGGTCCATGTAAAGCAGCTGATCTTCCTAGTCGGTTGTTAAAATGCTTTCTAAGTTACTTACTTAATGGTTATTATCACTGAATCCTGTTCCCTAACATACAATATTGATTCTGTTTGGTTTTGTCTCCTGCTTAACCCGTCATTACTGTGACGCTCTGACTTGTTAGACTGTCCGCCATGGTTTCCCCTACCAACCTTCAGCCTTGGCATTTGATCCTGTTCAGAAAATCCTGGCCATCGGGACTCAGACTGGAGCACTAAGGCTGTATCCTTTGATATGCTGAAATGGATTTAACGCGCTTCACGCGAGTGATGTTTTGATTTAGCTGCTGGAACCATTCAGAAGTCTGGTGGGAACCAGGTATGCAGGAGGGTAGGAGCAAAGCTGTTGTCTGTTGGTGAGTGGCCTGGCTGTTTTTGCTGTACTGTGTGTCTGTACACTATGTGTAGTGATGTGAGGTATGGCTGCTCAGTCCCCACTACCTTATGTATAGGTTAGTATTTACATTTTATATTTTTTTAGAGGGCTACTGGTGTGCTGACAGTTTACAGCAGCTGGCTGCAAATATAAAGAGAGCTAGGCTGAGCTCTGTTTTGTTGTGCTTTATCCTCTGGGACTGAAAAATTCCATGCTGCTTGGTGGGGTGTTTTGTGTTGATTGTCTTTGGTTTTGTTTGTTTGTTTAGTGATGTGTGTTTTTGTTTGGTTTTGTTTTTTGTCTTGTTCATGAGATAAACTTTATAATACTGTAGTTACATGTTACTGCTTCTGTGTTGCCAATGAATGGTTTCAAGTGGGAAGGCTAAAGGACATAGGAATTGTATCTCACTAATAGTTTCCAAGTGACTGAGATGAGCAGAAGGAATTTGTGGAATAAAGCACCAGTATCCCTGCCTGTTTTTTGTTCACTAAAAACTGAACTACCCATATGTTCATATCCATATGGTATTACCCAAGCCATGTAATAACCTATGTGTTTAGACTTTTATTTTTAAAAGATGATGTCCTGTAGATTCTTTGTTTCACCCTGCCATTGCCAGAACCTTACTTTTTAACAGAACAGAGTGAATTTAACTCAAATTCTATAGAAAGATGGCCTAAGTCTTCCCCAAAAAAAGGTCAGAGTTCAATCAGTTTCAGGACAACAGAGAATTAATCCCTTTTAAAGTATAGGTAAATCTTGTATTCTTTTGCTGCTTATATTAGTCTGCAAGTATATGTTTTTTGCTAACTTTCATAACTAGTCTGTCTGTCAGGTTAATTGCCTTAAGAGTTTGGTCTTTTATAAGTTGAAAAATTAGAACTCCAGCATCAAATTTAAGGCTTAAAAAAGATGCCGAAGTAGAGTATCTTGTATGGCATCTAGATTTATTATGGACTCCCAAGGTATCTTAAATCAGCATCTATTCAGATAGCATGTTACTCAACAGCAGTGACCATGCTGTGCTCTTAATGCCATATTTGAAACTTCCCTTAAATCCATATGTTTTGTGTTTTAAAAGATGATAGAAATGAAGAACAAAGGGTAGATGGGGGGTGCTATTAGTTACTCTCATGTTTGTAGAATATATTAGAAAACAGAGGCATAAGAGTAAGGATTGAGACTGGAGGAAAAGGAGATCAAAATGCATGTGTTCACAGCTTACCTGTAATTTAGGGCAATGTGATGTTGCAGTTTGGGAAATGATGACTTGTTAAAAACTGTTTACTGGCAATCATTTATTGTTACACCTGTGAATTCTCAGATTGTGAATTGCTTTCTAAATAATCAAGAAAAGTATTGCAAGATTGTGAGGGGAGAAACAGTGACTGTGGAAAAAAGGCAGTAAGATTGACAGAAAATGTATTTTCTAAGGGCAGGGAAGAAGTTTCATGCATCAGTTAAAGCCTTTGTGCTTTCCTAACTTGGTGAAAATGAATATGCTTCCTGATCCCTTGTTAGATATTGATTCTTGGAAGAACTGTTGAAAACCCCCTCAACCTTAGCTCATAGGTTATCCCTGTTACCCAACAACAATGCAGAATTTACATCTCCTGTGGTTACTTTCTCTTCAGGATAGAGGAGCACAGGCAGAAGGGATAGACTTGGATAAATTCCCAGTATAAAACCAGCCTCTCTCCTTATGCCTAATGAAACTGGTTTGAAAAGCATTTTGGGAAGGAGTGAAACTTGAAAGAAGTGCTTGTTTCATTCTGTTGCTTAAAGATGGAAACACAACCAGAAAGTGCTTGTTGACCTCCAGGATAGGATGCCTTACCTGCTATGGTTTTACAAGCAATAAATAATGTGCAAGAATTTTTTTTTCAAAGTAGGAGCCACTTACTCTTTAAAGCTGTGAAAGTGTTTTTAATTGAAATGAGATGTGGATTAGAAAGACTGAGTCAGTGAAAACTTATTCATTGAGAATTAAATCCTGGAAGTGGGAGAAAAGTCAGTCTTCATTTTCTGCTGCATTCATGTTGTGAGAGTATAGCAACGATAATACTTCTTTCATTGCCTACCAGTAGATGAAAGATGGGTATCAGTGTTTTCCTTGCATCTTCAAGTATAGGTGCATCTTGTCAAGCTTTCATTTCCTTCCTTTTGCAAGTAAGTTATCATAGGAACTGTAAAGCAAAGTTTTTTAAAAAGGTTGTTAAAGAGAAAATATTCTTAATTTAAGAATTGAGCTAACTCGTTCTAGATTACATGAATATGTGAGAAAATTAATATTACAGTCCTGATTAGTTTAGGCCGATAATCAGCTAACCCTTTTATAGAACGCATTCTCTGTATTTGAGCAATCTGCAATTTAGGCATTTTAACTTCAAAACCAGTATTGATTAGAACAGATTAATGTGAACAGAATTTTTCTTAACCACATTGCTATCTCATTATTCTTTGAGAACTCTAACCACTATTGGAGGAACAGAGATAATTTTAGCACACAAATTATTTTATTAATATTATTGTCTATGAATACAGTGACACATGAAAACATAATTAATGCTTTTCTGAAGAACTAAAATCTGTGGATGCAAATATACTGACATGGTATATTTATCAATAAGAGAAAAAGTCAAAATAACATCAACATTGTTCTGGATTCTCCGAGTTTGCAAAGTGTTTGTGGAAATGAACTGTTGGTGGCATGTTTAACCCATTAAATTAGAATTACTGCTCTGTTTATACTCTTTGTCCCCAGTCTTAGGCTTGATGGGTTAAAATCAGAGGTGAGCATTGTGATATTGGTGACCTAGTGTGCTAGAGGCAGGACCATGCCATTCTGTGCAGCAGTTTGCTCTAGAACGTGTAGTTTTGAGAGAAGTCCAGACAGAGACTTCTTGCAGTGGAAAACTTAAAGCTTTTGAATCACAAAGTTACAGTTTGGTATTATTTACTAGTCAAAATTGAACAGTGTATCCCTTTAAAATACAACTTGATTCTATTTCCTGTTACTTAGAAATATCTCCAACTCTGCTTTAGCTATGAGACTTAAAAGCAAATGATTCTGAGGCATACAGATATTGCTTAGGTATTATCCTAATTAGATATTAGGTATTTTGTGCTCTCCATGCAAAGGAACATTTGGAGCAGGTAAAGGCACAGACTCTGTTCTCCTGTTTTCAGCTATGGACAAAAACTTGGTTCCTCTGCTGTGTAGGAGGGAAAGTTACAAACTGTATAGCTGAGTAGAACCCAACCCTTAGAGAGAGGTCAGGTGCTGGACCCCAACTCTTGCCTATAGACCAGAGCTGAGATGGCACTCTCCCTGATGTTAGGGTCTGTTGAAAAGAGTTAAGCTGCTTGATTCTGGTTTTTTGTGTTGCAGGGGAAACTGAGTGATGAGGTAGGCACAAGAGGAGAAGCCCAGCACTGAGTGACATAAAATCTTGAATGTATGTATCTTTCATATGCCCACACTCATCTGCTCACACGTATCGAGTTGTTCTGAGTTTGTGGTGCTGATCAAAGGACACTTAGTCAAGCTGTGTAGGTGTTTGAGTCTTGTTCTGGTTCTTATGTGTGGCAGTTCAGCCTCAGGCTCACCCTTTGCACACTGCTGGATGTTTCTGGGTGTGTTCCTCACAAGGACCAGTTGTGCTTGTTATTTATTTCAAACTGCTGTGATCAGTGTAAGCTGCTGGTGGCCTCGTTGTTCAGAGCAGGCCAATCTCTTGGACTTTCTTCATACTTAAAGGGATTTAGCTGTTGTTACCAGGGTGGAATTCAGCATTTCACCTCCTGTTCCAAATCTGTTACATTTATGTCAAGCAGTGAGAGGGTCATCTATGCTTGTCTTCTTTCTTGTCTGCATCTGAACCTTTACAGCAGGACATGTAGTCCATATTTTTTAGGAAGTTTTGTGCATAGTTTACTGTGCTTTATTTTCCCAGCAGGTATAAGAATCTTCTAATGAGCTAGAGTTAAGTATAAGTACTCAAGGTTTAACTTTCCTGAATGGAGTAATTAGATAGACTTCAACCTGAGACATCTTGGCAGCATTCAGTATTGTAAGAGCCCTGTTCCCATGCTGTCCATAGTTATGACTCTTCTTCTTGAAGGTACCTCTAGAAGTCAAATGTGACCTGAGCAGGGCAGCATTTAAACTGTAAAGAGGTTTGAGAAAGCTGAAATGGACTATTTTCAGGGTTTGTCTGTCTTTAGGATGATGTTTCCTCACAACTTTAAAATACTAATTGTACACGGCTGTGATTTAACCATTATCAATATTTGTTTGCTTTTATAGGAGGTAGAATAAGCTTTGAAGCTAAAGCAGAAAATTCGGAGGAAATCTCCTGTTCCCTGCTGTTTAACTGGTCCATCTTAAACAAGTTTCTTCAGTTTTCTGTGCTTTCTCAATAGCAAAACTAGGACAGTATATAAAATGAGATGAATTTTGATTGTCTGCCAACATGAATGCTATATCTTTATTGGTGCTTCATGCCTTAAAAATACTCACTTGCAGCTTGAAGCTCAGTTTCTTTCTCAGTGGAGAGAATTACAAAAAGGAAGACCATTTCTACCAGATATTCTTGACAATAAAGGAGATACCCATAGAATAATTTTTGTGTGTTCCACACAGATCACATTATGCCTAGGACTCTTTATTCCCTGGCAGAAAAGGTTCTTTAATTAAAGTTTGGGGTTTTTTTCTGTTCCAAACCCAGTTCACAGGAAGGAGAAAAATTAGATTGTTCATCATTCTGTCATTAAGTATCTGAAGATCCCAGTCACACTGAATGTCAGCATCTGTTCATTTTCCCCATATTCTTTTCAGCAGTAGAAGATGAATTCAGTGGAAGCAAATGGCTGAAGTTTTCATATATTTGAGACACAGAAAACTTGCTTTGTGTGACTTCCATTCTCTAGATTTTGTGAGAAGAGCTTGCAACTGTTATTCTTTAATAAAAATAGCTCAAAGCCTGGATGTGTGGTTCCATGTAGTCAGTGTCTAAAGAAATGCTTATGTTGATGCATCTGGAAAGCTTTACTGTAGATGTATACCAATTTTTTTTTTTTTTTTCCCCAATTTGTACACTGAGGAGAATAGTGTCAGCTTTTGGCAATGGTCTTCTGTACCTCAAACATTCCTGCTTTGGGAAAAGTAGAGTGGTGAAGCTACTAAAATGCTGCAATAGTGTTAGCCCATAGAGATTCTGGGGTAATCTGTTAATAAAAACGTGTTTATGGGCAACTTTGCCACCCAGTTCATGTAGAGTAGTTTAAACAAGGAAATGACTTTGCTTAAAACATAAATTAATAATCACTTTTCCATTTCTTTTAACATTATCACATTTTCTTTATTGCATCACCCAGCATTTAGTTTGTGTGGATATCGTTAGCTTTCTTGCATCTTTTGTTCTGTGAAAAATCCCCATCTCCTAAATTAAGAAAATGAGCTACCTTTGGATATTCTGAAATGGCATGGGGCCAAAGTGCCATTATGAGACACATGACTCTTAAAAATATATGGAATTATAGCAATTTAGTCCTACACAGAGAAAGTCATGACTAAAATCTTCATAATAAATAGGATGGTGTACTTTTAAAATCCATGGTTACATTTGTTGTGAGACTTTGTAATACTTCCATCAAAGCAAGAAAACTGGATGGGTCTTTGATTTGATGTATTATTCTATATACTGTAGTTCTACTAAACAGTTTTTAGTAGTAATTGCTTTTGTTCAAAAATGCCTGAAGTCTTACTGTATTAAGTCTCCTACTGTAATTTATTTAGAATAACATCTTTTTGCTTCCCTTGAGCTATTTTACTGACAGAGAAAAGCCTAATGGATATAACCTTGGAACCTGAAACTTACTGGGTCATAGTGAGTCTGGGAAAGTAAATGTCTTTAGAAAGCATGCAAGGCTTGCATGCAAGGCTGCAGGTGTTATGGTAGCACTAGCATGGCTTTCTTCCTTGTCCCTACTAGCTATTTGGGAAACACTGGCGTGATATGGATTGTGTGATCTGATGTTGGTAGAGTAAAATGTAACAGGGTTACATTGGGCAACTGGGACCCATCTTAAGCTTTCAGACTTCTGTCTGGTACAGTGCTTAAATCACTAGCTCTTAATTCTTCATTTTACTGGATTTGTTCTTTCTCAGTCACTGTGGAAAGGCTTTTAGGAACTGAGCAGTATAGTATTGCTTTAGGAGAAGAAATGAGCAGTTTCAGTAGAGTCAAGTCTGGAAATGTAGAAGCAGCTCACGATTTGGTATGTGATAAGGAAAGCTTGAAAGCATAAATCAAGATTGCAATCCTTTCCTAAGACAACTTCCTGTTTGGCAGAAATTTTTGGAAGTGCGTTAGACTTCTGAAGTGTCCAGGTCTATTTTTACAGAGGTTTCACAAGATGAAGGTAAGTGTTCTATATACATTACCTTTAAAGTGACTATGTGTGTGCTATTTTTTGTTTTCTTTTGTGTCTTTTTTTTTGGTTTTGCTTTTCCTATTGCTCTTCTAAAACTTATTTTTGTTTCTGAGTTTAATGGAACAGTAAAACCTCATGTTATTTATCAGAGTTGCTATAGAACATCTGGTTTTGCAGGGTTATCACAGAATCATTGTGGTTGGAAAAGACCTTTAAGATCATCAAATTCAACTATAACCTAACTACCAGCCACTAGCCAAACTCAAGTCCAGTGCCAAACCATATTCCTAAGCATCATGTCTACACATCTCTTAAACACCTTCAGTGTTGGTGACTCAACTACCTCCCTGGGTACCCTATTTTAGTGTTTAATTTACCCTTTCATTGAAGAGGTTTCTTCTACTACCTAATCCAGACCTCCCCTGCAGCAATTTGAGACCATTTTCTGTTGTCCTGTTGCGTGTTGGGGGTTTGTCTCTCCCTTCTACCTTGCTACAACCTCTTTCCAGGTAGTTGTGGAGAGTGATAGGATCTCCTCTCGGCTTCCTTTTCTCCAAACTGAACAATCCCAGTTTCCTCAGCTGCTTCTCATAGGATTTATGCTGTAGACCCTTCACCAGCCTCATTGCCCTTCTCTGGACTCACTCCAGCAGTTCAATGTCTGTCTTGTTGTGATGGCCCAAAACTATACACCATACTCAAGGTGTGGCCTCACCACTGCTGGTTACCGGGGACAATCATTCCTGCTGGCCACACTATTCCTGATACAAGCCAGGATGCTGTTGGCCTTGCTGTCCACCTGGGCACATGGCTGGCTCATATTCAGCTGGCTGTCAGTCAGCACCCCAGGGTCCTTCTCTGCCAGGCAACTCTCCAGCCACTCTTTCTCAAGCTATCTTTGTAGAAGGTCAGTCAAAAACATAAAAAACCCCTTGTGAAATAGTATATTCTATATGAGGTTAAACAAAACTGGAAGATGAGAATTTTGGGTAGAGTTCAGTTTGTCCTTAATATTGTCAATCTGGTAATGGTTTAGCATTTTGAAAAAAATGTGTCCTTAGCAGTTTTGAGTGTTAGTTCATGGCAGATCTTAACTTCTTGGTTCTTCTGTTCCTCTTACTACTCTTGATGAGGCCCATCCTGAAGTGTACAATCAAAGTGATGAAATTATTCTTTTTAAGACTGCAGATTCTTAATCATTCAAAGTATATCTGATTAAATAGATAAGACTATTTCCTCAGAGATCTAATTCTTTGACATCAATCATATTTATTTGTTTGTGAGCCTGAGGAAGAAGCTTATGGTACTTGTGAACCTTTGAAGTTACTTGATTTTACTGAACCTTTGAACTTACCTTTTTTTGACTGAAACATAAGTTTAAATTGTGGTATTGTAATTAGTACTTGAACACTATATGTTAATCAAACATAGCCTCATAGTATTCAACTGGTGATAACTTAGGTGACCTTTTTCATGTCAATGCTTCTATCACAGGCACTTGGTAATAGTACAGCTAATATGCTTATTGAAAGGAAAACTATGTTACTACTTCTGCTGGTTTCCCATGTAAATACAGGTGAAAGTCTAATGACAATTTAAATCTCTTGCAATGTGATTCAGTGATACTTGTGTCACTGAATTTAAGCATGCTTTAAAATAATTTTAGCTTGTAAACATCTAAAATTGAAATATTTCACTAGTGAGTACTGTGGTAGAATGGTATAATTCCTTATTTAGTAGATTTCTATAATATGCAGCAATTTTGTCAGCCTCTGGAGACTCATAGTGAATCCTGATTCATCTCGATTTTTACAATGCTTTAACGAAATTACTTTTTCCGTGGCTATTGTTTAGCCTGATTTGACATGTTGATGTTCAGTTTAAGATTCTCTGCTACAAATGAGAACCATTTTGTCATACAGTTAAAAATCTCTCCTTGATAAGAGATTCTGAATCTGCTTTTATGGCAGAGAGCTGTACAACTTGATGACAGCCTTGGTCTGTGTACTAGCTGTTCTAACTTAATCACTTCCTGTGAAGACTTAGACTATTTTGAACCCCTATGCTCACTTCCTTTAAAGACTTAGTCTATTTTGAACCCCTATGCTCTTTTGTGTACAGTAGTTCTGCTGTGCCTCAGTGGTTCTGCACTTAGATTTCTCATTTGCTTTAGGTTTTATCTTGAGTATGAAGAACAGTGAAAGTAGGTAAAATTTGAAACGTGTGTCTGCTAGAATAAAACCAGTGCAGGATTAAATGCTTCAAGGAATGCTATGTTATGCTGATTAAACTCATTAAAATGTGAAACTGAAATTTTTCATAGTTATGCTGATCTGGTAGTACTTGAAAAAGTAAAGTCTTAAGCATCGCAGTTTGCAAAATCAAATTCTTGGTCACTGACCTACAGAGACAAGTTTATAGCTTGATAGAAATAACTAAATGCTGCTTTATTAATATTGGTGAGTGCCATGGGATTTTGTTTTGTTTCATTTGTTTCTTAAGTTTCATAAATGTTTCATTTAAAAGGTAGTAACAAAATTTGCCTTTTCTTCAAGCAACTTGAAGCTTAATTTCCTTCAAAAATTGATAGAATTGCACTGACCACTGCTTCCATGTCCAGACTAGGTCTTTGCCTGTCTCACTCAAACCAGATGGTGTCCATGAGAGCAATACTGGGTGGGTGTAGAGTTGAGGTTCTCCACCAAAACAGCTATAAACCAAATTCGCTTTTTCATGAGGTATCTGCCATGGATTCTTCAAAGCTGAATGTCTCCTTCTGCTCCTATAGTCCTATAGTCTGTGCAAAAGTCTTCAGAGGAGCTGTTTTAACTCTGGAAACCAGGGAACTTAAGAGAGGCTGCAGATCCAAAGGAAGCAAGGCTTTTGTACTTCTGCTTAATGAGATACTGTTTTATTTTGTATGATTCACACCATTTCAAGAAGGGGATTGCATTGAGTGGCCTCTTGAAGCTACTGGTGGGCTTGTATTCTGTATGTGTTCCATTAACATTATTAGATCTATAGTTCATGTTAAAATTATATATTTAATGGTTCAAGAGTAATCAACTCTAGAGGTAATCCAGCTCTAATTTTTTTTATATCCAATTTTTGACAACCTTTTCTGCTAAAGGTCCTGCCTCTTTCCCACCTAGTAACAACAACTCCTAGTCAGCAGTAGCAGATGTACAAAAGCAATTTACATTTTTCTACTTGCTCATTAGGGAAAAGAATAGAATGCTTTTTTTTTTTTTTTTTTTTTTTTTTTGTGATCACTTAATGTTAAATTGATAGGATTAGTATGCCTGTAGTTTTGTAGCATATGCTCTATCCAGTCTTACTACCTTGTTAAACAGAGCAGATGTTCATCTTCACAGTTGAAAAATATTCTTGACTGAACTTTGGAGTGTTGATATTAGAAGTACAGTTACTAAGCTTTACTGATGCTTATTTATATGTGGAATGGGATGCATATCTGTAACTTGCCTGCATTCCCTCAAACTTGTGCAGCAAACTGATGCTGTGAGATTAGCTTCATGACTGCGCTTACATATCAGATAAAAAGGAAAGTCACCAAAAAAAATCCTCAGTAAACTTCTGTTTAAGTTATTAATAGTTATTTCTTGCTGGCATCGTGAATATTCCCTCATTCTTTAAAATAATTAGTTGTGAAATAAAACATTTTGGAAATAAATTGTGGTGAGTTACTAACCTGGAAAAAAGAGACTGTTTAACCTGCCGTACTAAAATATACAGTCTTTACTAGTACACGAGAGATGCTGGCCAAAGGAAAGTCTTCAAATAGCAGTCACTCCCAAAAAATTACAGAAACACAGAATGGTAAGGGGTTGGAAGGGACCTCTGAGGATCATCTAACCCCACTGTTAAAGCAGGATGCTCTAGAGCTGGTTTGAGAGCAATTATGTCTAGGTGGGTCCTGAATATCTCCAGGACTGGAGACTCCATGACTTCCCTGAGCAATATATTCCAGTGGGAAAAAAAAAAACCCCAACCAATTTATTTTTTATTTTTTTTCCTCTCCTCCCAGACACTGCTCAGGGAAGTACTGTGAATATCCCAGTTATATAGTCCCAATTATGTTAATAGTCAAGGGGAGGGTATGAACAAAAATGAAAATAGAATGAGATTTAGTCATGTTTTAGAAAATGTTGTGAGAAAGAGGCAACAGGAGTTAACTTCTGTAATATTGTTTTTTACTTGAGTAGCAGAGGACAGAAATTACTTAATTTTTGAACTGTGGCAGTTGAAAAGAACTGTGGGCTTGTTTTTTGTTTTGTGGGTTGTTTGTTTGTTTTAGTTATCTTTCATATGAACTCTGCCATTAATTTCCAGATCAAATAAATGTTGTTCTGAGTAAAAAAATAGAATAATTTAAAAAATCCTGGGAGGGGGTGGGTGGCATTTCTTGAGCAAACCTTACTGACTTGTTAATCTGTTTTTTCTGCTGGCAATTCTCTGTGTCAGAAGCAGCACTTCAGAAGGTGGTGACAGTGAAGTTTGGTTACAAAATATTTAGGAGTTGCAGTTTTGCCTTTTAACATAACATACTCTGAAGGAGTTTCAGTACTTTGTTATAATCTTGCTGCACATAACTAGCAGTGCATTCTGTCATTGTTATTTCCAGACCAGGTTTTTTGATGACATTATGTGACTACCTCGTGCAGTTTTCTATAGACAAAATGACTGAAACCTAGCAGATACATCTCTTTTAATGCAAGAAAGCTACCTCTAACACTAGTATTAGTGCCAGCAGTCATAAAGGCCCCTATTACAGCAGTGTGCAAATACAGCTGTACAGAAATAAAAACTTCTACAGATCTGCAAGTACATAGACATTGCAGCTAGTGCATAGCTATAATCAAAGAAGTGATCAATATTTAAATGCATCAGTATCCATTTAGTGTCCTACTTTGCAGAACTGACTTGTATTTGCAGAAGACTTTATTTAAAGCCAGCTCTGCTTTAGTACTAGAGATCACAAGTCCAAAGGGGCCAGAATTATGGTGATGAGTGGTTTAAATGTGAATATATGGTATTCACTAAAAACAAAACAAAATAATTTGGGGGTTTTTTTTCAATTATAGCTGATTTCTCAAAAATAGCCAAAAATGTCAGCTCTTGCACCTGAAGGTGAGGTCATCTGTCTTGGTGTAATGAGCTCTGGAGGTGATCACTATCACCAGGCAAAAAACAGCTACCTCATTTCAATTCAGTTGACAAAAGTTGTAGAAATCCTTACTACTTTGTTAAGGTTATGGACAGGCTCTTCTCTAAAGTGCTCAAAAGTGAAACTAACTGACCTGTGTCTAGTGCACCTTGCCTTGGGCAGAATGCTTACAAACTTTAGCTATTACCTTGGTGAAATCCTTCTAAAAAAGACTAATGTCTAAAATCAGAAGGGAATTATATTGTTGCCTACCTACAGGCTTTCATAACTCAGTTAAAGTTGGGTTGGCCTTTACAAAAGTGACCTTCCACTATTTTAAAGACTGACCTGGAAGGGAAAAAAATAAACATTTCCTTGTTAGGAACTTGTGAGTCTCAACATTGAAGTCGTATTTTTCAAACTGAAGTAGAGTTTGTAAGTTTTGTGTGTGATTTCATAGTAATAAATATTTGAGTTCAAGCTGATGTGTACTGGAGATATATATATAGCAGTGTATAACATATTTAGAAATATATTTAATGCACTATATTCACTGTTTAAAGAAAATTAGGATTGACTTAAGCCAGGTCTTTGAGACAAAGATCACAGTAGTCAATGTACAAATCTCCAACTGGTAGATGGGTGGATTGCTGTTTTCTCTGAGATACTGAAAGTTGTCTTTTTTTTTTTTTTTTACCAAATCTACCCAACAAATTTGGAAAAAAGCATGGTGAGAAAAAAAAAAATCTTTTTTTTTTTATATAATACAGTGATATATCCACCTTTTGTTGTGTTTTTCTGTTTTCTGTATTTTAACTATATACACAGGCTTAGGAGAAATACTGAAATTATTAAGAATAGTTTTGCAATGCTTGGTCTCCTCAGTTTGGAGAGGATGACAAAGGTGTAATTATGATCAATATGTAAAATGAAAATGGCATACTTGGAAATTCATGGTGAGCTGTTTTTTAAATAATTTACAGTGCAAAATCTAGGAGACATTCAATAAAGTACTATTGGACTAACTTAGAAAAAAGAAATTTCTAATTTGAAAATGAGTAGTGAAATCCTAGAATATGTGAGTTTTGGAAGTGGTGTCAGGAGGCTGTGCTGGTACATTTGGGAGGAGAACGGGCAAACTTGCAGTCAACAGCTCTGTAAGCAAATGCTAAACTGGGATTTGTCCTCTAACACACCTATATCAAGTTGTTTATCAACTATGAAGTTGTTCAACACTATGGTTGCACAAACTTTTTCATTTTAGTTCAGTGTTTCACATTAGTCATTTCCATAAAGACAATTTTTTGTTAGCAAGGAAATAATCTTTGCTGTTTAAGCAAAATTTATCAGACGCCTGAACAGTTGATGAAACATTTTCTGTGGTACGATAAAAAACATGAAAGACCAACAGTGGTGGTGTGCTGTAGTGAGTTTTAATGTCAAGGAAGGTTCCCTCCTTGCCTCCTTGCCTCCTTGCCTCCTTGCCTCCTTGCCTCCTTGCCTCCTTGCCTCCTTGCCTCCTTGCCTCCTTGCCTCCTTGCCTCCTTCCCTCCTTCCCTCCTTCCCTCC
>JAAWXA010000001.1:33613434-33730371 GCA_038090715.1 Florisuga fusca
CTTCTTTTCTTTTCTTTTCTTTTCTTTTCTTTTCTTTTCTTTTCTTTTCTTTTCTTTTCTTTTCTTTTCTTTTCTTTTCTTTTCTTTTCTTTTCTTTCCTTTCTTTTCTTTCCTTTCCTTCCCTTTCCTTCCCTTTCCTTCCCTTTCCTTCCCTTTCCTTCCCTTTCCTTCCCTTTCCTTCCCTTTCCTTCCCTTTCCTTCTTCCTTTCCTTCCCTCCTTCCCTCCTTCCCTCCTTCCCTCCTTCCCTCCTTCCCTCCTTCCCTCCTTCCCTCCTTCCCTCCTTCCCTCCTTCCCTCCTTCCCTCCGCAGCATCACAATTGATTTAGTCTGAGAAATATCAACTTAAATGCTTTCTACTGCAATTTCTATCTGAGCCTCCTGTGTTTTTACTCCTCATCATGCAGAGCATACATAAAACTTCCACATCTTGCGAATTCTAGTGAGTTGCAGTAACTGGATGAGAGTTACATCACCGGTTCCCTCCTCTGTTTTTTGATGGAAGGGTTTTACAGAAGTAATTCAAAACTAATTAATTTACTTTTTTTTCCATTGCTGAGTAGAAAAAGCTGTAAGACACTCAAAACGTAAAAAAAAACTGTTTTAATCAAAACATTTTAAACATTAAATTACATTGTATCAGAGCAGGTTCTGCCAACTCAAAGCAGATCTGAACTCTCTAGGCTACAATGCCACCTTAATCTTAATGATATGAATTTTCTGCTTAGGAGCTACCTTGGGGCTGGATGAAGAGTCCTGTTCCAGACAGTACAGTTCTTTTGTCTGAGCCTCTGGCTATTTTCATCTTACGGCATTTTGAAGCTCTGTTTTCCACATCTGGAAATTTCTGTAGAGAATGTGGGAAACACTGTCCATTTGACATCTCTGACTTCAGGCTCTGACATTAAAACCTGAGTAAAGCAAAACCCTGGACTGTGTTGATAGTATCCCTCCATCAGGGAAGATTTGGTTTTTGTAATAGATTTTTTAAAATTTAATTTGCAGGTGTTGTACTGTGATGATGAGAATAGAGGCTGTTTGGGTTTTTTTGTTTGGTTTGGGGGTTTTTTTGGTTTGTTTATTTTAAAGATTTATGATTGCTAGACTTGTACATATATCCTCTCAACTAAGTAGCAGCCATCTCATTTCCTTGGAGTGGTGCTCATGTGTAAATTACTCACTTAGGATTCCAGTGGGCACCAAATTGTTAAGAAAAGTCCATACTTCTTGAGTTTTGTAATTTAATGGCTGTCATTTTGAAGGTAGTTATTTTCAGAAGGAAAGGCTGTACTTCTCCTCAAGCACTTCTTTGTGCAGACTTGCTCTTTACCTTGCCTTCTTTCTACAATTTAAAAAAAGAGGAAGGAACAGTGGAAATGGGAATGTCCTTTTGTGGCGTTTGGGGAGTAGGCTGATAGTGAAGGAAACAGCAGCACTGTGTGGAAAGGAAAATCTCTGCAGCCTTTCCTCAACTATGGGGCAGTGTAGATAAGTCCTAAGCTTTCTTTACTTCTCCCCAGCCCTTTCCTCACTCCTAATAAATTGGAGGTCAAACTATTAAATTCCAGTGTGGCCTTTTTTAAAGACAATTGCACTGCTTCAGAATTATTGCTGGTATTTCAGCTAAGCTACAGGAATGTGATGGTGTCTTGAATGTGTGGAGCAGCATAATCTGGTAGAGCTCTGTACAGAAGTGCTCAAAATGTGATTTGCCATCTATTAAACTTCCTTTAAGCCATCATATGAGGAGAATGGGATTTCCCCCTCCCTTGGAATCCCATCAGTTTCAATTATAGAAACTAAGTTGTAATATTATAGATATTATTTTGGTTACTTTTATTTAGAGGAAAGAAACAGGTATTTTGTCTATGAAGTCTGCTGTCATATGGCTCTATCTTGCAGTGTTATTACCTACATGCTGTAACTTTTAAAATGTTTTCTGAGATTGCAGCATTTTATACAGAGCCTCTATTTTAGGATGCTGAGATAATAATCCATTCTCCTTTTGATGGGATATGGGTTTAATCTGACCCATATCTCCCATCTTCTCAGCTTCCTGTTTTCATAAAACTTACAGCAAAGCATTATCTGCACGATTTTTTCCATTCTGTCAAGGTTGATCAAAATTGCTCTTTAGCCTCAGCAATTACTAGCAGGTGACAAACAAGTATAACAAACATTCTTCTAATAGGAAGGCAGATGAGCACTGCCTGAAATATCATACATAACTTGGAATCTGACCAAAACTTTTAGTACAGAAGTCTAAAAGATGAATGTATTTTCCAAAATGTCAAACAAACAAGTAACTCAGTGAAGGTGGATTTGCAGGGCAGTAAGCTTCCCTTCCATCTAGTAGTTCAAGTAATGGCTAGAAAAAATTCCGGACAGATGCACAGGGGTAATGCTTTGGACATTTTTTCTGTTGATCCATTTTCCATCCTTTCGCGGTCTTCATCTGGGCTTGTGGGTACTTGGAAATCTTCTAACACTTTCTGAATTAGAATGCTTTTGCACTGTGCTGCATTTCTGGGGGCTAAAGAAAGGACCCATCTGAAGTCTGAGTGCATTGAGAAATAAGCATACTACGCTAACTAAGGAGGCATCTGCAACAACTTTAAAAAGGAGAGTTAAGATGGAATGGGAAGTGTTTATTTGTAATGCTGTGCTTCACGTGTTAATAATAGATTTGAGGAAATGCATAAGCAACTTCTAGGGACTGTGTCAGCCTTTTAACAGTCCATCTCAAGCTGGATTTCTGGTAAACACATGCCACAAAAATGCCGCTTCATGCAAAACTGATTTGCAGGTTTTGTAGTGTAAAATGGAGTTCTCTGTAATAGCACAAATGTCTGGACAAAATAGCTAAGTAAAATTAGTCATTTCAACAAAACATAGTAGTCCCCATTAATATCTTAGGATGTAATAAACTCTTTTTCAAGTTCTATGAAAAGAACAAAAATTTGACCTCTCTAGTGAGTAGAAACTGAGCTCCAGAATTCTAGCTCCAAGATGCCCCTTGTTTGTTAGGACAGTTCCTCTCCATTTTGGTGGAAGAGTGCCATCTACTGAATTGCATGAATTGTACCTTGATTTTTTCATTTGTAGTGGTAAGTTTGAGCAAACATTCTATGAATTTGTCACTACTACTTGGATAGCAGTGAAATAGTATGTTTCTCAGTTCTTTTGATTTGCAAAACTAAAAATTATGCTATGGTGGAACCTGAGGAAGCTTTAAAATAAAATGAAAACACCATTCTTAGACTGTATTGCAAAATACTTACAGTAGCAATGAGAGGATAATTATTGGTGGCTCACATATGTTAGAGGCTAATTTTTAAAATCCTAAGTGTCATTTGGAATGGAGAAGATTTTAGAGGTCTGTACTTAGGTGGGGAAATGCTCCTGAGACCCCTTTATTGTATTGTTTGAATTAGGATTTAGTCACTGCTCGTTCGCATATTTAAAAAGCAATAGCAGTGGTATTGCTTCTGAACATCATTTTGGGTATCTGGAAGACCTTCCAGCTTGACAGCACTACCACAAGGAGGAGTCTGGAGACATTGTTGTGCCAAGTTGATAGAGAGTGGTAAACTTGTACCTACTGCCTTGGTTCCAAATCGAAGTTTCTGCTTTCTGTCTATATAGTGGAAGTGTTGGTACTTCTAGTCTGTGGCCCTGTTAGCACTTCAACAAGTGAGTTTGCTGGTAATTACTTCAAAAAACTGTGTAAGCCAAAAAACTTATTATACCTCCATCACTACAAATAAAACTAGCAATGAGCTAAATTTTTCTTAAAGGAAGAGCATAAAAGTGGATATATGAAGAGTGATAAATTGATTAGCAAAGCTGAAGGACGGTGTACCTCTTACGGGGTAAGAGAAGAGTTAAAGGGATTAGTAGTTTGAGAAATGAGGTGTTGGTGCCCAAAGGAAAGATGGTGTAAGAATAACTTATGCAATTTCTGTAGAAGGAGAGAAATAATAACTGAGTGATGGCAGATCGGGGGGTGGGAGTGGGGGAGGCGATGCAAGAAACAAATAGTATAGTTTATGTAAGTTGTAATAGTACCTGTGGTCTTATTCTGTATCATGACCAAACTTATGTAAGAGTTTAAGGAGATACAAGTGATACTGGCACTCAGCAGACTAGACTAGCTCGTACTCAGCTTCTAGAGAGAGGGTTGAGGAATGGGCTTGTATTTGAACAAACTTGAAATGGAGTCACTGGTGATTAGTGTCTTCTGTCCTGAATATCCAGAGGCAGTGACTTGAAAACAACTGAAGAGGATTTGTTTGGCAGGCAAGAGTTAAGGGAAATATTTTAGATGATGCTGTGAATGAAGAGAGATCTCTGGACCTAGGAAAGCATTGCTTTGCAGCCAGAAGTCAGTGTTGACTGACAGTAATTGATTAGGCAAGTATTAGCTACATTCTTTGAATATGTTAAATTGTCCTTCTTATTAGATAATATCTGTGGTTCTTTATGCTTTCATAAGTTCAGCTAAATAGGTATACCAATTCACTTAACATCTAGTTTAGAAGATTAGATTTGTTAATGCTGCTTTTGGCAATGTCTGTACAAAGTATTTGAACACTAGAAAGAGACATGATTTTTACTCCCAAGTATTCCTCAATTCTAGGAGCATAACCTTTAGTCTTTGCCAAGAAGCTATGGACACAAGTAAAAACATAGTTAATATTGTATGTGCTACCAAAAGGATGGATGAGGTAGGATATCTGTAATAACAAAGTAAACTGTGCCAAGATACCAACTAATTTGCAAGTGCTATATTTGCATGGAAGTTGCAGCCATTGTCTTCTGACTGTTTATATCTGACATTTTCCTTATTCTGTTTTCTTCCTGTGAGTTTTCTTGCCTCCTCACCCTCCTGGTCTGGCAGAAGGAGAATGCATCACAGCAGTCCATCTGGAATTGCTGTAGTAAATTGCTACCAGTAATTTAATAGTGTTTCCACCTGACAGACTTTAAACTTAGTTTTAAAGCCCTGGTTTGTTTTTGCTTGGTGCTGCTATTTGCATGTAGGAGAGTGGATCTGAAATGTTGCCAAATACTATTGTTCAGCTTTGCAGATGTAAATACTGAGACATAGGGAGGAATAAAGCCAGGCTTAGCTGAGTGATACAAACACAGCAAGATGCTAAGGAGGCCTAGGGCTTCAGAAGGAAGCACTATAATATTGGAGTCATTGAAAAAAAGGTTATATGATACCATATTATAGTATGGGCTAATATGAAGTCTAAAGCTCTCCCAAAAGTATTTTTTTATTTTTATCTTGTTTGGTAATGTGTGGAAGTGAAAGGTCAAATTTGGTTTTCTAGACAGTGTTGACTGTAGTCCTTTTTGACTTTTTGAATAATACTCTTGCTAAATAGCTTGATAGGTTGTTCTTGATGATTGTGAGAGATCGTGCTTTGCATGTGCAAGTAATAGTTCAAATCAGTTCTGGGCACAGGTAGGATTAACAAAATGGGGAGGAAAGTTGCACAAGTCTGCTCTAGTACTGCTTTAATCCTGCTTAGATGGATCACCAGGACTCAAGTTGTGCCAGGGAAGGTTTAGATTAGATAGTAGAAGAAACTTCACTGTAAGGATTATTAAACACTGAACAGGATGCCCAGGGATGGAATCACCATCTCTGGAAGTGTTTCAAAGACATGAATGTGGTGCTTGGAAGATGGTTTAAGCACTGGAATTGGTAGAATTTGGCTAATAGTTGATAGAGTTGGGTTATAGTTGTACTCAATAATCTTAAAGGCCTTTTCTAACCAGAACGATACTGTGGCTTTTGTGGTGCTCCGTAACTTGATGTAAATTAAGTTTTTATTTTTCATCTGTTGTTGGACTGTATCCAGACTTGGCAGTGGTTACTAACACCACACAGACTTTTAATCTTTACTTAAAATACTGTTTGGAAATCTCTCCATCATGGTGTGTTTTTTTCTTTGTTATCATAATTCTCGGGGACCAGGCAAAGCACATAAAAAACATGTGCAAAGTAAGTGTTGGCATTGCTGCCTATAAAAATTATTCGGAATCTATTAAGTAAAATAGAAAACTGCTACATAGCCATGGCTGTAGTAAAATATGTAGGTATAATAATACACAGTCCTAGAGAGCTATATACTACAGACTGTTATACAGAAGAATACTGAGAGTAATCTACTGACGTTAGTGTTTTGCAAGTTACTCAGATGAGTAGTGTGTTTTCTTCTAGTTGGAGACATCTTTTTGCATCAAAATTACCAAATGTTTAAATACTGTTAGGTGTTACAGCTACAGTTCTGAGAAGTGTCTAGGAATGAATTTTAAAAGCTGCTATACTTTCAGATTTGTCTTAAATCTGGATCTACTATAGTGGTGGCAAAGCTGATACAGCAACATGATCCATATCTTGTGCTGTATCGTCAAAACCTTTTATAGCCACGTAAGGATGTAAAGATGCAAACATCTGTGTGGTGATACTTTGGAAGGTAGATCTATATTACAAGTGTGCCTGATTGTAAACTGACTTAGGCTGGAGGTTGAATTAAGAGGGGTTTTGCAACTGTCCTATGTGGTATGGGTCAACCATAGGTGAAGAATAACCCAGTATTCTACAGGTCTACCTAGAGTAACTTTAAGAACGAGGAAAAAAACCAAAAACAAAACACCCCCACAACAAAACAAAAAAACAAAAACCTCGCACACAAAAGAACAAAAAGAAATGTCCCCAAAACAAACTGATCTTCTGAGGCTGTCATGAATATTCAGGAGCTAGTTTTCTCTTTCAAGACATAACTTTTAAGGGCAGGTGGGTGTTGAGTTGCACCCATTTAGGTAAGCTATAAATAACAGTAGTAACTTTAAATAAATGTATTGCAGAGAAAACTCGATGTTGCTGATTTAAATGCTTGAATTTTGGCTTTTAAAAACCAACAGTAAGCATAGGTCTAAAGCTTGTTTGGGAAAAAATTCCTTTTGGAACTGTTGCCTTTTCTCACAAATCAAAGTAAAATCGGTGTCATTATGCAACATTCAGTTAGAAAGGTTGTGTGCTCTCTGTATGTATGAGCTGCACTTTTAGCAGTTATCAAAATGAACACTGATGTTAGGAGACAAAGACATTCTCTTCCTTCTTTCAGCTCCAGCTTTTGTCTCTTATTTGCTTCTGCAGACATACAGTGAAGGCAATTAAATAGATGTTTTATAGGATTCATCTCCCTATATATTTTCTCTATGTATTTTTCTGAGCAGAAACTGCTCGGAGCAGATTATTTCCTCTAGAGCTACCGTAGGTCTTTGGCAGAGAGATTTTCCTGTCTACAAAATGAAAATGCTTTGCCCATCTTGTCAATTATGATTTTTTTTTCCTGTTGTGGGGACTGCTCTATGGTAGATGATCACTGCTTAGTACAGTGAGCTCTTTCACCTTAAGCACATATGTGCAAGTATAAAGGATCTGGACAAACTGCCTTCCCTGGGATGCTGCCTGCGTGTTTTGTGTGGTTGAAAAATGCTTAACATGTACAGAAAGGAGCATGTATTATTATCCTTCTACAGTCAGTATTTAAGTGACGTACTTTTTCAACTCAGGATGCCCTGCAAAACTGGGAGGCTTTGCATTGCTTTAGAAAAGAAGATTAATGCTGGTTAGGAGGATGATATTAATTTGAGATGAGAAGAATAATTTTAGCTACTAGGTAAAAAAGTGACAATGATATAATCCTTGGGCAAAGGAACTAAATGGGACTAGCTGCAAGGACTATTTTTATTTTTTTATAACTGTAAGCAGTATAAAAGAGGCCAAACTCTATTTTCAGAACTGCCTATGAGGCTTCCACTAATTTGTTAAAAAGAAAAAAAAAATTGCTCTGGATGTTCAAAGCTTGTGTAAGCTAACTCCCAGTGCTGTTATGTTTACTGATTTCTGGAAAGAGGGGTGGTTCAGGTGTCCTGGAAAATGCAAAAGGATTTTTTTAAGGAAACATTGAAGCACTGAAGTATTGAACTTTTACTGGCTTAGTTGTAACAGTGCTTCCAGAAATATTTGCATCTGAAGTGCTTAAAGAAAACATTTCAGGGATAGAATTTGAAGGTTGGAATAACTTGAGGAATCCATGGCCTTCTCTGTTTTTCTGGGTCATACTCCTCTTGTTTTCAGGCAAGGTAACATGTAAAGCATCAATTCCAGATAAACTCTGGGTGAGTGAGTGAGCAAAGATTACATTTAATTATTCTGGAAGCTGATGGTCAGGAGTGGGGCTAGGAAATCTTTTTTTTTTCTAAAAAAATACTGCCAGTATCAGTACAGGTAAATATGTAACAAGTTGTAAAGTCTATTTCCTGTAAACATAAAAAGCAATTTCTAAAAGTGGAATTTGTCTACTTCTGCAAATAGTAATTAATGCAAGTGACCACAGAAGCATGAGCAACGCTGAAGCAAATCTGCAAAGAAACTTCTAGGTTTTCTTGTGGGAAATTTCTTCCAATCTGTCTATTTATGTAGCCAATTTTTATTTAATGCCAAGAAAAAAAAAAAAAAATGAATGTGCTCTGAGCTTGTGTAGTAATGTATCATTTATGGGAATAACCCCTCATCCCAAGTTTTAAAATGTCTGGTTTGTTATTTTTGTTTTGTTTAATTTTTCTGTAAGTAATACAGATGACTTCTTTGTATGGAAAACATGTTGATAAAAAATTAAAATACAAGGAAAAAACAGGTGAGGCAAGCTGCCCCTTTAAGCCCTTCATGCCAGAACAAAATTAAATTACTAATTCTGTTTGAGGAAGAAAGCTGGTATTAAGTTTGATGGATTATTGAACATCTGTTTAGTTCTCTCTCATCACTTAGCTGGATGTTGAGCAGATTCATTAGTCTAGAAGAATGTGATTGAAGTTAAAAGTTAAAATATTGTGGTGTGTTCAAGCAGACTTGTAATTATCGTTCTACTTATATTTTAGCTAACCAGATGAGCAAATGTGTTTGAATTTGCATATTTAATAGTGTCTTCAGCCTTTCAGCTGTGTCTAGTGTGAATACTTGTATTTTTAAGACTATTTTTATCCATTTTGGTTTTGATCAACAGTTTCTCAGTAAATGGAAAACTTGTAGAATTGGTGAGAATTGTACAGTTATATTGATTTCTAGTGTATGCTGAGAGAACATTGCACATTATATTGCCTAATGGGAAACATCTTTGGAATGCTTTCCTTTCTTCTAAAACTTAAGGTGTCTGTTTAAAACAAGAGGTGTTCATCTCTGACATATTATACTCCAGAAACCCTGGACAGACAATAATGATGAAATACTGACTAGTTGCAGTATTTGTCTGGAATTGTGTTATTTCTGCTGTGTGTCTCCTGGAGGTTGGAGAATTTCCTTAATTCTGTATCAGAAGAAAGGAGAACATTTCTAATACAAAATGTTTGCAAGCAATCAAGTATGGAGAATTGAAAGAATCTGTGTTACTGCTCCTTCCATTTGATGCTAATTATGGAAGTACAGGACTGATTTATGTGTGGGAGGGAAAAGGAATGAGCTTCTGTTACCTCATAGTTGGTGTGAATCCAAGAAGTCCTGATAGAGAGATCCTGGAAATTTACATTATAGATATTTTCCTATTTACTCTTCCAGATTTTGGGTACTGATCTTTTTGTCTCTGTCTCATGTTTTTGGTTTGGTTTGGTTTTTTGACAAGACTTGCATTGTTCAGCCCTTCTGTCTCCAAGTCATGTTTGAGGGGGAGAGAACTTCTGTTGGGCTGGAAAAATGTGACATTTGAATATGATGTTTATTTAGATGAACTTAATATTTTTACTAGTCCTGATATCTAACTCTGCTAAAATAATTACTTTATCATTCTCCATTATGTTCTTATTGGTGAAGAATCCCATAAATAACTGTATGTTAAACAGTTTTACATAGTTTTTGTATTCCATGGGGATAAATTAGACCTTTTAACTTTTGTCTTACTTTGTTTTATCTATGAATATTTTAATTTTTTTTTTGGTAACCACTTAGATCTGTGTGGTTAACTATGTTGTGTGCACTAGCTCAAAACAGGATGTTAACTTACTTGAATGTGCTATCAGTGATAGTGAAAATGTTGGTTATGGTGTTTGGTGTTTCCTATGGTACATGCAAATGTTATTCCTTAATGGTACCAATTCCAGCTTTGGTCGGCCGGGGGTTGAATGCTACTGCCAGCATGACAGTGGAGCTGCAGTAATCCAGCTTCAGTTCCTGATTAATGAGGTTAGTAAAATGATTTACATACTCCATAATTCAGAGAAGATGAGTGTAATTTCTCATTAAGGAAGCATCAAAATCAGCTAACACAAGTGACTCTTAACATGAATGGCAAACAGTAACAACAATTATAAATAAATTAACTTTTTTAATTTTAGAAAATTCTTGACTAACTGCTGGAAATATATATAGACTACTCTTCTGCTGTAAGCTAGAACTTTTTTCCTGGAAATATTTATTCATGTCACTGAGCACTGCAAGTTATTTCTTGAAGTAGTACTGTTCAATAGTATAAACAGTTTTAGTAGGTAGTTAATTTTACTTTGATAGTTGATTTTTTCAGATATGAGATGAGCAAAGATTCCTAATCTGATCCCTCAGTAACACATCTCTGATGGTGTGCATTTTCTAGGAGTGTAGCAGCTAAGATCTGACATCAGTGATGTTGTTCTTGGGCTAGCTGAAGGCAGATTTTAGAGGGGTTTCTAGCTCAGAGGAACAGGGAAGTCAAACCTCAGCAGCTTTCTCAGCACATAGACATTAGCAGTCGAGTTCACTGCTTAATTTATCTACAGAGGTGAGCATAAGCAACTAATGTATACACAGCAGAAAAAGCTTCTCCTTCCCCAACACCCCTCAGTATAGCACTGAACCAAATGTGAATGAGCTGAATGACAGGTGATCCTGTCAACTATCTTGTTATTACTATTTAGAACCCACCTGTGCTTTGGTGTCATATTTCTAAATAGTTTTTTCAACCTGGTAGAAAATGTGTAATATCTCCACTATGATGGTGAAACATTATTAAAGTTATGAAAATAAGTTGACTAAAACTTCTTTTTCGTAGGGAGCTCTTGTGAGTGCCTTGGCTGATGATACCTTACACTTGTGGAACTTACGCCAGAAAAGACCTGCTGTACTTCATTCCCTCAAATTTAACCGAGAACGGTAGGTATTGGATTATTATTGCTTTGCCCCTTACTATTGTGCCATGTGTTACTGTAAAATCAGATTTATTGATTCATTCCAATTCATAATTTTTAAATGAAGCTAGATTTACATTGGGTTTGGGTTGCAGGCTGTTAGGAGCCAAAGTACTGACTTCTTTTCTGTCTCTTTGAATAATGCACCACAGAACATCAATTTTCCCATCTTTAAAATGTGGAGGGATAAGAGACTTCCAGTGTATAGCTCCAAAGGGATTTTGGAATAAAAGTGTGTGTACACAAACAAGACACCAGGAAACGTAGTTAGTTTTTTTTTTTTTTAATTGAAAGTTTTTCTCCCCTTATTGAGAAATCAGAATTTTGCAGTGTTAGAGCCCTCGTGTATCAAAAACTGAAAACAACATGCATTTTGACTAATGCTTTTGTGGCTCAAGTGTTATAAGCAAGCTAGGGAGATGTTTTAGTTTAAATTTCAAAAAATCAGTTGATTAAACTTCTGAAAAAGGTGTCTTTTTTTAATAACAAGTAGTTTTTTCCTTTTGGCAAGTGGCCCTTCATTTCCAGTGTGGGTAAAATCTCAACTGGAATGCTATGTCTACTGTTGAGCAGCTTGCTTCAGAGATGGACAGCTTGGAGATCTTAAAGAATACTATCAAGAGCACAAATAATCTGTGACTTGTACTTGTGAATAGGGCTGACAGTAATAATCTTTAGGTAAGGAGAAGTAAAAGAAAGAGCTAAGTTAAATACTTATGTAAAACCTTCTAATGTAATGTGCTAAATAGACTTGGGTGGGTTACAGAGTAAGCTTGTGGTTTTAAATAGCAGGTTATAAGCAAATTGAATCATTGAATCATTTTGTTTGGAAAACAACTTTCAGATCATCAGATGTATTTTCTCCTTCTTCCTTTCTTTAAGGACTTTCCTCTTACCTGTACCACCTACTTAAGTGGTATTACAATGGATCAATACAAAGTGTGGCCTGGAACCACATTTGGACATTGGCTTCTAATTAGTGCCTTAAAATAGGTATCTGAGGAGGTGATTGTGTGCAAATTTGTTGGAAGTTTGCATGCTTAGATGTATGAATATCTCCTGATTAAATTGAGTTGAAGTTTTAAACTATCCTTTTACTGTGATTCTGTCAGAGCTGAAATGTGTATACGCTTACCAAAAAAAAGGGTTGAGAGTGGAATGGAGTTTAGGTCACTCGAGTCTGTCTCTTCAGTGATACTAATTTTGGACAGAATGCTGATTTCTCCAGGAAGACCTGTGTCTTACTAAAAGAGGTAATGAGAGCACTGTAGATACTAAGAGTGGTGAAAGTATAGTTTGAGACAAGGCAGTAATTTTAATCTTCAAATATCCATTGTAATAGCATATAGAAGTGGAGAAAACACTGAAAATCCCAGAGCTGTATATTGTCATAGCCAATTAAGTCATGCTGGATGACTGACAACTGATATGTTCAAATATTCTGTGTTCTTTGGCCTGGTTTATAAAATACAGCTTTAAAAAGTAAAGCATAATCTCATTACTAGAGGCTTGTTTTGATTTTGAACTTTAGAGAATTGCACAAATTTGCTTTTGAATAAACCTAAATTGGCGTCTCCAGAACACTTAAGAAATGTTCGTAATTAATTGTACCTAATAAGTCAGACATGTTATGTGTGTTTGAAGTAAATAGGCTTTGCTTAGGTCAGTTTTCTGATGTATATTTACTACGAAGTTTGAGAAGAGTCAAAAGACCCAGTTTTATTAATGAACAATCCACAAACACCAGGTTGTTTGATTCCACATTAATAAAATCTCTTAATTTATGTTGTGGCATTAATATTTGCTCATAAAGATACCTAACCTCCCAAATGGGAATTATTTAAAATATTCAACTCTACAACCAAGCCCTGAAGCAACATCTTATCTAATAATACTTTAGTTTTCCAGCTTGTGTACAAACTTCAGTGTAATGGAAATCAGTTTGGCTAAAATATTAATTTGGTTTAACTGGAAAAGATGTCCTTGAAAGGGAAATAAAGCCAAATCTTACTATATTACTTAAACAACTATTCCAGTTTTAGCAGTATATACTCTAGGACCACATAGATGTTAAGGCTTAGCATTATATACCTAATTGGGAGTACTTGGAAGTGTGCTGACATGGCAGAAAAGCAGTATTTCTGTCCTCTTTAATAGGAGTTGAGCTCAAAATGCCACAAGCCTTTTTTTTTTTTTTTTTAAATTTGGTTTTCAAATCAGAATTTAATATGTAAGGATTTGATGTGGACTAGTAATTTGATTGTAGCATAGAAAGCTAACTCTAGTAGTTACCTACCCAGATTAAAGAGTATTCTAGTCTTAAAAACTATTCTTGAACTATGTTTACAAAACAATAAAATCAAAATAAATTATAATGTTATGACTTGCTAATAAATTCTGTTTTCTTCTAGCACAGCCATTTATTGGGTCTAGCTAATTACGTGCTTCTAGTTATATGGAAGAATTACTGCATAACATTTAATAATGCCATTTCTAGATTAAGTATTTGTTTTTCCTGTTGATAATCTAGTTTGGCTTGGTTATTTTTGGGCCTGTTTTGAAGATCTTACACAGAAGGTATAAAAACCAGACATAGCTTGTTTCTAAATGCTTGGGGTCCTGTGTTAAGTATTTTGTATTCTTAACTGGAAGTTCCAGTGTCTCGCCACCCTCACAAGAGAATTTCTTCCTAATGTTTAACATAAATCTATCCTCTTCTAGTTTAAAGTCATTCCCCCTTGTCCTATCGCTACATGCCCTTGTACAAAGTCCTTCCATGGGTTTCTTGGAGGCCCTTTTCCATGTAACAGAAGGCCACTATGTCTCCCCAGAAATTTCTTTTCTCCAGGCTGAACAACCTCAACTCCATCAGGCTGTCCTTATTGGAGAGGTGCTCCAGCTCTCTCATCATCTTTGTGGCCCTCCTCTGGGCTTGCATCAGCAGCATCAGCAGCTCTATGTCCCTCTTTTGTTGGGGGACAAAACTGGACCCAGCACTGCAGGTGGGGTCTCAGGGGAGCAGAGTAGAGAGGGACAATCAGCTCACTTGAGCTGCTGGTCACACTTCTGTTAATGCAGCCCAGGATATGGTTGGTTTTCTGGGCTGCAAGTGCACATTGCTGGCTCATGTTGAGTTTCTCATCAACCAGCACTCCCAACCTACCTAGCCTGTAGTTGTAAATAGGATTGTCCTGACCCATGTGCAGGTCCTTTCACTTGGCCTTATTGAACTTCATGAGGTAGGTATGGGCCCACCTGTCAAGGTGCCCCTAGATGGGCCTCCCTTCCCTCCAGACTGTCAACCACACCACCCAGCTTTGTGTTGTCAGCAAACTTGCTGAGGTTGCACTTAATCCCACTCCCCGTGTCTCCAACAAAGAGGTTAAAAGGCAGTTGTCCCATTACCTGCTCTTGAGGAATGCCACTTGTCACTGATCTCTGCTTGGACATTAAGACATTGACCACAACAGTTTGAGTGCAACCATCCAACCTAGTCCTTATCCACAGAATTATCCATCTGTCAAATCCATCTCTCTCAGATTTAGAGACCAGGATGTCATGTAAGACAATGGCAAATGCTTTGTACAAGTCCAGGTAGATGGTATCAGTTGCGCAGCAAAACTTTCCTGGCACAACGTACCCTTAGTGAAGCCACATTGGCTTGGCTGACATCATTCATCTCCGTCATTAGTAGCAGACCCCCATTATAATGTCCCCTCTCCCTCCTCCCTCCCCTCCTGTTTGTCCTGACCCATAAGCTCTCAGTTGCCTTCTCATCCATCCCCAGGTGCATGCACTCCAGATGTAAATTACCTGTATTATTCCATCAGTAAAATCACCTGCAAATTAATTTTACAGTCTCTAGTATATGACTGAAAAGTGTTGTGAATTCTTGCTTTTATAATCATGAATTTTAAGAACAGAAAGTGAAAAGAGAGAGTTGTGTTTCTAAAAAAAAAAAAACCATAGCAGACCTCATTCTAAGCCATGGAAAATACATTCATTGGGTAACTTGCAGTTTTTAAGATCTCAGCAAAATACCTCTTTAAAATATCTCTTTAAAATTAGTGGCAACATCTTTAAAGATGTTGCTTTCTCTTGAATCTTTAAATGAGTTGACATTCTGTAGATAAGAAAACGGACATTTAATAGATTCCTAGCTCTTTACTCACTTTGAACTAGCGATGGTTAGTAATTTTGAAGCAAGTCTTCTCAACTGGTGGCTGATGGAGTTTTTGATGTATAAAATGTGTCAGTTGAAATTGCTGGCAGATGTCAGAATCACAGGATAAAACAAACTAGATTTGCAGGTTTTCTAGCCTTTTGTTCCTTTTGCTGTTGGTCAGTTCCTTGCCTATCAGAAGACGTGTGCAGGAGCCAGGGAAAAAATACAAAATAATGCTCACAAGGGGGGCATTGCTTGCATGACTTGCCATGCAAACTTAGAAGCATGTAAGTTGTACCTCTTCACAGATAACACAGTTCAATGTGAACTTACATATTATCCTAGGTTTTGTAGTCCTCTGAAATATTTTCAGTGAACTGCAATATTGTCCCTTTGTAATCTACATGCCTGTATAATTATCCTACACATAATGCAACTGTTGTGTGTTCACATGTAATGCAAGCTTCATTTCAAATTTGTGTTGACCTCATAGCAAATGTTAATGTTAGGCAAGATTAACTCTGAAACAAGTGTAGTTAACACTTCTTGCTAGAGTAAATATTGAAAGCATGTTGTGAAACATATCCAGTCTAGCTTTAGTTTTCATGCCATGCAGGAGGTATTAAACTTAATATTGATCTAAGGTGTGAAAGGTCAAACACACTAATGGGCCAGGGACTTCCAGAGAACCAGTTCGAGATGGTGAAGTGACACACTAACTTGATTAAAGAGCAAAGTGGTGTGGGATTACAAATTTGAGTTACTTTGCTGCAAACCAAACCCCAAACCAATCAGCTTTACATATAAGTATGAAAAATTTGTTTAGTTATCCAAGACTCACAACCTTCCTGATCTGAGATTCCTATTTTAATGCCAACAGAAATAGTTTATTTGCTTTGTGACTTCGCATAAAGACAAGAACCAGAATCATAGCATGGTAATAGAACTGTTTAGTGTATGAGTACTTTGCATATCAATAACTGAATGTATTGATAGCAATTTACTATTTCAACTTTTGTGCTGTGAGATTTAAATAGTTTCCCTCAGCATGAAACTGCACAAATTCAAAGGTATAAAATTATTCTCTAAGTATTGTTGGTTTGTATCGTGCTGTAAACATCAACTTCAGCATTGTGTTTAAAACAAAAACTCTGTCTAGAATGAGCAAGTGAAAAATCCTGCTTGTGTTTGTTTTCTTATTAAGGAAAAAGAATTTTAACTTTTACCTCACTGTATACTTGAACTTTGTGTCTAGCCTGAGCATTTGCAGACATTAATTGTGAAAGGCTTTTCCTTCCCTTTCATAGAATTCATAAACTGACCAATCCTGCCACTTTGTGGATAGCAGAAGGACACACAGGTTTTCTTGTCTGTGAGAGCTGGTGATGCTAGACATTGTGGGATTTAGGCTGTGGGTTTTTTCTTCCCTTTTCTGTGTATCAATATCACTATTTCACTTTCAGTCCTTGCCAGAGGACTGAGCCTTTCCCCTTTGCCCTATGTTTTTTTGGGGTAAGATTATAGTATAGCGGAAGGATTACAGGTATATATCCAAACAGTTATTTCTGAGAAGTTAAATATTTGGAGTCTTTGCAGAGTCGGTGATGTACCAAGTACACGTTGGCACAACCAAGCTTTTCACATAACCTTTTTACACTTTTTTAAACTTGCTTTCTTGAGAGTGAAAGAAAATTATCACAGGGTCTGCTTGCCTTCATGGTGTCATATAAAGCCTTCTTTTACCTCATGGGTTTAAAAATGTTACTCAGTCATCATCCACTAGATTATGTAAATAGTCTTGTTTCAAAAAGTTAGTAGGAGAAAATGAACCTCTCAGTTGTCTGGATTCACTGCAGCTGTGAATGTCTCATGCAAAATGAGATCTTTGAAACACATTTTCTTGAGGCTCAAGTCTTTAGGGTATTTGGTATGAATTTTTTCAACATTGAAAAATTTTGTTTTCACATCAGTTACCTCAAAAGGCATGGCAAAAGGTCTTTTGTCAGAATTACAAGCAGTGAAGAAGTCCTTTTCTGTTTGTGTAGAATTAAAAATACTGACACCTCTTCTGAGTGAAGTACAACTGAAGCTTGAAAAGCCATTTTACAACAGAGGGTTGAAACGTGACTCCATAAATGAAAACACATGTATGCAATGAAATATATTGAGAACATTCTATCATAAAAATGTGAATACCTACAGTAACAAAAAAAAAAAACAAAAAAACCCCCAAAACAAAACAAAAACCACCAACAAACAATTAAAAAAAACCCTACTCTCTAAAATTGAACCTTTTTTTCCAAAATTGTCTAAATGACCCCTCTATCAGGCACATCAGTGGTAACAATCTTATTTCTGATGCTGGTTCTTGTTTCCCCATTACTCATCTTGACACTACACCATAAATCAGACAGTGAACATAGGTACTTCTCAGCTGCATTTAGGAGGTGAATGTATTGGGAGAAGCATCATTTGGAGTTCTGTAGTGGGGCTATAAATGGAACTGAAGTACATGGTCCAGTCTTTATGATACACTGCATTTATCCAGATGGTCCTTTGGGGGGACAATTTTGGGATGCGTTGAAGAGGAATTCTTTCTCTGCATGTGCCTTGTGCCTTCAGGCCTTTTCCTACAGGTAGGTATTTTAGTCATGTTTGTGTTACTAGATCTGGACATAGACCCCTTGCACCAGCCTGGCAAAATGATAGCCACTTCTTCCTTCTTGTAGTATGTCATTCTGACACTGGCTCTTGTCTTTCTATGCCTGAGGAAGAGACTGTGGGCATAGAGTCTAGGCTAACATAAGAAATAGAACTTTTCATCTTCTGAATTCTGCATGGTGGCTAGACAGCCATGGTTAAAGGTGGAGGTATGCAGAGTACAACTTTGGTAGTTTAACACTTTTCTCTTTAGAAAATTTTTAATTTGTGTATACAGTAATGGTCTGGGCAGCTAGTAAAATTCCAGTAACTGTAGACCGATAATGATAGCCTAAGGTTACAGAAATAGTTTTAGTGACTTAAAAATAAAACCTGTGATCAGTGTTTTTCATTCATTGAAGTATTTGTCAGTGTGCTTTGTTAAGGCAGTGGAAAATTCAGAATAGCATATAATATTTCATACTGCAGTAGACTAAGGCAAGGCAAAGATGAATTTAAAAGGTTTTCAGTTGTCATAACACCAAGATAATAGCCTGTCACTTTTTCTTAATATTGCCTATAAAGTTCTAATTCTTTGACTCACATATTTGATAAATTTCAATCTTTCATATTTTTCTAAATAAATACCTCTTGGGAGTACTATCACTTGCTGTAATAGATATTTTGATATACATTGTGAAACAAGTACAGTCAAGACACGTGGTTTGCAGGTAAGGGAAATCCTTCCAATAGGTTTAGAAATGGTTTCTAAAAACTCTCCTGTCACTGCAAATGCTCTCCCATAAGCAATAGCACGAGGTATATTTGAACTACAGTAAGAAGAGGAAATATTTGGTGAGGGTTTTTCTTTTAGTAGTGCTTTTCACTGCTAGTTTACCACTGGCTTTACTGTATATAATTTTATTTTCTTAAACTCTTTGGTTCAATTCTTACAAATTTATTTCACAGGAAAGATCTTGTGGGTTTTTTGGAAGTGGGTGACGGGACAGCGTGGCTTTGCAAATAGGCATGCATTGAGGAGGAAGATTCTGTGCTTAGAGAAAAGTACTGCCACAGTAGAGCTTAGAACTACCCGAAGTGTTTTTGGGTTGCTTAAAATCATACTGTAGATTTTAGATTTAAGAAAAATCTTTAAAGTATTGGGGGGTTTTCTGTAAAGGGATCTTTTTTCTGTGTGGAGGTATGAGGAAATTAAATAGAATAAAGTGTTGTGCACAATATTTGCTTTATGCTGGTTGTTCACATGCTTCACAAAATGTGCTATATGTGCCCATACTTAAAAATTTTGAAGTGTCTTCAACCTCCTGACTTTGAGGTTTTGTAAACAGTCTTTGAAGTTGCTTGTTCAACTATAATGTACTCTTGGTGTGGAAACAGTTTATTGCTAGCTAAATCTTGACAAAGATTATCTCACTTGCACAGAGGAGATGGTAATTTGAGTATGGCTACATATTCAAGAAGGGCATTGTGAGTATTGAGCACTTGGGCACTTTCTGTGTTGCCCTTTTGTTATAGGAATCAAAGTTGCAGCCCCAGCTTATATTTTTGCCCACCTTTCAATGACATGAAATAGATTGTTTTTTTATAATGGAAGTTTTGGGCAACTCTAATTGACAGTATTAACTCAGAGATCAAGACAGATAGACCTATGACCCTGCTCCCGAATATTATCTCTGGTGGTTAGGCCGTATTTTTAGATCCTGCTGACCTGGCTGTCATGTGCTTCTGACATGTGGAGTCCTGACACGAAAAGAAACTCTGGTATTGTAGAGTGCTGAGGATTGAAGTTTCCATATATCTCCTTTCCCATGGCCTGCTTGTAGTGGGAGAGCTCTGCTACAGGCCAGTAAGATTTGGGGATGTGTGTACAGATTTGTGTGACTTAGCTTCCAATAAAATATTTTTTTCATGGATGTTGGAGAAACCAGAGTCTCTAACCTGTGGTGTTTGCGGATTACTGTGCTTATTAATGTTACAGCCTCTGAAAGCTCAATGAGTTAGATGAGCATTTTAAATCTTGTCTATAGTCCCTTTTCTGTGAAACATCAATGAAAAAAGTTAGTGCAGCCTTTTGACTTAAATGCTCAAGTGCAAAAAATCAAGGAAGTTAGAAATTTGGTAAATTAGAAGAGTTGCTTGAGCAAACTATATTCCCTACCTAGAAAGAAATCAGTGATACAAAAACTGAAGTGGTAATCTTTTGAATCTAGGTGGTATTAGTACAGAAATCTTAACTTTTTAAACCTATAATACACATTAGCATCTTTTCAGCCATCATCTGTGGGTTGTGGTTTTTTTTTTGTGGCTGCTGTTAGCCTTTGCTTTTGTGCTGAATTTAAGTGTGTGTCTACAGCATCTAATGCAAAGGATCTAAAGCTGTTCTTTGCATAAATATTAACAGTCTTGTGGAGTCGTGTATGGATTTGGCAAGAAAGGAGTCTAACTGGGAGAAAAGAACAAAAATCTGTAAAGGATTAGAGCTGACACTACAAATTTCCACTGAATAACTGATGTGTTGTCAATGAAACATTTTTGAAAGCCCAAGTAGTTTGGCAATTTCTTTCAGTATTGAACCCTGTCAGATTACAATGATTTAGAGTTTAGTTTCATGAAAGTTTCTAGATTCTAATCCCAAAAGTTTGTTTTTTATAGAAAAATTAGATATTTTAGAACCTAAGTCTGTTCCTATAGACTTTGCAATTTGAAGAAATAGTAAAGAATAAGCAGGACCTAAGAGGACAGAAACAACCAAGTGTAGAAATACTAATATCTGTGCTGGAGCTATTGTTAAAGAAGAGTTCTTTGGTCGTACAAACATTCATTAGCTTTTGGGTTTGTTCAGGTACTTCCTTCTAGCAGAAGAGAGCTAATGAGGCAGAATATGAAGATGTCGTTAAGTAAAATAGTAGCCCCAAATATTAACTGCATTAAAGATTACTTTTATAATTGTTCAGGATTGGTTTTAGGTGTACTCTTTAGGGGGTATGTTGGGTTATGTGTATACCTATATTTCTTATGCTTTATTTTCTGCCTTTGTCTCCTCACTTGAAATAGCCTTAATCTATATTAGGCTACTTCTAAAAATCCAATGTTGTTCTAAACTTAAATAGATTAAAAAGGGAGTTTTATAGGTTATAACATAGGAGTACTGTATTTGAAGTTAAAAATTACAGCAGTCGTGGGCAAAGCTACACCATGATGATTTTTAAAGGTGACTGATTTTTATCTGAATGTCTCAATAGTTTTAGCACACCTTGGTTTCTATTTTTTTGTTTTCTTCAAGTTTTTACACTGTCTGTCCATATCTTACTTCTGTCATATACTGGCTTTTCTGCTTTTCTGTACCTGTAGCTTGTCTTTTTCTTGTTTGTCTTTTTCCGTTCTTCTACATCTTGGCAGTATAGATCTTGAAGTGTAGGGTATCCAAAAGACTTTAATTCCTTTTTTGCCTGCTTTCTCTTTCAGGATAACATTTTGTCATCTGCCTTTCCAAAGTAAATGGCTATATGTGGGCACCGAAAGAGGAAATATTCACATTGTCAATGTGGAATCATTTACTCTCTCAGGCTATGTCATCATGTGGAATAAAGCCATTGAACTGTGAGTTTAATCAAGTATTATCTGCTGAGGGGAAGGATCAGAAGTGTCCTAGATACTAACTTCAGTTGCAGAAATGGCTTCCGTATTGTTCTCACTACACCAAAACCGCAATCGAAGTACATAACTAGTAATTGAAATACTTTTTTATTCTCATAAATGTGAAGTGTTAACATTTCTGCCTGTATCACTATTTTATCTTAGTGCCTGGAATAAAAATAAAAATCATCATTATCTGTGGTGATAAGGAACTAGAATATTATATGTTTAAATGTTATATCAATGGTACTTGGGCAGGCATTTAACTTCTTTTGTAGTTAAAGCCCGAAGTACAAAGATACGCATTCTAAGAGGGCTGATGCATGCTGAGTATAAGATTACTGGCTAAAAATGTAAATTTAAATAAGCCTATAAAATATGCCTTGCTTTTGTTAAGGCTGTTATCATTGCTTCTCTATTTTTCATATTAAATTTGTGTATGCAAATACAGTGTTCTGTGGGTGAAAACCTACACCTGCGTGCTGTTCCTCTGCTGCTATTTTGTTCCTAGAATGTTAGGTGTATCTTACAAACATACATTAAGTCCCTCACTTGCCAAAGGCTGTTGAAACAAATACAACTCTTTTTTAGTCCGTCTTCTTCAGTAGTGAGAACTCAAAGTCTTAATTCTGTGTAAACAATGCCCACCTTAGGAAGTTTATGTTAAGATCTGTTTTCCAGCGCAAAATTAAACATTTTATCTGCCTTTGTCAACTCTGTAACAACAAACATTTAGATGTTGTAGACCTAATGGCAATATTTTTCTGTGTTGCAAATAAACACTTTTCTTTTTATAATGAGACAGACTAAAGTAGACAAAGTATTTATGAGCTTGAAGATAAAACTGACAAACTGACTACATGCTGAAATGTCAATAGCTTGCTTACATGGAATCTGTATCTGAAGAATCTGTGTTAGTTGGAGTTATTTTGGGATGCGGTTTTGGGCAGGGGAATTTTTTTTTGCTTACATGGAAATATTTCTTGTTCAGGTCATCCAAATCTCACCCAGGACCAGTTGTCCACATTAGTGACAATCCAATGGATGAAGGAAAGGTAGGATATATTTAAAGACTATTTAATACATTATTTTTTTCAAGCAAGACTTTTTAAAAAATTATAGGTACTGCTGATTTTTAAGTAAAGTTTAAGTAGGGGAGGACCACTTTGAAAGCATAGAGAAAGGCTCAATTGAGCCTATTTGTGCTCTGAAGCAAGGTACAGACATGACTATAGGACACAAAATCGGAGTAATTCAATTGACCTTATAATCAGAAACACTTAAAACCACAGCTGAAAGTGCTTAATTGCAAAAATTCTTGAAAACAGTAAGAAAAAAAAAAAGATTACTTTCAGTAACACCTTATTTTTCACCAGAATAAAAACGCAATTATAACCTGAGGGCGGAAATAGTGGGATGGATATTAAATAAACTTCATTAAGTTTTTGGGTGTTGCTTCTTTACATCTTTAATATGCTTATTTATATAGGATATTTATATACAATACAGTGTACTTTGCCTTTAGGTAACTATTCCAAGGCAGCAGCTTCTGTGTGATTTGAGGTCTGATATACTCTCATTTTTCAGACAGGATACAGTGATTTTAATACATGGCTTAAAACCTAACTGGCCTGTAGTAAAACTAGGCACTTCAGAAAAGTCAGCTCAACTAAAACATGTAAGAAAGAGCTGTATGTTAATGCTATCTTAAAAGAAGGATAACACAAGTATAATAACATATTTTTATCTTGACAAAAAGTTCTACAGTTCATATTCTAGAAGCCTTTGCAAGACTAATTTTTATGTCCTGTGACATGGCAACCACTACGAAGAACTTGAGCTATGAACACAGTGGTCATGGGTTCCTTTGCTGTTATTAAAGTAAATTTACTGGTATTGCCCTTTTGTTTGGAACACATGTTATGAAGCTCATCCATAAACAACATGGAACTTTAGTTTGAAGTGGAGGCTTCATGTATTAAAAGAGAAAGCGAAGAGTTAAAATGTTAACATGCCTTTTCTGGGTAACAGCAATTAACATTCCCCACTTCAGTCCTAATTGCAAGACTAAGTCTCTGCTTGAGGTAGCAGACCTCTTCTACAGGTCTTGGGATGGGATCACACAACCTACCCACCCTAAGAAGGAGCTTCAGTTTAATCAGCTTGTGTGCCCTATATAGTTACTTAACAAATCTTAGTCATCTATTGCAACTCTTGTTCAGATCCCATTGCCCACGCTGAAGCATGGGGATTTTCCTTAATTTGATGATAGTAAGCAAAATATGGAAATAGGAAAAGGGTTTTGAAAACAGCAGTCTGACATGTATCTTCTCTGAAGTGTGTAGGCCTCTGACAAAAATATTGTTATAACTTCGAGAAACCTTGATGCATTTGATGCATAAACAGGTGTGCATTAATGACTACTCTAGATTAATCAGGCATAAGTGATTTAATAGGTTTGTTAATTAAATTCTGGATTATTATTTTTGTTGGTTTAATGTCTCAGAAATATCCTGGAGTTCAAACAACTCATTTGGAAGAATATTCAAGGAGACAAAAATAAGTTTGCTTACTATTGTTCCACATACACAGGATAATTAGTTTGGGTGTGTGTTGGGTTTTTTTGTTTGTTTGGTTTGGTTTTGGTTTTTTTTTTGCTTTTCATTTGAGATGTTAGTGGTGCATAAAACTTCAGAGGAGGAATAGTTACTGTTGTCTTGGCAGTGGTTTGAGTGTTTTAATAGCTTGCTAGTTACAAGCTTGTATCCTGGACACCTGGGCATTAAGTGCAAGAAGGAGAATTCCACGAGCAGACTTTCTTCACTCTGGTGAAGTTCACTGCAGTAAGTGCGTAACTAATGAATTTCTCTGGAGCTTTTAATCTCATTCCAGAATTATGGATCCTAGAATAAGAATGCAATGAAGCTATGGAAACATCAGAAATTACAAATTATCTATTTATTCTGGTCTAACCTACCCCCACTCTACATTTAATAATTTTCAATTAAAGTGTAAGAATTACTGTTGCTGTCAAACACTGTTTCAGAATCTGACCTTATACTCATCTTCTTAATGAAAATATCACATAAAAAACCTGCAGTCACAAGAATCTCCTCTGTGTTCACTTTACAATTATTGCTTTTTGCTGCTAGCCTTCCAATCACAGATTATTTTTTTAATGTTCAAATTTAAAATAGAAAAATTATAAAATATGGTTGATGATAGGCAAGATGATTTAAAATAAAGGTATGCATGACTGTAGTGAGAAACATATCCAACATCCACTTTTCCTTGATCAATGTTATACACTTGGTAGGGTATTTTAGTGCTGTAGAGCACTGAAATAGGTAAGTATTGTTATCTGTTAGCTGGTGGGAGATGCTCTGCTATTTTTCATATTCAATATAACTAAGAATCTTAACATACTGAAATGACTGCCTGGACAAAATCATTTGGTATGGCTGTAGAACGTATTGATTTAGATCTGTCCTTGACTACAGCGGCATGTTTCTAAAACCACTCTTTTCTATCTTGCAATATAGTGGATACTCCTAAGGGCACTTGTGTTTTTTTCTCACAGAAAATCAGCTGTTTCAAGTGCTAGAAAATCCCAGCAGCCAACTAATTTTCTTCAATGTCTATGCTGGAGAAAATGATGTGGAAGTGAAGACCAGCTACTTAATGCTAGAAAGGGCAACTAGAAGTTAGCAATGTTCCTCAGAGGAATGATCTCATAGCAGATTGAACAACTATGAAATATGAATCTGTATTGCTGCCTTCTATATAAAAACTGCCAAGATTGTTACTACTGCCTTATATTGGCCTTGTTTTGTTTTTATTAAGAGAAGTCACTTAGAGCAAAATTTGGATATTCAGCAATGTGTTAGACCAATTATTTTGAGCAATTTGAATCTTCTCTCCTTACAGAATTTTTTTTTTTTTCTTTTTCTTTTTTCTTTTTTTCGCTTCTGGCAAGAATTTTTTTGAAAATTATCTTGTTCAATTTCTCTCTGGCTTTCCTCTTCTTAACAACTAATGTTCTTGGTGGTCCTTTAGCTAGTTATGTCAATTGTGACTAACGTGGAGATTCTTTATAAAGAAACTGTTTAATATAAGCTATGAAACCTTAATATAAGCTTAATATAGCTTAATATAAGCTATAACCTAGAACATCAGGTGTGCTCTTTGGGCAAATTTAAGCAGAACTAATTCCAATGAGGAAAAAAAGAGTTCCTCCATTTTCTCTCAGGAAGGATACACTTAGCTGAGTTTAATGTTAACCTTCCTGGAATGCAAAGGGATTTTCAAGGACTCTTTATAAGAATGCTTTTATTTATTTTCTAATTTTGCATGAAGGTCAGTTGTGTTAGCTAGAAATGTAGAATGACAAATACTAAGTAAACCTCTCTAACACTGAGGTCTTCATTGCTTCTCACTAATTTTTGTGTTCATAAGTACTTGCAGTTATTACATGTAGTATTATGCTGCATCTCTTTGAGGAAAGACTGCAGGCATTGCAAATGATATTATTTTGCTTATTCTCATAAAGACTTAATATATCTGCTTATTGCAGCTTCTGATTGGCTTTGAGTCTGGAACTGTGGTATTATGGGATCTGAAGTCAAAGAAGGCGGATTACAGATATACACATGATGAGGTAAGAGTTTTCATCTGGATTACTTACTATGAGGCAATCACTCACTATTTTAGAAGTAATTTTATTTGTTTGTTTCTGCTCCTGCTTCTGTCACCAATGGAACAATAAATAGGTTAAAATAAAACTTTGAAATTGTAAGCGCTTGATCTTTTCTCTAAAAGAACCATAGTTTTTGAGTAACAGAAACTTCAGATCACTGAATTGAAGGTTATAAAGCAATGAATGTTGGCATAGATTGGTTTCCTTTACTGATTTTGCAGGCTGGAGGAGAAGCTTTCAGATCTTTTTGCTGTTATTGAGTGGTGGGACTTGTATTAAGATTTTGAGTCTTAAGTTGAAATGATATGGTTTAGCAATTTCTGTAATTTGGAATATCTCATTTGGAGAAGTGTGTTTGTAGGAAAAACACTAAGTAGTCTCACTAAGGTGTTTCTATAAGCAGCTTTTCTTTGTAGGATAGAAGAAAGGTTTGAAATAAAACTTGGGGGATGTAAAAAAAAAAAAAAAAAAAAAAAAAAAAAAAAAAAAAAAAAAAAAAAAAAAAAAAGCCCATTGCATTTATGCAATTTCTTCTCATTACCATAGTACACAAGAAAAAATAAGTCTTTCTGCAGTTCCTCACAGAAATCCTGATTTTAACTTGAATATGCTTTGGTACTATCAGCAGGCTTTTCACCTTAATAGGCTTGTTCTAATTTTCAGATTTATGAATAAACTGAGGAGCACAGAACCCTGAAGGTTTCTACCAATTACCTTCATCTATGAGCTAATTGATTACTCCCAGCCAGTTATTCATCTGTTCAAGCATTTCTAGTCTGCTTGTTTTCAGTTTCCTTTGGGAAAATGGTCTTGAAAGACTTTTAAAATTGTGTAGACAGCTTAATGGAAATCATTAGCCACATGCTTGTTGATGTTTTTGGAGGTTTCTTGGATATAATTTCCTTTTAAAAACAGCATGTTGACTTCTCTTACATAGTGTATTATATTCATCCGTATATCAATTAGCTCTGTTTTTTAGTAAAATTTTGTTGCAGTTTTTAGAAACTTATCCAATGTAGACACTACATTGCTACATTAATTGTGGCTACATTAATTCCCTATTTTCCTCCTCCCAAGCTATCCTCAATAAGAAATTATTAGGGCCACATACCATAATTACTGAAATATTGTATCGTCGAGACTTTTATTGACCAGTTTAGTGTAATCAAGATTATGTTGCTGCCCAAAAAGGCAGCCTTACTCTGATCATTCCAGCAATATCTTTCCATAATTAGTTTTGTTGGTAGCAATACAGCAAGTCACAGTATAATTAATACTCTTTCCCTCGTACTATACACTCCAAAAAAGTGTAAGTCTTCCTGTAGCATCTCTTTGAAACACATTTTCTGTTTCATGTGATGGTGGCTGCTAATGGGTGGCTAGGCTTCAGTGGGCATCAGGAACATCATGGCCAGGTACATTGACACCATGAAGACTTTTTGCTAGCAACTTTGCCACAGGGTTAGTATCCTTCTCTCATACCTTTGCAGTTGACACTGCTCTTTCAGTATGTAACATGAGGGGCTCTGCAGTCTAACCATCATTTTTTAATGCAACTGTTTTTGACTGAACCTTCAGGTGTGTCAAGGGATCCAAATATTATCCTTTGTGATCTTCCTCCACTAAGAAACAGTAAGGGACAAATTTCCTGTATGATAGTTTTGTGGAAAAATAGCTGAGTGGTTTCCTTAGGGGAGAAGCTGAATCCTCTTACAGTTTGTAGCTGCTTGTTTGGTTTCATTCCAAATCAAATGACTTTTAGGAGGCTTCCTTGGAGCCAGTTCCCATGTTGTGGTGGGGCAGTCTCATTTATTGCCTGAAAACTGCATCAGTGGAACACTATCCATAATTTCTTCCTGTCTTTAACTCTGCCTGCCTAACGCCCTGCTCTGATTGTTTCAGCACAAGGACCCTGGGACCACTCATCCCAAAGGAAAGAATGCTTGTAGGGTGCGCAACACCACCATGGCTAAAACCATTGTCATCTATACTTCTGCCTACCTATGGCTAAGGAGAGGCAGCTCTGGGTCATGATTACTGCTAGTGCTGGTTGCTGGCTTATTCTTACTTCCACAACTTCCTAGTTTGTAACAGGGAATTTACTTAGAATTTGTTCTTGATATTTCAGTGTTACAAATGAGATCCTAAACTGCCAGTACTGCATGCTGTTTACTATAACAGTATCTTTCATCTTTAGAATTAGCTAGAAGAAGGTACAAATGTAACATTATTTTTCAGAGAGGTTGGTGGGAATTATCTGTGACATACTGGAACTGCAGTTGTGAATGAACTTTTCTGTGCAGTTTCCTTTAAAACCTTTCCTCAAAATATCATTTTGGTCTTGGGCAGCCTCAGTGGAAAAATGGCGAAATTCTTTTTGCGTCATTCCTAAGCCTTCTATGTAAATACTGGGATTAAAAAAAAAAAAAAAAAAAAAAAAATTTCTTACATGGAATGTGTGTGCAGTTTATACTGCACTTGTTTCCTATACAGTATTTTCAGATGTGAAAGAAATAAAATAATTTTCTCAGTTACTGCTTCTGTTTCTGAAAATCTGAAGTGCAACTTCTGACAACTGAAACTGTTTATAATAATGTCAATTTTTCAAGTAGTATTTTGTTCTGATTTGAAGTAAGCTTTGATAGCATTAACTCAACAAATGCATTATAGATTACTATTTTTAGGTTTGATATTCTGCATGTAAGAGATTATTTTACAGCACTAAAAACATGGCAAAGTAGCCTATGGGATTATGAGAAGGGTCAAAAAAAACCCCAAGTAGCCCTGATATGTGACTTGCCAGAAGACAAAGCGTATCAGTGAAGGAATTAAGTCATTAGGCACATGAAGATTTCATTGCATCAAAACAATCATCCTGTATGTCCGTTTTAGTCTAAGTAGCTGGTGGTTTTTTGGTGGGTTTTTTTTTGGGTGTTGACAAGAGAGTTACCATAGGTAGTCCCAAGTTACTACACTGGTTTTGAATATTTTGGTAAACCTAAAAATAGTCAGTGCCATAATCTGTTCAAGTTTGCCAGAAAATGCAGTGCATACCTATGGAAATGAAGTACTGTTATAACACAGTGAAATCTGAATAAACTGTGGTAAACAGTCTGGTTTATGGAATAACCAGTCTCATGTCATGGATCTTACCAGTCAGGCACAGTATTTTTCAGTCTCAGTTACTGCCACAGAAGAGTAAAGGGTTATGGCCAAATCTGAAGAATGATGAAAGTAATTCTTAATGACTTTGCATCCCTGTAAGAAAGTATGCAGGAAAATTTTGGCAAAAATTGTATTATACTGGAAAATAAAACAAGGCAGCACATGTTATATACAGGTTTAAAGTAAGTCTCTAGGGATTGAAAAGAAATGGATTTATTGTATAAGTATTTTATTGTTTGAAGCACATAAATCCCCTTACTGGAAAAATACAATCAAAAGTTAGCTCTTCATTAATGAACTTAGTCTCTTAGATTGTAGGGTTGTATTTAGAATTAATTTTTTTACCTCCTTAAATAACCAAGAAATAAGGCATTTATAGGGATATTGAAAAGCTATTGAGCAAATAAACTAAATTCATAAAATGTTTTTTAAAATATATTAGCATCTTTAAAAGCTACTGCTGTACTTAAAATATTTCTATAGGAGACTTGCATATAAATGCTTGTAATTTTTTTCCCTTGGGCCTTGTTGCTTTCTTATTTCTGATTGTATTTCACAGTACCTTAGTCTCCCTCAGGTAACTATTGCAGTTATTGCAAGAATATTTCCTTCTGAAAATCAGATATGTTCACCTTCTTTGTAGACAATATAGCAGTTGTTTCTCGATGTGGGGTAATCCTAGAACAGCTGATGAGAGTGTGGTTTCCTTTGTGCACAGCCCACCTCTACATAATACTCTAGTTAAGTTTTGGCATATAATGCTAGGTTTATTACTCAAAACCACGTAACTCTTTCAGTTCTAGAAGTTCTGAAACAAATTTCCATGTAGTCCAGAATTAACTTCAAATTAAGTGGAAGAGGTTAGCTGTGCTTTTAATAAGAAATCTTTAGTTATAGTTAGGTAAAATTAAATATTTATCTAAATAAGAAGTTGTTGTGGTGGTTGTTTTTTGTGAGGTTTTTTTGTTTGACTGTGGATTTGGGAGGTTTGTTTTGTTTTTCAGGACAGCATTCTCAGTGTAATTCCCTGTGAAGATTCCCTGTATGCCATGAATGTTAGTAAATGGAATGATTTAGTGAGGTCAGTGTGTGAATGTTAGTGAGGTCAGAACCTGGGTTACCTGTGCAAACACCTCTTCTTGAGCATACAAATACTCTGTGCCTTAATTATAGCTTCAGTCCCTTGTGGTCCTGGTGCTTGATCTTGTCATAAGGGATTACTCACTTTTTAGGGTCCTTATGACCAGTGATAGGTTCCACAAAAATACTTGAGAGACAGTTGAATCAGCACCATCTGGTTAAAGCATACTGCTGCATTATGCTGTTCTGCAAATTTTATGTGAAATATTGGAAAAAAAAAAAACCTAGTACTCCTAGGGGCTTTTTAGTGTCTTGGGAGCTATGTTTAGATTTGCAGCCTCAGTGGATACTTCCCAATTTTTCCATCATGAATTTTATGCTTCCCTTCAGATTCTATCACTAATAGTAACTAGGGAAAAACTGTCAGAAATTTTCCTCTGGAGTATTGGGATGAGTTTTTAGTTATCAGTTTTGTTTTTGTGAATGAGGTTACTGATATCAACCAACTAATGCCACCTAAAGCTATTGTATTTGTTTCATTGTAAATTAGAAGTCACTGTAGACATGTATCATAATCTCTAGGTATTCACAGGCTACAACTACTTATAGGTCTAGTTATATTTCATCTTACAAAAGGTTGTGAATTGCGTAACAGCAAAGGGTAGTGCTCTGTAGCAAAGCTTATTATACTCAGCCCACAGAATTTGTTCGCTGGATTATTTTAAGAAATACATAATTTATTTTTATTGTGATTAAAATAAAATATTGCTTCATTTCTAAATTCAACTAGATGCTCTATAAAACCAGACAACAAATATCTATAAAGCCAAAGGCCTCATTTAGTGTTCTTTCCATCTCATCAGGTTCCTTGAAGAAATCAAATGATAGCAGTCATCTTTCTCCTTTGTGCTCAGTTTATCAGATCTTTTTATGTTCTTAAACATTAATGCCATTTCAACAGTAATGACACAAGAGTTGTGTTTTCTTCCTCCTGGCCTTCTTTTTCAATAGGAATAAGTGTTTCTCAGATTTATCCTTCCTTCTATGAGGCTTGCTTTCTTACTGGTTCCTAAAACTTATTTCTACATAAATGGTATCAAAAAGTGGCTTGGTTTATGCTATGAGCTGCCTACTGACAGGCAGCCGTACTTCACACAGGACAGTATTTAAAACATAAATATTACATTGGGCTGCTAGTCATAGTATAGATAATTTCTTAAAGAAAAGAACTTCTGAAATGGAACCTGTTTCACACAGTCTGCACTTTAAAACTTGTTTCATTATTTATGCGAAACTTTCTTTATAATATCTGCTTTTATTTGCTTAATAAAATTTTATTTTATAGACAGAATTAACAAGATTTTTAAGAGACATCATGTGAGATATTTAGGCTTCTGAGTTACATATGTATAGATGTGATATTGATACACTGTCTTCCAACAAAATCTGTAGCAATTTGACATGACACCATAAACAACATTAAATTTCACTAAGAAATACTAAGCTTAGCTAATCTCTAATTTTCATATATCTGTATCTTCTATTGTTTTAAGTTGGAAAAGTTACTACATGAGTATACTCCACTTGTGTAGTGGAGTAAATTTCCTCTGCTGTTTATTCTCTAGATTCTCCTATTCATGATGCTTGAAACTCCATTGGCTTTTGTATAATTTTATGAAATGGAGATGTGTATAATTGGTGTATAATCGGTTTAGGCAAAGCCAGCTTAGATCTGTGTTCTGTGATTTTTTTTATTTTTTTTTTTTTCCTCTTTTCTCCCTTCACCTAGTAATTTACTGACTAAGCTGTCACTGCTAGTTAGGGTTCCCTACTACTCACACACGCAGTTTACTCACAGAGGAAATCCCTGTGTACCCAAGGGACTGGAGTGAGTTCAAATCCTGCTTACAGACAGAATCTCTACTGAGATTATCTACTCAAAAGGTGCTATTGTAGAGTCCATCAGCTTTCACAGATTCATACCTAGAATAATGTTGTAATCATAAGTATTAAGTATATCTACCTTTTCAATAATATTGAAGCTCCATTTTTATATCGGGTAATACTTCCTTCTGCACATTTGGGTAGTAGAGGAGTACTTTGGATTTTCATTGTTTATATTTTTTATGCTATAACTGAATTCCCTTGAACATCAGCTAATGGTTTCATGTCTCCATGTAGTAACAGAGATGCTGGAAGGCTGAGGGAGTTGAGGTTGTTCATGCTGAAGAAGAGAAGGCTCCAGGGGAACCTAATAGCATCCTTCCAATACCTGAAGGGGGCCTACAAGAAAGATGGGAAGGGACATTATACAAGGACTTCTAGTGAGAGGACAAGGGATAGTGGCTTTAAAGTGGAAAAGGGAAGATTTGAGTTAGAGATAAGGAGGAAATTCTTTATTGTGAGAGTGGTGAGACACTGGAACGGGTTGCCCAAGGAACTTGTGGAAGCTCCTTCCCTGGATGTGGTCAAGGCCACGTTGAGTGGGGCTCTGAGCACCCTGATCTCGTGGGAAGAGTCCCTGCTCATGCAGGGGGGTTTGGAACTGTATGATCTTTAAGGTCTGTTTTAACTCTAACCATTCTGTGATTCTATGAAACAAATGCCAACCAATCTTTTACTAGTTGATGTCCTCGCCTTATTCATGCTTTGCTTCACTGTCTACACTTCTCTCACCTGAAGACCACCAGTAGACTTTATTTAGTTAGCGTTTTTCTGCAGTAAGATTAATTGGCTTAATTCCATTCCTGTTTTTATGAATATAAAGATGTTTTTGTCTTGATGGAAAGACTTTAACTAGTAAATCCCTACGCTTTCTTGTACCTCAAAACTGCCATTGCAGCATTAGAAGACTTAGTCAAAGTAATATTTTGTGTTTCATCATTGTCATCTGTCATCATTTCAAAAAAATCTAATTAATTAATTTTCTTGTTTTACTTCTGTTTTCAGCCTGTGCTTTCCTCTTGTGCATATTTACATAGAAATCTTAAAATGCCATTTAGAACCTTGACTTAGCAATCCCATCAAATAGCTTTTTTTTTGTATATATACTTATTTTTTTTAATATTAAAATTTCTGGTTAGCAAAGTTCAAATAATTACTTGAAGTCATTCTTGGCATGCTACTCATGGTTGAAAAATATTGTAATACTACAATCCCAGGATGATTTTTTTTCACCCTTAAACACGTAACTACAATGAAGACAGTATTTTTGCTACGTAGATTTATGTATGAAAAGTTCTTGTGAACAGTAAACTTAAAATTGGTGAATTTTGAGCACGCTAAGAGCTTTTTCTAATTTCCTTTTGCTGTCTAATGCCATTGAGGAAGGAATGAGGGATAAAACGATAATTAGATACTCAGCTTATGCTCTTCTGTTTGTTTTCCTTTTGTTTCTTTGTTTTGTTTTTTTTGTTTTTGTTTTTGTTGTTTTTTTTTCATAGGCTATCCACTCAGTGGCTTGGCATCATGAAGGAAAACAATTTATTTGTAGTCACTCAGATGGTACCTTGACCATATGGAATGTAAAATCTCCTACCAAACCATTTCAGACAATCACTCCACACGGTAAGGGGAAAATGGACACCCACTGCTTTTAAAACCGTGAGAACTTATTTTTAATAGAATTTGATATAATAAAGAAATGCTTCCAAAACCAAGTATTAAAAATGCACTTGTGGTAGAGTAAAATACTATGTTGTATCTAATTCTGACACTTGTACTTTTTTTGGAAAAGTCTTTATGAAATAGGTATCCATATCAGTGCTGTTTTACTGAACTTTAAGCTTGCCTTTCACACAATGGCCTTGATCTCAAAATTAGCTACTGCATATTTTGCAGGGATTGTAATGCCAGGCAAAAAACAATCCCATATGTTATTTAAAATACTTAAGAGCAAGCATCTGTTTCATGTATAAATGTGTGGATTACCATATAAATTCTTGGAAAGGTTTGTAACAAAGTAAGACTAGCATTTGGTAAGATGTTCCCACTTCTGAGAAGTCTTGCATTAATGTTAATCTAGGAAATTAACATTTCATGTTGTTCTGTGAAATATGCTGCTGCTCTTCAAAGAAGTTCTATGAAGTTGCCAGGTTTGCACAGTATGCATGTGTCTAAGCTGTGTCTTTGAAATGTATTTACCTCACAATCTTGTGTGCCAAGATGAGGGAAATCTGTGAGGTTACAGTTGTAGTACAAGATACTGCAGTTAAGAATCCTGGTTTAACTATGTGAGCCTCCAGCAAGTCTGTGAATGCTTTGCTGGCTGTGGACTCAAGTGGAAAAGGGAAGCCGGGGATTTCTATGACCCTGTAGCAGTCAAAAAATAAAAAATGACTGCTGCTGCCATCCAGAGGCACCTTGACAGGCTTGACAGGGGGGTCCATGGCCACCTTATTTAGTTCAGGATGGCCAAATGTAAGGTCCTGCACATGGGTCAGGGCAATCAAGAGCATATAAATAAAGGTTAGGTAGTGAAGGGGCTGAGAAGAGCTCTGAGGAGAAGCTCAACGTGAACTGGCAATGTCCAAGAAGCCACCAGATCAAGGGAGGTGATCGTCCCCCTCTGCTCTAGTGAGTTTTTAGGCTAGACATGGGGAAGGATTGTATTTTTGAAAACAAGTACTCCGCAGCACTTCAGATTTCTGAACCTAAATATTTTAGGTTGATAGATTGAGAGTTTGAATGAATCTTGAATAATAGTATTCCAAAGCATACTCTATAATTGTCAGAGGTTTTGAATATATGGTAGTATGAATGTTTTACATTGCAACTTACATAGTGAGTTTAATAATTTGTTATCAAAATGTAAGATTAATGTAAAAAAACCCTTCACTTTAGGAAAGCAGATGAAGGATGGAAAGAAGCCAGAACCCTGCAAACCTATCCTTAAGGTGGAATACAAAACAACTAGAGCTGGGTAAGACTTTTTTTTGTATGTAAAATAACACATGAAAACTAAATGCTTTCTGGGAATGTACTTAGTTGATGGGATACCTATCCTGATGGCTCTGAGCTGCCATGAAATATCTGAAGGAGTTTTGGTAAAATGGATATTGCTGAATAAGCTACCAAAACAGATGTGAACAAATTACTATTTAGTAACCTTTATTTAAGTAAAGATATGGTCAGTGCATTATCTACATGCTTCTTCTTCCATAATATTAATTTTTTTGCCTAATCTTTTAACAATAATAAAGAAAAAAAAAATCTGATGAAGCACATAAGACAGTAAAGGAAAGATCTGAAACACTGAACTTTAACAAATAGTAGCCTGATGTGAATATTCTAAATATGTGTTCCTCCACTGAGAATGTTACTGACAGAAGTTTTTGTGGTAGAGTTCAATAATTTATGCAGTGAATCGTGCCTAATTATGCACACAAAGCAATAATTGTCGTGAGTGGCTCAGATGCAGTTGCACTATCTTGAGTTGCATATTTTGTTACCAAGACTGCAATTATGATTGAGGGATTTCATGAACTGTGTGCAATTTCTTTTATTTGTGGTTCTAAATGGTTTTGAAAATGTTTGAATAAAAAGTGCAATATAAAGATAAAATATTCATGGAAATCTGTTCAGCTGTTTGCAAATGCTGATTTTTTTTTTTTCCTTCACTTTTGGGGGGATTATGTATTGGTTTAATTTGCTTTCTAGGCATTCAAATCTATTACTTAATTCTGTTACTTAATTGATGTGACAGTTTTCTACTACATTTTGGTATGCCCATACATGTAATATCAATGGCTTTGTGTATTTTATTGCTTGCAAGATGTGAAGTAGCTAGAAATTTTAAACAGTGACTAATTCACAGATGTATGAACATCTATGATCAACTGGGAACCCTTATTTTACTTGCAGCAGTCTACATCTGTCTGCATATTCCTTTCTCAAGTGAAATGTCAAAAGCTGATCTAAAGAAAGATACAGAGAACCAAAAGTGGTCTCTGCTTCATCAAGTTACAATTTCTGCAATCAAAAGCCTTGTGTTATGAAGAATCATTCTAAAGGAAAAGATGCGTTCAAAGCTTGTTCTACGCAATTATAATACTACAATGTGTAAATCAGATAATTTTTTTCACCCCACAGTTCAAGGGGGAGCTTATTCTGGTATAATTTCAAGAACATATGGCTCTTTGGGGAGACTACTTTTTCCTATTGTGGGCTTTTTTCTGTTACACCTCTGCTTTTTCCAGTGTTCATTCCAAACTTAATCATTTGATGCATTTCAATTTAATATTTTCTCTCTAATATTTTCTTCATCTTCACTGGATTTCCAGATCTTTTAACTTTTGTGATACTCTTACAGAACTTTCATTAAAAAAAAAAACAACCCACAACACAGTTAGTAATGTGGTGAAGAAGTAGTGCACTGAAAATCTGTGTTTGTTTACTGCTACATATACTTCACACTTCAATTTTGAGTTTCAATTGCAATCTTACAAGAATTTTAAGGCAAGGCAAAACTACCTTTCACTGCTTACAATGTTAATAGTTTTTCACTTTACAAATGGAAATTGATTAGGTATGACCATTATATAAAAAGTTAAAATTATTCAGAGTAATGTCATTTGCTATTCGTGGTTTAATTTCCTTAGCTGAGATGAGACTCATTCCTGGACAGGACAGAATTTTCTCTAGCTGAAATAATACAAGAAAGAAATAAAGTAAGCTTGTTTCTATAGCTAACTAAAGTAATAAAGTAAGCTAGTTTCTATCCCTAAAATGATCTGTTTTTCAAAAACAAAGAGCTCCACAAAACAAACAAAAAACCACCACTGACAACATGTTTAAGAGGTACTGTTGAATTTACAAAGGTACTGTATATTTATTTCCCCTAGCTTCTATTTTTGAAATATAGTGAGTCACAATTCATCTTCACTTTTCCCGTGCTATTTATGGAACTCTTAACATCTTTCTTGTCCCATCTTTCATTCTTCTCTCTTATCCAGAGTGGTCTAGGATCTAGTTTTGTTTCAGTATCTCTTCATGTGGAAAACTCTTCACTGATGTGAGCTTACTTGCTTTATTTGCTGCTCCTAATTCTAATTCTTTATTATTATTTTTTAAAAAAATGATGTCCAGAACCACACAGAAAATAATTAATGGCAACAGGTAGTAGGGGCTGCAGGCAGTTTTCTTTCTTCTGTTGTATCTTATTCATCCCTTACCATTTTTTTCCTCTATCTTCTCCATATTGTGAAGCTGGAGTTGGTGAAACAGGTGGACGTGAGGCTTTTTCTGGTTCTTACAGACTACCTATTTATCTTTAAATTTGTGTTTTTTCTGTTGTTGGTTGTTTTTTTGCTTTTTTTGTTTGTTTTCTGTTTTAAGTCTACTGCAGATCCTGCCTTTGAAGTCTCCAAAGTGAAAATTGCTTACCCTGTGTCTGCAGCTTTATTTCTGGGATTATATATGTAGAAAGGTTACTATTGGCAGTCCTTTACCTGTGCCTTGAGGTCAAAAATAAAAGTGTTTTTTTCATATTCCTTAAGAAAATTGGCATAATTTTCCAGTCCTAGAGCATAATATCATTGATCTCCAGCCGTTAAAGTCCATCTAAAATAATCCATCTATTTTTGAAGTGACGAGTTTCAAAGCTTTTGAGCTTGCTTAATTGGTTTCTGTGTTGCCTTTTATGCATACTTCTGTATCTATAGGAAATCTAGATAAGCTCTTGAGCTTTCTAATGCCATTTCCCACCTCTATACCTTCAACCCCTGACAGCATTTATTCTAGTCAATCTCACTCAATGGTAAAATTACCCAAGCTTATTCTTTACTATTTGAGCACTAAATAATAGGAATCATAGCTCAAAAAGTCTCCCTGTAAAACATAATCCAAAAGAGGATTGTCTTGGTATCTAATGCAGCTTTCACTGATTAACTGTAGAGCCAGTACCTCTTACCAGGCTAGATGTTTATAACTGGGACCCAGAGGTTACAATAATAATATTTCCAGATAAGTTAAAAGTTCTTGATCTGTTAATTTAGTTTGAATAGTACTGTTTTGTTGTGTGAGTTTGCCAGTGCAAAAGCACACTTCCCAAAATGAAGTAGTAATTCATCTTCACTACTACTTGAAGATTTCCAGTCTTAAGATAAACTAACTCTTGATTCCTTTTCCACGTTTACTAGGGGTCTACTTCTCGACAAATTTGCTCACAGTTTGAAAAGCAAGCCAACTAATACCAATGGTCTGAATTTCATCTATACTATTCTCTCTGATTGCCAGAAACTGGCTGATATTAGGCAGTTTGTTTCTAACATTGATCAGAAGCATCCTCCAGGGCTGTTAGCCACTCAGCTTTCAGTAGTGTTATGTTTTCATACACTGCAAGAACTAATGTTGTGTTTTCTGAATTTTTTTTTTGTTGAAACATTGCCCACCTTGTAATGAATTATTCATAATGTTCCCCAAGTGATTTTTACAAATTTAGCTGATGAGCAAATTAATGTAAAGGGATTGTTTCCAAACCTGCTGAAGAAAAACTGTTTCAAAGAAGAATCTCTCTTAGCAGCCACTAAAAATACTGTATAGCAATTCTCTAAGAGCTGAGCACTGATTTTTGTTACATGATTTACACTATTTCAGGTAGATAAAATGCAAATATCAAAGTTGGTTCCATCTCATATATTATGAAAATTAAAATATTTTTCCTTTTCTGTTTAACAATCATGTTCACTAACTTTTTAGTATGTGTCACAACTGAAGGGCAAAGCTAAGTATTTAATTAGAAAACGTACAGCTTTTGTTCAAGGTAAATCCAAGGTTTTATGAAACTTTTAATAGTTCATACACAAACACGTATGAGTCTACGGCAGACTAAGGTCAACTTTAATCTTTGATTCATCTGCAGAAAGTCCATGTGACAGAGCCATGTAATCTATTTTTAGCTCTTCTATTCTTTGTTTCATAAGAATACAGGCTCTGTCAAGCCTGCCCAAAGCAATCTGAGTACTTCGGCAAATAAAACCAGGGGAAACCACCCTGAAGTTTTCACTGTGATGTATGAAACATAGAAACTGAAATTTGTCACTTCATTACTGTCTGTTGATCTAGTTGAATCCACAAGTCTAATAATTACTGCAAATTCTCCTGGCAGCATTATTCTTAAAAAAAAAATCCTAATCATTTTGTGCAGGCAAAAAGTACTACAATAAATCATTCCAGCTCAGTGAGATACTGCAAGCACATCACACCATTATTTTTTAACTCATTGACATCCTGAAAAATAGCAGGTTAAATTGGTGTAGTTTATGGTTGACTCTTCTCAGTCTTCAGTTATAGGGCTTTCTGAAAGATCAAGCAGATTGTGAAATAATTTGAGAAACTGAAAGTTTACCTTAGTCTACCTTGCCTCCAATGGTACAGATACAGAACACATGAACTTAACTCATGAAGGGCAGCATATTTAGCATAAACTAAATCCTTCATATGGTTTTCAGGAAGAAAGATGTACCTCATCTGTCACATTTGTTTCACCTGTTAACTAGTGAAATCCATCTAGACAGTATGGGAAAGATGATGCTACATACAGGACATGACAAAAGATAAATCTCCTCAGCCTCTTTTTCACAGTATATCAGGGTGGCTTTTCTCTACAATTTTACTCCCCATACTGACATGCTAACTGATTGCAGGGTAGGCACTAACAAAGGGTAGGATTCTTACCTGAAGTAAGCACAAAAGTAGGTCAGATAAATTTTAGACTTTAAGTGCCTATTTTCCCTTCAGAAATAGCAGCTGGTGTTTGAGAAAATTGTCATTAATGGGTGAAATTTCTTGAGCTTTGTACTTGTTTACAGCGCAGAGTGACTGTTTACGTATTGTGCCCTATTTAAATATCAATAGTATTAAAATGAGTGACTTACCTTAGTTGGGAAAGAAGGAAATACTTAGTAAAACCTAGTATATTTACTTCATCTTGTTTTTCATTAAATGAAACAGTAAACTGTTATGTGCATATTGGAGAAAATATGGATGTAATGTATGTTTCTGTAAAGACTTAAAAAAAACTTTTTTAAGAGAAGCCTCTAATTTCTATTCTCAGGACAGAAGAAATATTTTTGCTTTTCTATATTCGGCCATTTAATTATGCAGTAGGAGTAGTCTCTGACATAGTAGTTCCTTGAATGTGATGGTTGGGGTGTAAATGGATAAAACATCTAGTGTAAATGTGTGATGAGAAAACTGGGCATTTATTTATGTCCTTGCTTCCTAGAAGATGTTAGGTCTTTGAAGCTTGTCAAGCAGCTGCTTGCTTCACCAAGACAGTCGTATTACTGTGACTGCAAAATTATTTTGCACTTGTTGCAAAATTGTTCATCCTTCAAAATTAAGGGTAATTCTCTACAGAAAATAAGTGGGGCAGTTTTTTCCTGATCTTGCTGGAATATTTGTATTTTAGATAAATGGGGGCTCTTGGCAAATCTGAATCCGCAGTTCAGTGGAAAAGAAACAGTTCTAAAGTTTAATTAAAAAAAAAAAAATCTCATCTTGGAAAACAGTAGCAAAGACTTGTTAAATAAGCAATAAAGACCAAAAAGTTTGGAAGAGATGACTGACTTGAGTTATAGTCTCCTAATTCTTGTTCTTTACATTTTGAAACATATACCCAAGCTAGACACTAATGCAGACCAGCTCTCCATGCATTGTTACAGTATGTCTTCTTAATGATATCTCATCGGACTTTCTAATAAGGTTACAAAACCTACCAAAAATTTCTTAATTTTTTACCTTGGTTGGATCCTCACTGCCTCTGCTTTATTCCAGGGAGCCTTTCATTATTCTCTCAGGAGGTTTGTCATACGACACTGTGGGAAGAAGACCCTGCTTAACAGTTATGCATGGGAAAAGCACTGCTGTATTAGAAATGGATTATTCAATTGTTGATTTTCTAACCCTCTGTGAAACACCATATCCTAATGGTAGGCTCTGTAAAGATTTTTCTCAGTACTTAAACCTCTTCTCTCTGGAGTTTTATCCCATCAGAATATTCTTTTTATTGCCTCTGTTTTATCTGATCTGGGGATCAGACTGAATTAAGCAACATCTGTTATCCCTATTGTCTGTAGTATGTTTTACTTCCCAAAGCATTGCAATAGAATAGCTTAATTTGAAACCTATTTTTCTTCTAAATGAATGATGATTACTGGTTGTATGTTTCTTTTCCCTTTTTTAATTCCAAAAGCATCTGCAGACAAAATGTAGCATTACAATTGTAAGCTGTAGTTACTGCAGCAGATGTGTTCATTAATGTTTATTAGAGCTCATAAGACCTTTTCAGTCAGTGCTAAATCTCGATAAGCATTTCTGTACCACTTTTAAATTTTAGTGACTTTAGTAATGCCAATATTCACAAATCATTCATGACAAACTATTTTATTATAGTTTAGGTCGTTGTTCCAGATTAATAGTGCTATATTGCTAAGTCTGATATTTCTAGCTGTCAGCTTCTGTTAGAGAACATAAAACTGCTTAGCTTAGAATTTGAGGTTTGCCTAAAGAGGAGAAGATGAACTTTGGATACTCTTTCAGTTTTCTTCTTTTAGTGTCAAGTCAGCTGTCTTTTAGTCCATTTGTAAGCAATTAGAATTTACATCACACTATGAGGAAAAGCAGTTTTGGGATGTGAGGATATGTTATTGTTCAGTAATTGGTTCTTTCTCAAAAATATTGCTTATAGAAGTTCCTTGGCATGTTCCTTTTCCTGTTTTTTGAGCCATTTAAATGATGCTAGCAATTTTGGAGAGAGCAGGGATTATTGAAGTAATTGGAGAGAGTGACTTTCCCAAACTTAGTTTTAGTATTCAGAATGGTGAGCATATGAAATCTTCAGAAACTGAAGTCCACTAAGTGGCTTTGCTACTCTTGACTGATAAGAGTGCTGTGCATGCAAGAACTACACTTACTAATAAGTAACTTTTCTTTCTTGTTTTCAGACTTTCAGGAGCCATATGCTGTAGTTGTTCTCTTAGAAAAGGACTTAGTTCTGATTGACCTTGCACAAAATGGGTAAGAATCTTGTATTGTTCTTTTAATGGCTGGCTGCAGCGATCAGCGTGTTGTCCTGCTTTATAGTTTTTTAAGCTTCCATAATGCCCCTCTGTCCAGAACATAAAACTTTGAATGTTAAGAAGTTTCTCTAGCAGAACTGGGATCACCTACATCAACTTTTCCCAAGTTAAAATATAGTAGATGAGTAGAATATTGTGTAACATTTTCCATACTTTATTGACTGACAAAAATTAGTCATAGATCACTGCTTCTTTTTAATTATCAGATTATTTCAAAGTTGGTTACTTAGTGGTATGAGGGGAGATGGGATTTTTAGGGAGGGCAGCAGGAGAAACAACTGTTCAATTTTGGCTGACACTATTCTTTTCATCACATATTTCCTGATTTTATTGTGAAATGAATTGCTATCTGTATTGCTTGAAGTGACTTAACCCTGATGCAAGAAGCATCATTTAAATAAAATTAGAATTGTAACATCTAGAGAAAGAAGTTGCTTAAAAGGAGCATGCTATTACAGTTTTTGCAACTAATAACTTGCCTAGCACATTCTGATTCACTTCTTAATTTAGCCATGTCACAATTGATGTGCTCTGTTAGGTGTCAATTATAAATTCTACTTCCTACTTTTTGTCTTTTTTACCAGTGGTTTTGAAATTAGTATTGGAACAGCTAATTATTAAGAGTTTACGAGCAGAGGAACCAGAAAAATTAAATCTTTGTAGTGTTCCTGATTAAAAGTCACCAATAGTTAATGAAGAAGATAAATTCTTGTGAAGAGCATCCTTCTAGAGCTAAACAAATATATGTAAATATGTATCCTTAAAGTCACCAGGAAGGCCTTAGAAGATTCTATTAAATTTGGAAGGTCAAGTTTATTCCTAATACCTCTGCAGCTACTGAGCAATTTAATTCAGATTTTACCAATGTTACATGGCCATATGCTGTATCCAGACTTGTTTCTGATATGCAGTTGACATGAAGCTTCTAACATTCATATGTTGAAAGACTAATAAAGTAGTGGTCTTTGACTTGCAAGTTATTAATTGTTTCACACTTGAAAAACACAACAAAATAAGAGATTATTTTTTTTTTTGTAATACAGAGTTTTCCTTTAGCCCTGCATTGTAATATAGATTTATATTTCATTAAAATTATGCCCTTTCTTTAAATTAAATAATCAGAAGATTGTTTCAGCTTTCCAGATAGCTGTGTAAAAATTATTGGTTGGGAGGATGTTTTCATCTCTTATTGCTAATTTTTCCTTTAGATGGGTTGAGAAGATGTGTCCCTTTTCCCCCCTTTAAGCATATGCATTTCTCTGGAGATTACATCTATTTTTTATTATTAATGTTATTGGCTTATTCCCTCTTTAAGCTCTGCCATGTTTCTGATGAGATGGTGATGGGGAGTGTGTGTGTTAGCAATACTCAATTACCCATTCATTAGAAGCAATCTGTATCTTTAAGAAATGTGGTTTTGGAATTGTAAGAAGGTAAATTGCTGGTCAACTTTCTGTCCAAGAACAGTATGGTGATACAAAATAATCTGAGCTGCCTGATCATTCTCCCTGGAAGAACAGACTGAAGAGCTAGAAATAATTCATAGCTCCACATTCCTGCAATTAGGGCTTGGTGACTTCAGTTTTCCCACATAAAATAATTTAAAATAATTAAATTAATTAGTTTTTTAATAAAAATACAAAACCATATGAAATAGCTGTGTTCTAGAAATATTCTATAAACAATATGAACTTCAAGTTCTGTTGAGTACTACAGTATCTTGATAGTGTACATGGATTAGCAGCGAAGTTGCATAGTATATTTTTTTATAGTCTAATATGATAATTATTTTCTTCTATTAAAATATAATTATTTTTCTCTCTACAAAAAGAATGAAAACTTACTCTTTAGTGTTTACTTGTATTCTGCATTTTTAAAAATAATGAATATTCCTAGGTTAACAATCTTCTCTTTTCATTCAATGAAGGTACCCTATATTTGAGAATCCCTATCCTTTGACTATACACGAATCTCCAGTTACCTGTTGTGAATATTTTGCTGATTGTCCTGTGGACCTCATACCTGCACTCTATTCAGTTGGCGCTCGACAAAAACGTCAAGGTTACAGTAAGAAGGTACAATACCTACTACCCATATACATATTTGAAAATACTGAAAATCAACAGCTCCAAATAATGTAAAAGTAGTCACGCTAAGACCAAAACTCCATCTGAATTATTTATCTTGCCTTTGACAGTGGCTAATAGCAGGTGGATAGGGAGGATATTGCATATATCAAGCCTACAGTCATGCTTTTCTTTTTCCCATAGATTGGTACATCACTGTAAGGCACTTCTGAAGCAGAGGTGATGTGTATAGCCCTGGTTGAATTTTTGCTCTGCAATGGATCTATCTGTTTAGTTTATGATGTCATGTGGAATTCTGGAGTCTGTAGTATCTGCAGGCATTTCAGTGGCTTCACTTTATTTGTTTATCTTCCAGGAATGGCCTATCAGTGGAGGCAACTGGGGTTTGATCACTCAGAGCTATCCAGAGATAATTATTACAGGGTAAGTGACATCATTGTGTATTAATAACTTTCTTAGTTGATTAAATGGAAGTGAGAATATTTTGTTCCTCTTATAGAATACAATGTTACTAAGAATGTTTTGAATGATGTAAGAAATTATGTTCACCAGATGAATCATTTGCATATCTTCTTGAGGCATTAACAAGAAAGTAAAGAAAAATGTGGAAGAGAAGCTAGGAACAAAATCATAGCACATGTTTAATAGGAATTAATATTCTGTGATATTGTGATTGTCTGCTTACTATCAGGATGTCCTGGATGAATCTTATATTTTTCTCTTTTGGAAACTAGTTGAAGTTGTTTTAAAGCACAGAAACTCTATTAAATAGTTGAGTTCAATTCGCAATGGTGAGGCAAGTTTTTAATTTCAATAATGAAAACCAAAACCTTAAATTTGATCATTTTGTTCTCAGAGACTGATCCTTCTAATACTACTCTGAGAAGCATAAGATAAATTTAATTTATAACCATGTCAGTATATCACTGAAAATGAGAGCACTAAAGTTTTTTTTAATAACATCCAGTTAGTCCTAATGAGATTACTGTCACTTTATAATACATGTTGCAGAGAGCCATTCCTGAAAAACTGTAGTCATCCAATTCTTGGTTTCAGGGATAAACAAACAAGCTAGGTGACTCATTTACCCTGAAATACAGTATATTTAGGCATCTCCTTCACAAGTGTCACTCTGAATAAAGAATATGTTTTAAGGAACAGCACATGGTAAGGTATACCAGAGTGCTTATGGAAAATACTGGTAACTGAAAACAGTATTTAAAATTATCAATTAGTAAAGTGAAATTTCTGGAACGTAGCCTACAAATGTGTTGGTTTGTTGTTTTTTTTTTAATCCCTTCTGTCCAAAGTAATTAAGGCTCATGTTTGTTAAAAAGAAAATTATTGTGAAAATAAAGTGTCACTAAGAATACTAATAAAAATAGAATGTTAGCCATGTATTTTCTAATTAGTAACAAAGAATTCTAACACTCCAACTAACCATTTTACCATCTTACTATTTTTTTAATATTTCATAGGCATGCTGATGGGTCAATCAAGTTTTGGGATGCCTCAGCAAGTAAGTCTTTTCAGTAGAGATGTTTTTCCAGTGTAGCAGGAGTTTTCTAAACTTACTGATTTCTATAATGGAATGTAAATGCAGACTAGTCATTCTCATTTCCTGCCTCATGTAAACTTTGGGTTAGAATTAAATAGCATTATTTCTTGGGTAATTTTTTTACTTGTTTTTATCACCTCGGTGAAAATGCACTTATAGTCTAAGGGCTGACTAGAATAGAAGGTCCAAAAATTTTTGAGAAACACCTTTAGAAACACAATATTGATCACAGAGGTGTATGGCAGGCAAAGGCATTCCTTTGTATTACAGTTGAATTTAATTAAGTTGTTTGTCTTTTTAGAGAGAAGAGATGCATGTGTTTATTAAGACATCAGCTCTCCATGAATTACAGTATCTAAAAATGAGAATTGGAACCATAAGTAGTTGTCTGTGCTAATAAAATGATCTAGGCATTTGTGAAGAAAGGCAGTTGAACAGTTAAAAAATAACTAACAAAAAACAAAACAAAAGCAAACAAAAAACCAAGCCAAACCAAACCAAAAGAAACAAAAAAACCCCCAGTCTGCTTTGGTGGAACACTGACTGGGGCTGAAGAGTGATACTCTTACTTTTCAATTGAAGGGTCAATGGCATCTGATGGTCTAGACAGCTAATAGTGAGAAATGCAGTAGAAATTCAAATTAAATGGACTGCACAGAGTTCTTTTAATTAACTTAGTTCTGACTACCTTGGTATCCTTGGTACTTAAAAAGCTCTCTGAATTGTTACTGGTTGTCTTTGGAAACTTTGTGGAAGACTAAGATTCCAAAATGCTAAGGCGTGTGTGGGTGTGGAAGGGAACAGATGCAATGTATATGTTTAAAAACTGGGAGGAGGAGTATTTGTAATGCTAGAGATCTTTAATTTCAGTTTGGGGTGGGGGTGGAACTTGGAAGAGAGGAGGGAAGGGGGACAACAAAACAAACAACTGATTGATTCTGTATGCTTAAACATTCTGTGCAGCATAGGTCTTTCAAAAGAAGATGCTGTTTCTAAAACAGATAAATAAACCTATTCAGGGAAAAACTGCAAGTATCTTGTATCTTGATTTTAAAACGTCTAAATCTAGTAGCACAGTATTACAAATGAACTGCAGTGTGATACAGGTAAAACCACTGAAATATATAAAGGGAGAAAGGATGCTATAAATTAAGTTTTTCTGATGGTAGGATTAGAATTTGTAGCAGTGACTTGGGTCATTGACTAGAGAATAAGCCTGTGAAGTCGGAAAGCAAATGCAGGATAAAGAAAATTTAGAAAAAATTAGGATTACAATTGATGATGATATTGTTAATTCTTGAATAGCATCCAGGACAACTTACTTGAATATAGTAGCAATGACTTACAGTAGCATTCTGGAAAAAAAAAATTGGACATCTAGTGGATTGGAGTGTCAGTGTTGCAAAAAAAAAAAATTACTGGGAAAAATGAGTGGAAATACCTGTAAAAGCAACGTAGAGTAATTACTTCGTGATTTTAAACTGTGGCAAGGCCTCACTAGAACATTTCTATGAAACACACTGTCATGAAAAAATGCGGACTGGTAAGAGGACAGCGCTTTTAAATGATCAGATGGGACAAAATAAAAATTGGAGGAACCAGGGCTGTTAAGTATGAGTGTGCAGATGAAAACTTATGAATTTAAAATATTGTAAGCAGAAGGGAGAGAAGCTTCACTTTTCTCTGCAAAAGATTGGTTTAAGTTGTGGATATAGCATATGTGAAACATGTAACTAGATGCTACTGTTATGAAGAGATCCCTAAGCATAGTTAAGCCTTAAGAAGCTGAGAGGGCTTAGTCTGTAAATGCAGCTTAGTATTTGTGTCTTAGGAGAAGATGTTTGGGATGGTTGGGTGGTGTTTTTGTTTTGCTTTTCATTATAGTAACTGATCCTGCATTGAGCAAGTGGTGTGGTGCTTAGTCAGATTCAACCCAGATTTTCAGTGTTTCTTCTCTGCCTCTTATATTCAGTATAGTGGCCTTATATATAAAGATGAGTTTCTAAATAAATATTAAAAATATTTAAAAAAAAATAGAGAAAAACATCTATTTTGACCACAACTAATTTTTATCTCTTCTGGTTTGTTCCTAGTAACGCTGCAAGTACTCTATAAGCTAAAAACAGCCAAAGTATTTGAAAAATCACGGAATAAAGATGACAGGCCCAACACAGATATAGTAGATGAAGATCCATATGCTATTCAGATCATCTCATGGTGTCCAGAAAGTAGAATGCTGTGCATAGCTGGAGTTTCTGCACATGTCATTATTTACAGGTTCAGCAAGCAGGAAGTGACAACAGAAGTCATTCCGGTAATTAGTATAACCATTTGTTTTTTTTTAATTTTGTAGGATCTAGCTGTAAGACTTGCAGCAATTTGCTTATATTCTTCCATTTTATCAGTGAAATGTTAAATCAGACACACATGCAGCTTTAGTTGTCTGAATGTATGATCTGAAAGCTAGCTTGAATCTGTTTCATTATGAAATATTGGGTGTTCTAAGAAAGGCATTAATCATAATGTAGTTCTGACTTCTGTATTTTTTTCTTGCTGCTTCTTCCCCTTTAGATAAGTTTCAGTTTCAGGACATGAGGCATATTTATTTTCTTTCTTTTTGGTGTTAACTTATGTACAAGTACATTCCTTCTAAGAGGACATATTTTTTCTAAATGGCTTGAACAAATTATCCCTACCAAACTATCCTTCAATACTAGGAATGTTTTATAAATTTCTTTGAGTCCATGAGTCAGGTTCTGCTTTTTAGATGATGAGAATAAAACAGTGGAAATCTATAATTAATACTACCACTGTGATAGATCCAGGAAATCCGAAATCAAGAGGAGCATGGTATAAGTTCAGTGCAACATGAGACATTGAACTAAGTCCATATCCATTATTTAATTTCTTTCCAATATCAAGCAGCAAACTTAAATATTGGGAAATAGGTTATGTTTTAACAATCTTCAGATATTCAGTGTGTAGTACAACTCTTTCTGAAGACTAACGTGTGTTTTACTGCAATTATCTTTTAAAATATTGAGAAGTCTGGAATGTCACTTTTTATCACTACTATCTTCAGTTGCACTTCATTTATTTCATATCTAGGTTTTTGAAGGGCAGAGTTTACTGGTATTTTTATTACTTTAATTTTACAGATGCTGGAAGTACGCCTGTTGTATGAAATAAATTATGTTGAATCTCCAGATGGTGAGCAGGTGCCACCTTTGCCAACTCCAGGCACAGGTTCCAATCCTCAGTCCATTGTTCCCCAGTCTCATCCATCTACTAGCAGCAGTTCATCTGATGGACTTCGTGATAATGTTCCATGTTTAAAGTGAGTATATTTTTATATTTTTGAGTGGCAAACTTTACCAGGGTATCTGAAGAAATGTAGGTGTTTGTGAAAACGTTTCTTTTTTAAAGCAATGTTTTCCAACTATCTGAAAGCAGAGTTCTTGTTTAAGACATTGATATTGCAACCTTTAGAATTCATAAGTTGATTTAAAAAAAAAAATGCAAATTCTTACCTTTTTACTAGGCATAGATGTTAGTGTAGTTATAGATGCTCATGCGTTAGAGTAACAGTTTCAATAGCAGCAATATAGTTAGTTTGGAATCTTCTTTTCCATTGAAATGGCTACACAAAGTTTTGTGTCTCTCCTGTACTTTAGGCCAAACATGTCTGAAAAGATTTCACCTGGTGATTTTCCAGAGCCTTAGGATTTTAAAGCCAAAACAAAGCAAAGAATATAGTTAAAAATACTTCTGTATTTACATAACTCTTTAAGGGAGATACTTTGTATCTTTGAAACAGAAAACAGAATTTAGTAGAAGTTCCATTCTCAAGGGTCTTAATTTTGCATGGTGTCTCAGTGCTCACATTGTAGACCTTTGACCTACAAGTGCATTGACCTTACAGAATGTGCATTGAACTTCATGTTAAGATATAAAGTTAAAATCATAAAATCATCCCGGATGGGAAGGGCCTCTGAGCTCATCAAGTCCAACCCTTATTCCACTACTGCTGTGGTTACCAGACCATGGCACTGAATGCCACATCAGTCTCTTCCTAATAACCTCCAGGGATGGAGAATCCACCACCTCCCTGGGCAGCCCATTCCAATGCCTGAAATGTGTGTATACCATTTTGTTTTCTGAAGTTTTAAGTTCCTAACTTGGATTTTAATTCTTTGCATTAGTTCATCCAGGAAATAAATAACTCTGATGCAGTTATTTTCTCTGGGTGAGAGTTTTTTTATCTTATTCGTTGTGCTGAGTTGAAGTGTCTTTTCAAAGAACAGAGTAGAAAAATTGGAAAATTCTGACATATTTTATAAAATATTGGCAAACCAAAATATGCATTAGTGAGAATGAGTGGGTAAAATAAAAGGAATTTGAGAACCAGAGAAGCTTGCATTCTATAACTTTTTTCACCTTAAAAGATGAAAGACCTAATCTTTTCTGCAGGACATTCAGAAGTATGTTCACCATTATGCAAAGAAAATCTTTCCAGAAGCTTCAACTTCCCCATTCCTAGGTTAATTCCATGCAATTAGTCTTTCATTGTAAAAGCTTACCCGGTTTTCTTTTTTTTTTCTTTCTTCCATATCAAGAGCTTTTTGGTTTGCATTTGTATCAGCATATTGTGCTTTAGTTTCCCTTTTCAATACACTTCTTTCACATGCACACCTCACCCCCCTCCATTGTCTAAATCAGAGTGACACTGAACACATTCATCCATTCAAGTTAATGCAGCATGCTAATTCTGTTATGCCTCGTTCTAAAGAGGGGAGAAATTAAGTCTTTGTGATCATTGCTCAGTAAAGTTTCAGTTAGGTAATGAATCAAAAGGGCCCTTGAAGTGAATGATCAGTTTCAATGTGGTTTGTTTTGTAGTTGCTTTTATGTGTTCATGTTGATTTTTTGAATTTTTCCAACTTCTTAAAGCCCAGTTTGAGTTTTGAGCCTATAAGGAGAAAATGGAAACCACGGAGAGTCACAGAAAGATAACATGTTTTGTTTACTCTCCAGAGTCAAAAATTCTCCTCTCAAGCAGTCTCCAGGCTACCAAATTGAGCTAGTTATCCAGCTAGTGTGGGTGAGTGGAGAACCTCCTCAACAGATAACCAGCTTAGCAGTCAACTCGGCGTATGGCCTGTAAGTATATTCTACACAGTTTTTTCATTATTCTGTATTAGTGGATTAAAATTACCTATGAAAAATTAAGTCTCTGTGTGTATTCCCACAAGCTGCACAGCAACACAACAGAGGCGAGTAGTTTCCTATGCTGTTAGTCTCCTAACATCAGAAACAAATTAGTTGCTCTTCCTCACCTGACGCTGTGCAGCTAAAAGTAAATGTAGTTTAAGGCTCTGTCAGGTTGGCAAGTACAATGACAGTGATCTTTCTACTCAGTGTCATGTTTTTATAAGAGAAGAATTAAACATCCCTGCATTCTAAAAGAGCCATTTATAAGTATGCATAATTCAGGGTAATTCATTAAAATTAGGAGCTCTTAAAATGCTGAACAGCAACAAATATTGCTCTAAAACTTGACTAGCATTTGATTGGCACTGTGTCCTTCCACTTCTCCTTTTCTAGGGTAGTTTTTGGAAACTGTAATGGTATTGCCATGGTTGATTACCTCCAGAAGACTGTGCTCTTGAATCTAGGCACTATTGAACTGTATGGCTCCAATGATCCTTATCGCAGGGAGCCACGATCTCCCCGAAAAACTCGGCAGCCATCTGGAGGTGAGTAACCCAAAACCTGTTTTAACTGTGTCTGTCTTCTGATCTTACCTGGGCTATAAGTGTACATGCTTTGTATACAAGCATACTTCTCTCCATTGTGTTTTCATCCTTTGTTCTTGCTCTGTCCCTAATGTTGGTATTGCAGGTTTGTTATTTCATGTTACCTTCAAAATTGTTGCGTAGTTGAATCTACTGATGCCTGATACCATTACTTATTTTTCAGTGCATTGTATATTTTAAGAACAAGCAGATGGGAAAACAGTATCTATGTGAAGAGATAAAAGTATAAATGTACAATGGATTTGTGCAGTTTACAATATTTTAACTTAATAGCACAGCATAAAGTAGAAGTATTCTGATGTTTCTGATAAACATGGTACCCATATTGTACGTTTATACAAACACATTGATGTTTGCAGAATGCCAGTATATCTGCTAGGATCTTCTGGTTTCCTCTTTTAAACTTGGACTAGAAAGGTCTCTGATAAGCTAAAACATGTTATATTGTGTGTGTTGTTACATTATGCTTGAGAGGAAGCCTTTGATTTAAATGAACTAAGTAAACTTTCAAATATACAAACTGGTAAAATAAAACTTTTTGAAAAAAAGGACTTGAAGGATTTAAAAATATATCAAAGAGTGGTGTTCCTTTTCAGCTGAGGAAGAAATTGACTTTTTCAGTCAAAGTGACTTGCTTTTTATTGCCAAAAGCAAAATGTATTATTTTTAAATCCTTTCTCCGGCTCATTATGTAGAGGATAGTTCTAAGTTGATTTGGAAAATGGCTAAAGACGAAATGACAAACAATGACAGAGATGCCCCAAATAATTATTTCTAAATAGGAAATAACCTGTTAAAAAACATGCTGTAGTGCTGATCACTTTATTTTAAGAGATCTAGAATTCAGTCCAGGTAAGTCCTTTAGGTAATACTTTATTCAAATTGAAATGTATAAAATGTATTTTAGTATATCATTCATATGAGAAACATCCAGTTAGCATAGTTTATTTCAACTGAGGAAACTGGTTTACACAATTCACATAGAGCAGAATGTAAACCGTTACTATCTTGTCAAATAAAATATTTTCTTCTAATAAAAAAAACTTTATTAAGAAAGACTGCCTTTTAAGAGAGAGAAATAACTTTACTTGATTGACTGTGTTAATTCTTCTTGGGAGTTAAGGCCTTAAATTCTACTTTCATAAGTATAGATTATAAATGCCTTTTGGAGTTTAAGCATTCCTTGCTTCGTTTTCTTGGCTTTACTATTTTAATGTATTGGATCTGCATAACTGAGCAACAACTGTGACTCTAAGATGTTCATGAATTAAGTCCTTTCCCCTCATGAATGTGACTGTTACATGAAATCATGGATTTTTTTTTCTCGTACATTTTAGTACTAACACTCTGCATGGCAAGAACATTTTATAAACATGGTTATACAATTTATTCTGCTGGCTTTTCTGTCTTAAATGTACTGTTAGTGTCTCCGTCTTTCCTTTTCTCATTGCTTCATAAAGGTATGCTGACTGTGGCTTCTTGCATGTGCGGCCTTTCTAACTTATATTCAGAGTCTGTGAAAAAGCTTCGCACCTCTTATATAAGTAAGTCATCTCATGGCAATAAAATCTTTTTAAACATCTGAATTTTATTTTTCACTTGTTCACCATAAGTATTTTTGTTAGTCCATTAAGTAGTTGGTTTACTTTTAGAAACTGATTTTAATACACCACACATCTGTTGTGTTCCTTGTTCATGGCATCTTTAAAAGAATCTTGAAGGAAAAACAAATCAGTCATAGTCTCTGTATTTTGTATTTTTACAAATATTACTACAATATATTTATAAAATTTTTAATATCAAAATCAAAAGGAGATTCTGTCTCAGAAATTACTGATGTTTACAGGCCCAAGATCTTGCCAAAGTTAGTATTGTTTTGAGATCTGAGGCTAGAAGCCTCACTTGCTTTGTCCCCTTTCTGGCAGAAAAAGTGTCAAAACTCTAGGTGAATATTGAAGTTGTCAATATTTACAGTATTGAAAATTGTGTATCTATTACAAATGAAAATTCACTTCTCCAAAGATGTTGTTCAAAGGGATTAGGAGTTGGAGGTGTTTGTATTTCACAACATGTGGGGTTTCCAAGCAGTTCAGGCATCTGTGTGAGGGAGGTAGCTCATCAGAACTGATGGGCTTCTCTGACTTGGTCATTCAAAGCATCCTAGAATTTGGATACAGTAAAGCTGATTTTTTTAAAGCACAGTTTAAAGCTGTTCCTCTCTCCAGGATGCGAGTTATCTTCAGCCCTTGGGCAGAGGTAGGTAATCTCACTCCATTTTTAAATGAAGGCAAGTAGAATAAAACTAAGCTAAGGGAAGAATGACCTGAAGTTAAAAATAAAATAAAAACAAAAGACTAGAAATTGTGGTCCAGTTCTGTTATTTCTGCTACATTTCCTCAGCAAGGAAAAAAAAAATAATTCAGAAAGAGTAGCCTAATACCACAAAGTTTTCCAGCCTCTGCCAAGGGAGAAAGGGTGATGGGCATAAAGTGCCTCCACCTTAAGATGATACCAGGACCTGCCACTGATCTGTTCTTGTGAAGGGAAGCAAAAGATGGGCAGAAGCCCCAGAACTGGTTTCTGAAGCCAACAATTATAAAGCTGAAGTTACCTATACTATTTAATTTAGGGATAAATTAAAGTAAGTTTTGTGTGAAAGACTTAATTTCTTAACCATGTAGTTAATTATTTTTGCCTCGACCATTGTCCCAAAATCTTGATTAGTTGGAGCCTACAGTCTTCTTAAAAGTTGAAAATAACTTCTCTAGATTTCTTGTTTAATATTTATCATTATTTGTAGCTCTTTCAATGTATGCGTTGTCCAGACTTCAATAGCATAGATAATAAAATATTATTGCTGTTTAATTTTCCACAAATAGAAATTTGGTACATTAAAAAAATATCCTATGCTATATTTATAGAACTGGAACTATGAGAGTTAGGCAAAACACTTCAGTTTGCATTCTCCCTTTCTTGAACACTAATATCTGTATTTATCATCTTCAAAGATGCAAGGAGCTTACGCTGACCTGATTTTGTTTCAAAGTTCGACCTTCCTTGAATTATTTAAAACACTTGTATTTCAATGCTGCTGAATTTTTTTTTAATGAAAAAGACATTTTCAACTATGGTACAGCTTTAAGAACCTTCAGGGAGTATTAGTACTTAGTTTCTCATTCTTCCTAGAAAAAAAGTGTTTGTGTATTTACTGTGGTTGTTAGAAAAACTGAGTAACTGAGTATATTTCCTATTCTCATTTAGCCAACCACAGTGTATTTTTAAAAAAGTCATACTAGTCTATGCATTCATTCAAGTAAGTTCTTAATTATTATGTTAAGTCTGTCTCAGACAGTATGCAACGGAACAGCACATTGCTACTGTACATTGTATTCCAAGACTGGCAAAATAAAATAAAAAAATTATTTCAATATAGAAAGGAGGAGGAAAACATCATGTGCTGTTACTCAGCCACTACCATAGGTTTTTGCTCAAAAACAACAGCAAGAAATGGTCCTTCCTCTTTAAAATCCCTACTGTTCCGTATGTTTCGGTATAAAGTGTTTAATAGATCATTAGTATCTGCTTACATACTTATAATTTAGTAAATGGCATGTCCTGAGTCAACCCATTGAATTTTTTTTTTTTTTTTAATGCAAGATTTTCCCTTTACTTGTGTTGCAAGAATATGACGTATCTTTCTGTCATCTTATTTTTTTCTACTCAGAAAAGAAATTCAGATTCCCGTCTTAAAGCAGCATCTATTTAGAGACAAGGCTCTCTACACTAGCTAGACTGTAAACTGTCATTTCAGGCTAGCTCAACAGATACAAGCTCCCAGTTGTGATCGTGTTTTGGAATTTATCAGTGATCATACCAGGTATATTACTCACATGTTTGGGGTGGCAATTTATAGTTTGTGAAGCATGCAGTATATGTGTTCTGTGAAGGCCTTCTCTAGACAGGGTCAAGGATAAAAACAAAGTCAACCTTTGCCTTCAAGTCATAACAGGGGGTGGGGTGGGGGGAGGGGAGGGACATGGTGACTTTGGCCATGTGCCAGGAGAAACAAGGTGCAAGTAAAAGTGATGAAAACTTTACTCAGTGGAGGCTTACACTGTTCAGAAACCTTTGCTTGATATAGTCATTACTGGCTATGACAGGAGCCTGTAAGAAGGAAGCCAATATGGGTACCACATGATCAAAGAATTGGTACTTTTGACTCAGCCCCAGTACTTATGGACAGCTGTTATTTTCTGTACACGTGATGAAGTTCATGTAGGATACCAGTCTTAACTCTTTAGCAACTTAGTTTTGGTTGGAGTTACAAGATTTTTTTTGACCTCTCAACTAGTGCAATACAATGAAACTTTTTATAAATTAGTATTCCTTGGTTCTACAAGAGGCAGTTCAGGATTTTGACAAAATAGAAGCAGTTCTTGCTTGCAGCATTTAAAAAAAATAATAATATTATACATCAAAAAGCCTTTTTTGAATGTAATCTACAGCCGTTTCAGAATTTGGGCTGAAGAAAATACATGTCTAGAATTCTTCTGGGGTTGGTTATTCTAGTTATTTTCTTTATCCCCTTTCTCTTTGAAATGGATCTAGACATGAACTCTGAATTTTTAACTTAAACATCAACGAAACCAGACCAGCATCAACTGTACCTAAGCCAAGTCTAGAACTGAATCAGGAAGTTAGATTGCTGCATTTAGGGAATTTTTTTCAGGTTATTTGTTATTAATTCTAACTTCTGTTCAAACTAGTTCTAACTGTAATTTTTAATTAATCTGGTTCCACTCAAGTCATACTATCTTCAGAGATTTATCTGCCTGAAGCTTATGTAAAAAATGGACACAAATCTTATTAAACTTACTTTATACATCAGTGAGCTTTGGATGTAATTCTAGGGTTTCAAATGCAACATGGTAAATTTTGTCTTCAATGACAGTATTTGATTTTTCTATTTGTTTGGGGATTTTTAAAGTTTTTTGCCAGTAATGTTTAGAGCGATAAGCTACAAGGTCATTAGAAGGTCATTTTCCAATATCTTTCTGTTGTGGACAGAATGTAGTCTGTAGTTCTGAAAAGGAGTATCTTGGATCAGTTTGTTTCTGTATTGCACATATGCCTTAAGCCTGAAACCAGAGAAGCTGTCTTAGTGCCAGCGAACACACTGCTTCCATTAAGGGTTACCTGAGGTTTTAAGACAAACAGCAGTAACGGTGGTTACACGATTTTCTTCTCATTGATCATGGACAAACCCTCTTAGTTTACACACTTAACTCAATTTGTGTTGTTCCTTCCTCAATTTAATTACTTATACAGTCATGGTTAAAATTACTTTGTCTGTTCTTGTCCCTTCTCTCAAATAATAGCAGTGATGGCTTTGCTTAGGTTTCCAATTCCATGTGCCATAATGATTGTCATAATTCAGTGGGATAAACCTTATGCATAAAATTAGTGTATAGGTTTATGATGAATGTTTTATGTTGGATCTATTGACAAGTTCTTCATAAAAGGTATATCAATAATACCATAACCTCCAGACTTCTTGCTAAGAAACTAAGCATGTGGGTGTGTAACATCATTCTTGGCTAAAGACTATTTCCATCACTGCAAGATTTCACTTTTAAGTGTGAGATGTTAAAGTGTTTCTCTGAAGATAAAGAATTAAAATGTTTATAGGAAACAGGAAATTAAGTTCCTGAACTGTGTGTTTGGATTTCTACAATTTGACTCTAAAAGGAGCATGATCTAGAAACGCAGCTGGTTGTAAAAGCGCAGTGCAGGTTTGCCTTCCCAGCACTCCTGCCATCTAAAACTTCTGTTGCTTGTTGGCAAAGCAGAACCTGGATTTTTGAAAAATCTTTTCACGCAACAAAACTTTTAGATTCCTGTGTGTTTAAAACTGTGGTGCTTTCAGAGGTCAATCATAGTTAGTTACAGAATATGTACCATGGATATCTGATGGTGCTCATTGATTTACTGATGGATAAATAATTAATTGAATGGATTTTTTTATTTCTGTGTAGTGAAAAAGTATAGCTTCTGCCTGATATTTCACTGTATACCTTAGAACTGAAATCAGTTCCTGGACTGTTGTTTAGTGTAGGCCTAGCCAAGCCTTAACATCAGTTAACAGTTTCACATCAGTCCTAGTAATGGAGTTTTGATGTTCAAGCCATCTGTGCTTGTAGTAATCTTTAAAAATACTATTTTACATAAAACTGTGAATGCAGCATACTTTTAACGTGTTTCACATTGATATATCAGGAAAACTTTTTTTTGTTTTTAAATTATTAACTTCTGTATTTGGAAATATGAAAGCTTTGGTAGAGCTATTCCCATTTTGTTTTGGGGTTTTTTTTGTGTCATCAATTAACAGGTTTGTACAGATACACTTGTGAATGTGTAGAATGCAGCTGCATAGGCAGGGTTTGCATGTGCAAGCCCTTACTGCCTTAGCCATGACCATTACACCTCTCAAGCTTTTTGTCTATTTCAAATACTTGTGTGCATGCAAAACCCTTTCATTTTAACGAATTTCTTAACTATTGCTGTCAAGTGTTATATGCTTGTATGCATTAGTATCACATCATGACATTTCTGAAGGAAGACTTTATTATATAAACCTAAATATGCATTAACAGCCTTAAAATATCAGTCAAGTTAACTTAATCATGGGCAGTGTTGACAGCAATTTCTTGTCAAAAAGGAAAACACAAAATTCCTTGTATACTTCTAGTTAGTGTTATGGCATAATATTTAGAACTCTTATGAGGTAACTTCTATCTTTAGCATCTGCTTTTGGATTTCTGTACTTTATTTTCTTCAGTGGAATGGGGGAATGAGCTTTTAGATAGTAACATTTTGCAGTTACTCCAATGATCAGATTTCATGATTTAAAAATTTAGTGAAATTCCTCCATGGAAGAAGAACACTTGTAAGCACCATAGAACCTGAATTCTGTAGTTGGTATCAATAAGGAGTTTTGCTGGAAAACTGTTTGGCAATGCAACAGCAAATACAAAGCGTATCACTGTAACAGTGGGAAAATAATTTGAAAAAATTACACATCATACTGCACACGTGGTTGTAGACTTCAAGATCTTTCATCTGACTTTCTTTTGAAATTACATTTTTAATATAACTCCAGGATGTTTTCAAACTAGAAATGAATTTTATACTTAATCAACACTTACAGCTCATAAATTAACTGTTCTGATAAATGCGTCTTGCTAAAAATATGGTGGTTTTCACTGAAATCTGATGATACAGTGTGTTTTGCAAAAAAATAAGTGACTCTATGGTCACTGTGGGTAATATCTTATTGAAAAAGAAAGCAAAACAGTAATACCTAAATTCTGTCTCAGATTGCTGTTTTTTTTTTTCTAATAAGGAATGAAGTTCCAAACTACAGCAAGAGAAAGGATAGAATAGCAACTGTATTTATTATCCATTGTTTTTGTGTTTCAGCGGGTCTTTGTGATATTAATGAAGGTTCAGTGGTGCCAGAAGATCGCTGCAAATCACCCACTTCAGGTAATCAGTGAAGACCTTTCTCTGGTCTTCAGCTTTTTATTAGTCCAGAAGATGGCATGATTTCAGTCACCATTTACTAGTTAAGTCATTATATAAAACCTGTTGCTTTCTCACAAACCGTTTGAGCTGTCATGATTTTGATGTGCATCACAGCCGCCTTTTAAAAACAAGGGTGATGTAAGAGATACAATAGGAATATGTCATAAAGATGAATGAAGAGAGATGTAATCTGAAATATTTATGCTTCAGGAAACGTACTGCACAGTGATAATTTGGAAATGTTGATAAGAGATACACAAATTCCTGTAATATTTCATGTGATTGTCTAACAGTACTCAAAATTGGTAATTTCTGTAAAAAGAGCTAATATACTTTTTCTTCTTCATACATGGTAGATTACTGTTTTTCTTTGGAATCAGAGGTCTTTAGAAACTGGAATTCTTACAAGATAGGAGATGCCTACTTAACGCTCCCTCACTCCCTCTTTTTGTTTGTTTGTTTGTTTGCTTTGGTTACCATACCACTACTGTATGTGACTATTTTAACTTAAACTTCAGCAGTGTGTAATACTATTTAGTGTTTTGTTCAACAATTGGCTATTTGAGGCTATAGCCGTGTAAATACCATATAAATGGTGATGTCAACTTCAGCATCACCTTAATGCAAGCATTTCTGTGATGTTTAGAAAGTGCATCTTCCCTGTTTCATTTTTAAATATCAAGACCCATGTCTGCAGACAACTTGTGCAGTGTTGCAGTTGCAGTAAACCACTTTCTCTGTCAAGGCTGAGGAGACTGGTTTTTGCTAAGGTATTTGAATTCAGCCCACTTAAAAATCCAGGCTAAGTCTAGCTTCTGATAGACTGCTACAAAATGCATTCAACAAAAAGATCATGAGTTGTAACCTGTAATCTGTATAATTTTTTCCCCCTGCTCCGGCATTACTCAAATGTCAACCCAAACCACTTCAAACTGGTACTGCTAAAACTTTAAACACTATATAATTTGAATTAAAGGGATTCTTTCATAAATTGAAGTACTGTAAAACTCAATTCACTGTTCCCTTAAACATTGCAATGAAAGCAAGCCCAAAGATGAAAATCAAGATCTAGATGGAAAAATCCTAAATTTAGCAGTTTGCCTCCCTTCATTCTCTGCTGTCTGGATTGTTTTAGCTGAAGTATGTTAAAAAGTAATGCAATTTGGATATTTATTTTAGGATCAAAAAAATGAGACAACTTAGAACAGGTGGATTCAAATGTCCTGAAAGGAAACAGAATTAGGGTGAAATTCCAGTGCCTGTAGAGGCAGGACTCAGTCTCAAGTCGGAGCTGACTGTCTGAGAAGACTATTTTGGAGTTACTTCATGTTAGAATAAAGTCTAGAAGTTAGGGGACCTGAGTGCTCTCCGAAAAGAGTACATAATGCCATAGGTACACACACAGTACTAAAGAGAACTAAGTCTGAAGTACCAAAACCAGTGAACACACAGAGGGGTTAAGGGGGGAAGCCACTGTTGCATTCCCCAAATAGGATCTTAAAGTATCAAGGTGGGACTGTTCAGTGCTCCCCTTGGTTCTGTCTTCTCCTCACAGCTCTTGATGAATTCATGCAGGCTTCTCCACTTTTCCTTGGTGAAGGGTACTTAGCCGGAAGTGCTTCCTGATAAGCAAATAATATGGTGGTGTTTATCAAGAGAGAAGAGCTTCAGTACCTTAGGTTTGGTGTAAATTTCACATAACGAATGGACTAGAGCACAAGACTGGAAAGAAGCTTGAAAAATGCCTTCTGTTTTCAAAGATGTTAAGGACATGTTAGAGATATGTCAGTATTTGCGAGCTTGAGGAGTAGGAAAAGCCAGATTTAAATGAACTTTTTCCAGTCTAGGGGCTCTCTAATTAGGAGGAAAATATCATAGTATAAAAAGTTTGCTAGTTACTAGCTTTAAGATTGGAGGATGGGACTGGCAATTGTTACTTGCTTTGCTGTTAAAACAAGATCAGTAAAACAGACCAGCCACCCTTAGGGCTGAAGTCTGCATTTGCTCGAGCCATCTAAATCTTCCACCTTTTCCACCTTTCCATGCCATGGTGAAGAGGGGTGATCTTATTAATATTTACAAATATGTAAAGGGTGAGAGCCAGGAGAGATAGTGCCAGGCTCTTCTCAATTATGCCCAATGATAGGACAAGAGGCAACGAATCTAAACTTGAGAATAGTAGGTTCCATGCAAGCACAAGGAAAATTTTTTTTTTTACTGTGAGGATGACAGAGCACTGGAACAGGCTGCCCAGGCAGGTTGTGGAGTCTTCTTCTCTGGAGATATCAAAACCCCATCTACATTCCTACATGACCTCCTGTAGGTAACCCTGATCTGGCAAGGGGATGGACTTAATCTTTCGAGGTCCCTTTCAAACCCTAATTTTCTGTGCTTCTGTGAAGAGTAGTGGATGCCAGCTTTTATTAGACTTCCTCCAGTGAGAAGCCTGTGATAGGGACTACCTGGCTAAGCAAGTTAGAAGAGTATCTTAGAGTTTTAATAACAGAGAACTACAGAAATAGTGTGCAAATGCAAGAGAAATAATAGCTTTATCTCATGCTTTTTCCACAGAAATTAATCAGTGATCAGCTTAGGCTCTAGCGACATTTATCTGACCCATAAGACATCATCTAGCTTTGTGAACTGTCAGGTTCTTATGTTAATGAGTGTCAAAATCTTTGCATCCTGTTCTTTCTTACTTTTTCTATGTAATATAAAATTATAGTTGTCATTTTCTTAGTTGATTATGTTTTAATTTCAGGACAATGGTAAGCCTCCAGTTTGGCCCATAGCCAACACTGTTTTTTTCTGTATTAAGGATTCAGAAAACTCCCAGGTGACAGTAGTCACCTTGAGCTGTCTGCAGAATAGTTGAAGCACTGTGCCACCCGCTGCATTGAAAAATAAAAGAAAATTTCAAAATGTTTGATTTTTAAGGCTATGTTCTGTGAATCACTAGGTTAATATTTGTGTCTGAAACCATAATTAGGACAGCAGCCTAATTATTTAATGTGAACATATTATTCAATGAGGGAAATATTTCTAGCAATAAACTTGCTTCGCTGTGTAGCATTGTATTTTGCATTATAATTTTTGTGATTAGTGTCAGTATGGCACAATTCCTGTCACACCAAAATAATTCGGACTTTTCAGACAGCTAAACTAAAAGCTTGTGTTTCATACATTGTTTTTGTGACAAAGGTGTATCTTTGTATATCCATTTAATTCTGTCTTCGCTCATAGGTTCTTGTTCACCAAACAATTCTGATGATGATCAAAAAGTGAATAATTTTATAGAAAAGGGTACAGTATTTTTATTTTCTATAGTTTTACTTTTTTTTCAGTTCATCCTTTGCACTTAGATTGATATTTTTTTTTTATTAAAATATTATTTACAGTGAAGACCAAAAGCAGAAAGTTTTCCAAGATGGTAGCCAATGACATAGGTAGGAACTAGAAAAATTCTGTTCTCTTCCTTATCTATCACTAACCCAGCAGCAAAATTTAAAAAATAATAAAAATTCAATGCATTAAGTTATTAATTTTTTCATTCTTTACCCTAATTGGTAGTTTTGTGGACTGCTTCTACACTAAATTCATTGGGCGTTAATTTTTTTTTTTAAAATCAAGGATATTGGTGGTTTAAATTCTCTGATTTTTCAATTCCATTTCTCTACCTTGTGGATGGGTGAAATTCTAATCCATACTAAGAGTTCAGTCTATGCAGGTCACAATATTATTCCACTACTTTGGTGAAGGTATGCTCTCTTCAAGAACATGTGGCTCATGTAAATTACTTGTATGTGTTGCATTCATAGCCATATGGTCAGATTTCCATATGACTATGGCCAAGATGGAACTGGTATCATGTTTTCCATTAATCAACTGTAAGAGGGCTTGGTCATATTCATATATATATATATATATATGTATATGTACTCCCCACTTCTGTTCTAGAACTGTACGTGTTTCTCTGCATCCAACAGTGACATAAAACCCTCCAAACAATTTGGTGACAAAATTGCTTTGGAACATGTTGCATGCAGGTAGATTGAACCCTTTTATGACTGTAATGAAAATTAACTCAGCTCCTGACAACCGGGTCATTATATAAATGAAGGTGAGAGGCTGTCTGATTTAATTTCATTTTGGAAAAGGGACTCTTGTTTCCTGAACTGGAATGTGGTTATTTTCATTACAGAATCATTGTGTCAATGGTTCTTTCTGGTTTTGTTTAGTACATTAGCATGCTATATCTTTAGGCAGATCAAAGGGTTGAAACTACTTTGTATAGTAAAGCTGTTTGCTAAACTGCTATTTCATAGTTTGTGTTGAACCATGAGTTACAACTAGGGAGGAGAAAATTTCCTGATGTCTCCCTTTGATTTTCTTTTTGGCAATTCAACTTTTATCCTAAATCATTAATCCCTTTCATTGTAATTCAGTAACTGAGAAAGACTCACTCAAAATCCAGTGAGATATGTAAATGTATGACAAAGTTGTCTCTGGAATGAGTTAGAGAATTAGGATCAGCAAGACTGTGCTTTTTGCCTCAGTATTATGTTGAGCCCACCTTGCAGTGGTTACAGAAATTATAGGGAAGATGAGTTCTTACACTGTTTAAGACAATATAATTCAAGAAAGCAAATGGCAGTTGATAATATATTGTGTCAATTCATCTGTAATTTAAAAAAAAATAAAAATTACTCGAGAACTGATTAACATTTTCTCCCAAAGGTAATCCAGGCTAACTACAAACTTATGTTTAGTTCTTCTGATGCGAAAAACAATGCTTAATATTGTGCATGGTATATTAATGCCTGTTGATGACATATGGTTTCCCTTTTGTCCCAAAGCAATCTCCTCTGAATTTAAGACAGTTTGTCTTGTGCAAAAACCAGTATGCTTGAGTGTGACTTTATTTTTTCCCACTTTTTTCAAAAAGTAATGATACAGTATTAATAAAACATGCTTTTGACATCTGTTCCAGCTTGAAGTCTTTCCACTGGAAGTATTGTCTGTGTTTTTCATAGCTAAAATCCAAAACATATTTACAAGTGATGGATTCTTCAGGGTGTCAGTTAAATGCAGAGTTAATTGAGACAAGAATACATTTGTTGGGAGTTTAAAGAAACTTTATTATTTTATCTGTGTTGAATTTTGAGTGACTTGATGTTCTTCACTGAATGCTTTTTTCACTTCCATATTTTCTATACTTTATTTGGCATGTTTACTTGGCATGGCTCTTTCTAAACTTACCTTCTAAGCTCTTCCACATAAGTAAAAACACCTTTTCTTTGCTCTTAATAGTTGCATGGTTTTACATTTCATTGTTTTAAACTGAATTGCCAACTGTGAATGGACACTTTTTGTAAAAGTTTTGTAAAATGTGTCACTTAACTGACCTTAACTTCTATATGTTGTAGTAGAATAAGTACTAATTCTTTCCATTCTTCATCAATGTGTGAAAGATAACCTGTCAAATGGATTGTCAAACAGAACAAGAATTATTTATGTAACTTCAGCTTCTGTTAATGTCACTGCTGTGTGTTTTCTCATGTGGGAACAGTGAGTAAGGGAATATTGCTTGCAACGTGAGAAGTAATTTCATTTAAGTGACAGGGTTGTAAAGTGCTAAGATCATAAACGTGCATTTAGAAATATAAAGCCAGTGTCAATTTAATCACTACTGGAACGTGTTTAGAGACATCTTCATTTCTATAGATTGCTATCATTAGTGACAGTATCACACAACGATTCTTGCTTCATAGAAGGATCTTACTGCAAAAATAGCATAAAACAGAATGTAGATGCTTCATGTACAGATACTTCAGTTTTGCTCTATGTACTGTTAAGAGCAGTTGGTGTTTTTCTAAATACTCTTTTGTGAACATTCTGTGCTAAGGAATGAATAGTAAGGTAAAAGCCTATTGCGAATGTTTCTTTTGGTCACGTTTCCTTTTTATTTACATCAGAAGTCAATTTTGGAAAAGTTGCAGTTACCTTAAAGATGCAATAGTTTAAATAAGCTTTTCTAGAACTGATAGAAAATACTTCTGTTGATAACAGCTGTTATCAAAAGCAGCCATTTCTCTTAGGAATGGCAAATAATTGAAAGTATAAATTATGTTGTGTGAACTAGTACAGAGAAGTGTTCAAATGTAGATAAACTTTCAGGAAGAATTTGTAGGAAGCATTTAATTTCTAAGGCCATATCATTTTTATAGAAAAGCATTGTGATCCAGCTTCAGTGGAAGTTAAGCTGTTTTACTCATACTTTTGTCACTTAATTATTTGACCTAAAAAATGTATGCAATTAATGCATTGTTATAGATCAGGTCAGCAGTAGAGGTATTGTAACATCTACTTACTGAAAGAAGCTTTTGTGAACATGCATGCAAAATATTGTAGATGCTAAGACATTAGTAACTATACAGTAGGCTATATGTAAGCTACTTCTTAGGAAAATTGGTTTTAAATTTTTGAACTGCAGAAAATAAATAGAACCATCTGCAAGCAATGTTAGTAGGCAGCTCTAAGCAGAGTAGCTTGAATTCCAGACTTCTATAATCCCTGCTAGTACTATTCAAATAAGGTTTCTCACGTTTGTTATGTTCTATGTATTTACCTAATTTTATCAAACAGTCAAAGTCATTGGTTTGCAATTAATTCTTCAGGTGCTCATAATAAGTTGTCATCTTTGCTAATGCAAGAGTAGGACTTTATTTTCCAGTGCGTTTGATCAAATACTTCGATCCAATTTTGGTTACATCAAGTACATATTTTGTTAAATTCTCTTGTAACAGTTTTATATCAAAAACAGAGATTTCAGCATTCATAACTTATTTTGCTGTTTTATTGTCATCAGTGCAAGAGTCAGTTCTTTAAGCATCTCAACTCTTTCCCTTCTGTGTAGCTGTCAAGCACAGAATAGTTTGGGAACTTGGTATGTCTAACAAAATCTAAGCTGCTTAGTAATTTCTCATGAAGTGTTAAGTGAAATAGTCTTTATGTAAACTTCTCTCTTTGTCAAAACACCAAGACACTTGTCTCCCTTATAATCTTTAGAATTTTCTTACAAGTTTCAGACTGTTTCTTTAAACAGGCAATGCATGAGCTTTCAGACTGATGTGCTATACATTGTAAAATATCAAATCAGGATGACCCGCTACAGATATAACTATTACTTTTAAGCCATGGCTACCTATTGATAGTTATGAGTCAGCCTTCATGTTGCCTTCATTGAACTGGCTGAACCTGCTATGCTGAAATATAAGTTACTATGCCAAGTTTTATTATATATTTAGTGTATATTTTAACACCTGCCCCTTCAAGCCTAACCTATGGGAAATCCCCAAGAATTCCAAATGTTGTTTTTGGACAGTTCTCCAATATCATTCTCTTCTATAATGCCTAATTATAGAAAAACAAAGTAGGTGTGTCTGCAGGATTCCAGGTTTTATAATTTAGAGGATTATTGAAGTCTAAACGCAGCATAATACTAATTGTTGCCTTGAGCATCAGGGTGCCAGGAGGATTAAAAGGGCTCCCCAGTCTCCATCTCCATGTCTCGCACCAGCTGCAGAAGGGTAGTCTTGGCCATAAATGCTGCATTAGCTACCACCAAGAGAGGTATTAAACTCTGACATCTACTACTTGAGGTCAGCTTACAGCATCAGCAGTCACCATTGCTTTTGCCCTGAAGTAAAAAGCCTGACACTGAGCACTTGCTCTGTAGAACTCCATTTTACCATTTCCATTTCTCTGATGTATATTTTATGTTATAGTTGTCTAGCCCGTTCCTGGTTTTTCGTCTGAAGCATAGTGAAGATAATTTTTTTAAAAAAACATTATAAACCAGAAGCCAGATGTGAATATCAGAGGGTTTTGGTTTTTTGTTTTTTTTTAATAGTAAGTAATGTTAGTTAAAAACGGCTTAGCTGGCAAAATATTATTTTCTATGGCACCCTTAAGAACTTTTTTCTTTAAACACAAGATGGCACTGCTGCTATGTAAATAGGTTCTCGTTTTCTACTACGTTGGAATTTTTCAGGTTTTTAACACGCTGATGCATGTTTTGAAATGTGGTTGTGTTTTTTTTCCTTAGCATATAAATTCACTATTTCCAGCAATGATATCATTTTTAACAATTACTCTATATTTTTATCCTATAAATGAGGCACAGCTCACTGCTGTAGAAAAGGTATGTTCACATAGCTGGTCTTTCACTAAGAAACAAAAAGCTAAGACTGTGGATTGACTCTTAGAATTGAGTATGACACTTGCCTGTACTTGTTACCTGCTATATTACCTGTTACCTACTATCTTCTTTTTTTATTTTTTTACTTTTTTTTTAATTTCTCCAATTTTCTTAAAGTTGTTAAAATTGTATTAAATATTTCTGACTGAAAATCCAGAATTGACCGTTCTGGTCTACAAAGCCAAGTTGACTACTTGTTTCTGGTATTCACACATGGTAAAAACTGCGAAAAGACAAAAATAACTGAAGCTATTTTCTGTGTGCAAGCCTGAGTTTCATTTGGTATCTCAGCTTTTGTATTATGTGTCTAACAGAAAACATCTCAGGATGAGAAACTCCTGTCTTTTAATTCAGAACTCCAGATAAAGTTTCATGATCTCTTTTCAATCTGTCAGCAAAAAGACAGGCTTCTTGTCAGTAGTGCTGTTTTATAGCACAGTTTTCTGTTTGTGTCTGAAACAGGATTTGGTCTGGTTGAAAACAGCTCTTGGCAGAAGCTTCATTTATATGAGTTTTGGCCTCACCTTTAAGCTATAAAGAAGCCAGTGCAAATGCAAGGATGAGGGTGAAAAATATGGTCAGACTTTTGTGTTTCAGCATGCTCTAAAATAAGTAAAATTATTAGCATTTCCACCAGAGTCAGTAAATTCAATTTAATTTGAATAGGACATACTTTATAACATTGACACATGAAGGAAATTAGAAGATTATTTTTGGAGTCTTACTGTCAAATTTTTATAATGTATGACAGGAATAAAACTGTTCAACTCTTCAAATAACTAGCCTTTGAAATATTGATGAGTGTAATTGATGTTACAATGAAGTATTTCCCTTTTGAAAGGCTGTTCTTCAGGATACATAGAAAATAGTAATTTCTGTTAAAATTTTAATTAGCATGAGTTATCACTATTTTTATCTGAGAGAAGTATCAAGATTCAGGCTGCTGTGTGACTGATATCCAATAAAAAATACTACTGGAATTGCGAGGCTATTCTCAACGTCTGATTTAGATAAAGAAGTATGACCCCTATAAGATAGCGAAGAATTAATTGTTATATGAAAAAAATCAAGCACATGGCTGGGAGATAAATTCAAGGTCTAGCACTGGTCTGCTGGTTAAGCTACAAAAAAATTATTCCGTCTCTGGGATTTGTTGAACAATGAAAGTGGGATGTAGGGCTACTAGTTTTAGTGACCTTTAATATACCAGCATTTGTTAGCACTGGATTGCATTTTAAATGGACCACAAGATTTCTATTCCTACAATTTTCCATGTCAGGGATGAGTTCAAGTGTTGTTGGTTTTGGTGTGTTGTTGTTTGTTTTTTTTTTTTACTTCAGCAATTATTATCAAAATTACGGTATGATTTTGTTTGACAGTGTTGCAAGTGTTTGTATGCTGCTGATTTTATAATTATTCGCTGTGATGTCTTCATTCTTCTAAGGCTGCAGATTGCATTTCGGATTAGTAGCTGCTTAGATGTGATTGACATGTTAGCATAATTAAAAGTTCATCTCTATTTTAAATATCTTGAATTGGATCAGGAAGTAAGGTAGGAGAGGGTGATATGTTAACTTCATGTAAACTTCAGTGCACATTCTTGCAATAGTCAAGAATATATTGCCCTGTCACCTGAGGAGATAAAATTTGAGTTTGAGCCAAAGCAAAATTCATCCAGTTCATCAAGTTCTGCCTGAAGCCTGAGGAGAAATGAATTGAAGCTTGGCAAAAGTCGCAGAGTGCTGTAATTGGGGATTTTGGTATCTTCCATGTTTTATTTTGCATCCCTCCCTTGTGGAAGTGAAGCTTTTCTTCAATAGATATCCTGTTAAGTACTGCAATTAATGAAATAAACAGTAATAAATGAAATATTGGGAAAGAGGCAAAATAAAGGCCAGGAGAATCATGTTTATTGTTTTTTAAAAAAGGATATACTTCACTTTTCAGCAAAGATGTCCAGGAAGCTAAGTTTGCCAACTGAGTTAAAGCCTGATTTAGGTAAGTTAACATAGTTGATTTTATTTTTACTGAAACTGTTTTACAGAATGTGAGTATATTAAAATATGAGTCCTAAGTTATACAAACTGTCATGAATTTCCGTTGCATTTGTCTGAAATGTAGAACTAAAATTTTAATTCCACTCTTCTTGGGGGCTCTCAGGCACAAAATGTCATTGTTGTCGCCATAAGGTAAGCCGGCAAATCTTGTACGTGGCTTATCGCACCTTCCTGATAATTTTTAGGTGTCTGTCAGTCACTGTATCAGTAGTGCTGTGACAGAAGAAGTTTGAATAAGCACATAATATATGGAAAATTATTTTCTATTTAGAACTAATATCCTTAAATTGAAAAATTAACTATCTTAATAGCAGCATATGTTGAGGTCCACTCAACAAATATGTTGTCCATAGTTTTACAAATGTTAATTGTCTTGTGACCACACTCTCTAAATGAAAACAATATAGAGCTGTGTGAATGGATGACCAGTCTGAGAATTTCATTTTTCTCGGTAAAGCACACTACATTTTTATATAAGAATCACTTCAGTTTTGAAGTCTCTACTGCTAAAGGTCATTACATTTCATAAGCAAAACAGCCTGCAAATGAATAGATTTTATTTTAATGTTTTGGGGTTTTTGAGTACTTTGACTGCCAGCCTGTAGATCAGATCCAGCTCCCCTGCTTTGTTGATGATGGGAGATAGCTGTGGACCTCCAGCAGTACATGGAGTCTGAATGTGAAAGCTGCCTTCTGCCAGCCACGGCTGGCTTCCTCTTCTGCAGCAGGATTTCTACCACAACCCCAGCAGAAGTCAGACCAGGATCAGACTGGCAGCTGCAGAACTGTATGTTGGACAGCTGCTGCTTTCAGCAAGGAAGGAGTCTGTGGTGCTGGGATGTCCTGAAACTGAGCTGGACCACCCTGATTTACGATTTACAATTACAGCTTGCGCCACTTGGAGAAATGTGAAGCTGGAAGGAGCCCTTGAAGATCCTTTAATCCATTGCTGTGGCAAGGATCCAGATGACTGACAATTTAACCTCTCATCTATTTCCAAGCCTCCAATAAATAAGTTTTTAGAAAAAACACAGAGATAAAACTCTGTTTTGTAATTAATCTAATTTCTTATTGTTTAATCAGTCTTTCTTCATTCCGTATTAACTTTTCCGTGTCCTTTCCACAATGAACTCAGACAACATATGCACCCCGTCTTTTTGTTAACTATCTTTTATGCAGTTGAAATCTGCCGTCATATCCCTAATCTTTGTTTTTGCAGATAATTTTTTTCCACAAAGTTCAATTCCTTTTCCAGGTTATGTTGTCTGAATCTACAACGCCATCTGTTAATCTCCTCTGCATTTGGAATTTTTACTCTTCTTCCGTAGACTCTTGTGCTCAAATTAGAGGAATTCAGCTGTGGTCTTATTGACACAAAAGAGCAGAAAGACTTTTTCTCTTTTCAACCTGTCTGTTTACTTTTATGTTTACTAATGCATTAGGGATACTTTAGGGTGAATTTTACCATACTTTGCAAACTGGACCCCATTTGTATTTAAATATTATCCAGTTCATTCTAATTCTGCTGCTGTTTTACTCCATGTTCCTTGCAAACAATAAGTAACTAAGTTTTCACTCTCTCTTTTTTCTTTTCTTTTCTTTTTAATTAAGACTAGAAAAGAGAGTGCTGAAATTCTTCCAGTATTTCCTGATCCTGAAAAAGTTTCAGCATTTTCTACATTAACATTTGCTATTTTTTTTACTGAAGTAATGGAATTTTTTTGTCATCTCACTTTTGGTATATTCAAAATAATTTGTATCTTCCAAATTGTTATAGTCTTTGACTGGGTTTGCTTGATTTTGTACATATGTGGATATCTGCACTTAAATGCCTCATTTTGTTCTGTGTAGAATTCCTTTAAGGTTTTTCAGTTCTGTGTAAATAACTTCTTTAGGCGATCATAATATCTTTATCACACTTCAGGAAGTAAAACAGCTTTTGCATTGTGTACTTCAGAGATTGTCAGATTCTTTGGATTTTTGGTCACTTCTGTGGCTGTATCTACTGGCTATAGGAGGCAGCCGAAATGGCTTTCTCCAAAGTTAATTGTTTTTATTGTTTTCTCTCTGTCTTTTATTTTTTCCTCCATGTCTTCTTGAAACCTATTCTTCCATGATCTTATTTTTTCAAATTATTTTTCTGTCTTTAGATCTTTAACCTACCTATTTTCTTCCCTGACCAGTCAAAACAAAACCTAAAGTATACACTTATATATTTATCCTCCACTTTCTGAAACAGAAACTATCCTGAACATACTCTACTCTGCAGTATGCCATTCAGTGTTGTAATGCAGAGAATTAAGGTACCGTTGCCATTAGGTCCTGTCCGTTTGTTCAGTGGCTCAGAAGAGCTTCATCTTTCTATCTTTCTGATAAAGAGGTGTCTAGTGACTCTTCACACTGTTGTTTCTTCCTCTTTGTCTGAAACTAATCTGTTAACAAACCACAGATTCTTCCTTGACCTCAGGATAAATTCTATGCATCAATGCAGTTAAATGCTTTACCTCCAGTTCTCTTTTCTGAATGAACGTCCACTTCTCATCGTCTGTATTGTCTGGCAACTTGATTTTATAGGGTTTTTTGTGCCCATTCCAGTGCTCTGGAATTTGTACACATGTTCTTCAAATATTCAAATAGATGAAACTCAACAAATGCATATTTAATACTGTGCCTGTGGTGGTTAATTCAGACTGATTAATCCATATTGTAGTTGAAAAAAATATTGTTAGTAAATATTCAAGCCTGAAAAAACCAAACATCTAAAGAGGTTGTGGTCATTAGAAGAATTATAAAACAAATACTGGCTTTAATTTTTACTTTAATGTGAAAACTTAGGATGGCAACATCTGAGTGGTTGATCTAGATTCTTTTTATAATCCATGTTTTAAATTTGATGTAGATAAAATTCATCAGGACAGGTTTTCTGCCCTTGGAATAAGACAATTATCTCTTGAAGATTCACTGTTTCTGTTGAGTAGATGTCTGTATTTAGTCAGCTGAAACCTGTTTTGTATGCTTTTCAAATACATGAGAGATGCTTTTTTAGAAAGTCTTGCAGTAGTTTAGTGAAATTAGCATGATGATACTTTCAGAAAGTGTGTGGATAATCTTGTTCTTTAGCTCTTAATCCTGCTTTAAAGATGACCACTGCACCTATAGCCTACCCAAAGATCCAAAATAATACCTCATTGTATAAATTGCATCAAGCTTTTACTAGTGAGGGTTGTCTTGAGCAAAAATTTTGAAATGATGCATTAAGAAAGTAAAGCATTGATTTGTGAATCACAGATAAATTCAGACATGTTGATGTCTTAAGTATCACCAGGTGTACAGACAGCACAAGCTCGAATGGAGCAGCACACTTATTGGTTTGAGTCTGTTGTTAATATTAGAATTCACTCTTTGTTACAAGAACCTTACTTGCCAAACAATGAGCAAGACATCCTGAAATGTTTATTTGTGCTATTTTGACCAGTATTCAAAGTAGAATACTTCATCTTTTCTTACCAGTGTCAGGTAGCATTTTATTTCTCTTCCTAAAAGTTCAGGTGTGTATAAATAAGCTTTAAACATAATCCATAAAATTTCCCTAAGTGGGACAATATAATTGTGAGTCATTACAGTTTTAATGTTACCATGCTGTCTGTTTGTCACTGCAGTTCTAAATACTAAAATAATTAGATTAATAATAATTAATAATAGATTACTATACTATATTTCATGGAAACCAGTATTTTTTAATCTGGTCAATGAACTAATTGTCAACAAGGCTCATAATTTAGGGGGTTTTTAAAGCAGTACTCTTCTTTGTCCTAAGAAGGCAGAAATATTCCTAACATTTTTTCATTACAATGACCTAATAACACCTGCAAAAAAAGATTTGGTTCTTTGCTCAAGATATGGTGTTAAAAACTGGGCCAAAAGGAAATATAACTGAAGGAAGCAAACAGGAGTAATAATAGACTGCTACCTAGTATATACATCATGCTAAAGAACAAAAAAAAGAAAATAGTAATTCTCTTAATGCCTGCATTTTGCCATTCTTTGTAATTATCACTGATTTCTTTTCAGATGTCAAAGACAACTCTTTCAGTCGATCTCGGAGTTCTAGTGTAACTAGCATTGATAAAGAGACACGTGAGGCAATTTCAGCTCTTCATTTTTGTGAGACTTTCACAAGAAAGGCTGATACATCACCTTCTCCATGCTTGTGGGTTGGAACCACCCTGGGAACAGTGCTTGTCATTGTACTCAACTTACCCCCAGGAGGAGAACAAAGACTTCTTCAGCCAGTGATTGTCTCTCCTAGTGGTATGTACAAAACAGACAGGTTAAAGTATACTTTGACAAAGTATTGTTTTTGTGCTTAGTATTTTTTTAAAGAAAAAGTGTTTATCAACTATGGATTAATTGAAACAACATATACCAGATTACTTTAGCTATTAATATTAATATTCTCCATCGGTTACTTCATTACCAGAATTTTAAAGTTACAAAGTTGATAACAGGATCTCACGTAATAGAAAAATAAAATATTAGTGTATACTTCCTAAGAAATGTATGTTTTTCAACTTTAATATAGTACATGGCAATTGTTAACAGAAATAGCAGAAGAGGTGAGTATTTCATATACCAAGTTTATTTTTAGGCACAAGGTAGGAAACTCTTTTCCTCCATCATAAAAAAAGTGATACAAATTAAGGGTTGTACATCAACCAACTAGCTTTAAATATTAATGATAAAATATTCCTTTGGATTGCTCTGAGACATCTTGTTTTTCTGATAAACAGCAGTTGATTTTGTTGTTATTATGTATTAATGGTTTGCCAAATGTGCTGTTAGGCATAGATTGAGATTTTCTGATACCACTGTCACATGCAGAACATTCTGCTCTGCTCCACTTTATTAACACAGATGGGATCAGGACATGCAAATTACAATGCTTTTTGGTTGAAATAGTGACTAGGAATAGTGAAATCTCTAGACCATATTTGATCTGTGCTTATTGAGCATGGTACTGGCATCAGTATTCAGGTTTGGTAACATTTGATCATAAAGGCAAAGCTGCAGACTGGACGATATGCTTAATCACTGGATCTGCAGCATGAACCTTAGAAGAGCCTTTCAAAAGAACCTTCCAAAAATCCACATGAAGAATTTTTTGTATATGTAGCAGTTGTTCATTGTTTTATTTGTGTGTGAATAAATATAAGTAAAATACTTACACTGTCCTGTACTCAGGAAAGACTGAAATTGCAGTGACACTGAACTTGAATATGAATGTAAATCCTAGCTTTGCTTTCCTAATAGATTTATATGTTTCTGTTGCAGTTAATGGAAGAGCATGCATACATGAACTTGAAAATAAGTTGAACATTTTTATACTTCTGCATGTGCTTCATAGATTTCTAGATAAACATTTAAGGGGTTGGTACCTCTGATTTGCTACTGAGGCAAGCCTAAGTTCCTGTTTTCATTTTAATATGTTCTTAAAGGTATCTTTTGTAGCTTGAAAGACAATGTAGGAAAATTTTTCTAGAAATGTGTCCAACTTGTTTTTCCTAGGAACAATTCTGAGGCTAAAAGGGGCAATCCTGAGAATGGCTTTTCTGGATACCACGGGATCTTTGGTGCCGCCAGCACATGAACCCTGGAGAGAACACAATGTTCCTGAAGATAAAGATGAAAAAGAAAAAAAAAAGCGACGACCTGTCTCAGTGTCCCCCTCTTCCTCTCAGGAAATCAGTGAAAACCAATATGCAGTGATATGTTCAGAGAAGCAAGCAAAAGTTATCTCACTGCCATCCCAAAACTGTATTTATAAGCAAAACATAACAGAGACTTCTTTTGTTCTTCGTGGAGATATAGTGTCATTGAATAATAGTATCTGCCTTGCATGTTTCTGTGCCAATGGACATATTATGACTTTTAGGTAAGACCGGTTTGAAAGTAACTTAAATATAAAAAGAACAAATAGTCTTCTGCTAGACAAAAAACTTCCTTTTGCATACGAATATGAATTAAAAAAAAAAAAATCTACATTCACTCAGCGTTGAAGAGCTTCTAATATGGGCCAGGATAATTTTGATTATGCATTCCTACTTGTTATGATTTTACACATGAAAAAGTTAACCAGTTTAGCTCAGGCTACCCCAGTTCAACAAATAGTTCCAAATGTGTGATATAGATCCCTGAGATGATGAGTTCTAAAGTATGCATTTACTCCCTGATGAAGAAAACTGCCTAGAGTCAGACCTTCAACTGGTACCTGACTTCTACTCCACATATTTTTCTATAGCTGCTTGTATCACATTCATGCCTCAAGCTCACCTTATTTTGTTTTGCAGCTTGCTTGTGCTGTAAAGCTCTTGAACTCAAGCCAGGATTAATTGCTATCAGTTGCCTTATAGAAATAAGCCATCTAAAGCAAGGGGTTGAAATTATTAATTTAAATGCATAAAAGTAATGTTTGAATGTACTTAAATGTCACCTATGCAATTTTTACATATTTTCTTTCTTGAATTTTTCCAAATGCTATTTCATTCCAAGAGTAGTGTGTATTTGTCTATATCCTTGCACCTACATCTTAGTCCTGGTAAATGCTAAGATGAATGTGGAGCATGGCATTACAGAAGGCTATTTTTAAGGTTTGAAAAAACAAACTCTCAGCTTGGGAAATTCCCTAAAAATACACTTTCTCAAGAAGTTGTTAAGAATAAAACTAAAGCTGATAAGATGCATGCTACAATTAAAAAATATTTGTATTAAGTCTGTTTACAGCTTTGATCTATATCCCAACATATATTCTTAAACATGTCTAGAAAATGCTGCCATCCTTGCAGGGCAAGTACTTATTTTTCCCTAGTTAAAACTAAACTTAATAATGTTCAGTTACCATATATTCACACAATTACTGAATTGTTGCACTGTGTAGGGCAGTTGAATTTCCAATTATTAACTTAATTTCATAAGCATGAACAGCAGCTGGGAAGTGGACTTACTGTGCTGTTCATGTAAAGTTTTTAAAGTACTGTATAATGCACAAGATGCCAAATACTTACCTAGTGATACACAATTCTGAAAACTGATGTTCTGAAGATGCTGTCTTGGATGTCATACCTGTCCTATGTTCTAATGTTTTTGTGCCTTGTCTTGAAGCTGTTTGTTTTATGCTTACATTGATCTGAAGCAAAGCACTTGCCTTTTAGTAACTCACCATTAGGAATATTCTTATTCTAGATAGACCACAGAATTTCCATTGCTGGGTGATGTGCTTACAAGTTAATATTTCTTTTTATCTCTTATCTATAGAATTTACCTCCAAAGTCATCTTCCCTCTTCTCCTTCCTATTGTTTGTCATAGATGAAGTCTCCTGCTAAGACCCAATTCACAATCTCTAAAATGCAAGCTTAGCATTTAGAAATCTCAGCATTACACACCAAAACAACATGAAAACAACACTTGCTGTTGTGGTTTCTACATCTTTCTTTTTCATTTCTTTCAGTTTCATTTTGCCTCTGAACTGCTTCTTTAGTTTTCAGGAATAAATTAATACAGAAGCTGCTTAATGCTTTGTCAGTACTTTTACAGCTAACTTCTTGTGTAAATTACATTTATCAAGACATCAGGTGTTCAGTCACTTCTTACTTTTTTTTATTATTTTGAGGGAGAGGGAGTGTTAGCAAGAGCACTGTTGCAGCCAGAGTAATGAATCTGTTCTTCAGTAGCTTGATGGAGTAACTACTGCAGTTACATGTGCAGAATCAAAACACAGAACTAAGAACTTCAGAAAGACTTTCTCTTAAATATGCAGTTGGGCAAAACAAGGTGGACATAATTCATAAGATTGTTGTTTGAGGCTACTGGACTGTTTTCCTTTGAAAGCACATCTCTGCATGTCTCCAGGTATTCTTAAGGAAAGAACTTTGGGGCTTCTATTTTTAGTCAAGTATAAAATCTTCACCTGAGAGAAGAGACAGGATGTTTAATCATAAATTTTTGGCAGATACGTGCCAAAATACTTCATTAATAATTACTGAAGAATGTTTCAAGTGAATCTATTATTTATATGCTTATAGTATCATTTAAATGAGGCTTTTAAATGCATCTGTGATGCAGATGTTTACATTTCACTTTAGAGGTGCTACCTTGAGAAATCTCATGTTTTGAGATTTTGTAATTGCATGAAATGATAACCTGTTTGTGCAGTACTTATTGAGATGGTGAAGAGAAAAATAATATATTGCAGTTTAAAAATGAGCCACTTGCTAAATAATAGACAACGCTGCTATATTAATGAGGTTTTTTAATTCTTTCTTTTTTTAAGTTTGCCAAGTTTAAGGCCGCTGTTGGACGTGTATTACCTGCCACTCACCAATATGCGGATAGCCAGAACATTCTGCTTCACCAATAATGGACAAGCACTCTATCTTGTCTCACCAACTGAAATACAGAGGCTCACCTACAGTCAAGAAACATGTGAAAATCTTCAGGTAATCAATTTTAAAAATGACAGTTTTCTGACACAGGTGTACTCTGATGTTCACAGTTACAGATTTACAATGCTTACAATAGTGAAGTTTGTCATAAAACCAAGCACTCTGGCTTTTGTGCTTGGATTTTTCTTGTTTTAGAGTCTGATTCAGGGTAAATCTCTTGGCCTACTCTTAAATTTTACTGTTTCACCCATCCTCTTGTATTTGAAACAGTTTCTTTCTTGATTTCCTTTTTGATTGGTAGGAAATTTATTTAAGTTGTGCAGTTAACAAAACTCCCTTGTTCAATTGATGCTGGTGGAAGTGCATGCTGACACAAGCAGGGAATGCTAACTCATGATAGTTGAAGGGAGCAGTTAGTTTCAAGAGTGTTAACTGCTTGAAAAGATTCTCAGGTGTCCATCAGCTTAAAAGCTGTATTAGAATACTGAAATAGCAGAGACGTGGGCTCTAAGCTCTACTGTCATACCAAGCACAGATATGAGTATTTGTGGTTATAGTTTTAGCAGAATAAAATCAGGAGTATTGCCCAAGTTGCTAAGGGGCAAATACAGCTTTCTTGGAATCCATTTCTTTGCTGCTGACCTTCATAAGCTATAAGCTTCCAGCTCTCAGAACAGACGGTTTAGGCAGATTTCCTAGTAGGTTTTTATTTTCAGTTTGCTAAGTCACCTGACAAAGGCAGATGCCTAGTAAGGCATATTCATTTTGAAATACAAATTCACAGAATAAACCCTTAAAGTGAAAGAATATTCTACTAATTTGTCTGAAAAATAATGTATGCCTTGTTGTCTCCCTTCATTCTAAAGGAAATGTTGGGTGAGCTCTTCACTCCTGTAGAAACACCAGAAGCACCAAACAGGGGGTTCTTTAAAGGCCTGTTTGGAGGTGGGGCACAGTCACTTGACAGAGAAGAACTCTGTAAGTTTTTAGCATTTGTTATTTTTGTGGTATTTTGGTTTGTTTCTAACCAAGGAAACCAGTGATCCTTTAGAAATGTGCTACTTGCGTTAACAGAAATTACATTTGCAAAAGGGAAAAAAAAAAAAAAGGGAATAACATCTACTTTTTAATAGCTTTTGCACTGTACACCTTACCAGCAAGATCAAAAAATCTTGGTACTTTTTTTTTCACAGGCTTCTTTACCTCATTTATTCCGAAAGTAAACTGTGAAACGGGACAACTTATGTTGTTTTTATTAGCCTTTAGAAAATGCGTAGTGCAGACCATGATTTTCTTAATGTCATTAAACTGAAAGGGGCTGGTTTTGAAGAATGCTGATTTGGACAGTGAGAAAATTAAAACTCCATTCTACTTCAGTTCAGTTGCTATATTCTTTTTCCTCATTTTGCTTATGCAGAGTTGCCTTAGGAAGGAGAGCAAGGACAGAAAAACTGTACGATATTTCAATTGAGTCCTCTCTGTTCATAAGACAGTAAAATTCAGATTTTTTTTTATTCAGATATTTTATTTAAAATTCAGATTCATTTTTTATTGCTTTACCACCTTACTGGGTTTTTTAACCACAGGTGGGGTTTTTTGTTGTTTTGGTTTGGTTTTTGTTTTTTTACTGTAGTTGCATGTAGCATTTTAATATATTCAGGGAAAATACCTTCTACTTATTGGCATATGTCCTAGATGAAAAAATGTATTTTGCAAGAAGAACTGTTCCCTTTTTAACATGGAATTTAGCTGTTAAAACTGATAAGGCTTTACTTTCTTTTTCTGTTGGTTCTTTTGATCTATCCAGTAGAAAGCATATTAGTCCTTATTTGTCATGCCTGTACATTTTGAACATAGATATTTAGAGGTCACTGTCTGCTTTAGAAATTCCACTTGTATTTATGCATGTGTAATACTACAACAGGATGGTCAGGTATTCTGTTAAAGAAATCTGTGTGCACAAGTAATACATTGAATTAGCGTGAACTAGTGACAGGGAAAAACTGCCTCTTTGTGGCAACAGAAAAGTACTATTGTAACTGTAGAAGCTACCTGCTTACATCATTTCAAATTTCCACCATTTTGCTCTGACTTCTGACCTGTTTTTGAGATTGCGTTTTTTGGGGGGTTTGTTTTTTGATAAGTCAGTTCTTTCTGTAAACTTGCAAGACTAGAAATGTTTATAGTGTTAGCTGAAATCTAAATATTCCTAGAGGTGAAAAAAAAAAAAAAATTGAACCATAGTTTAAAAAAAAAGAAAAGGATTTGTCTTCAACATCCAGAATGTTTTGGCATTCACTAGCATATTTGGTAGAATATACAATTCAGTGTTAGATTGACATGTAACATAAGTGTTTAGATGGATCTAGGTGGCTGATATCCCATTATAGGGAAAGGAGCTGTTAGCTGACCATTTGGGGATGTTTACTTTAGGATGAGCTGTGTTGTCTTACAGCTGTACTGCTGATTTCATTATTTACATTACCTGATTTTTGTACAAGATTTTTACAGCAATGAGAGCATAAACACTTATTATTCAGGTATCTGCATCTAGAACTGAACTTCCATCAAAGGAAACTTGCTGCTGGAGTCATACTGCCTGGCTACACCAGCAAAGCACTTTAGAACTGCCCACAGCTTGTTTTTTCAGAATTCTCCTGCTTTGCTGAACTCCCAGCACTTTCCCTGTGGAGCAAGTTGTATTACTAAAAGCCACTTCCCCAGCACAGTTCCATTGGTGACTGTGATGCCAGCACAGTTGAGAGAGTTTTAATTTCACGTTCGAGCTGTGTTTGTAGCCTGCTTGGAAAGTCTGAAATATGTTAGAAAAGTATCAGTTTTATTAAATAGTAATATCTTGTAACACTGAGTAGTATTGCTGGTAGTCACTCCTATGATTAGGTGTTCAGTGTATGTGCAAAGAAGTAACACCTCTTTATAAACTAGTTACATTGGTGTTGGTATAATAATGCTAGAAAACCTTACTGTTCTGTTTTTGCTGCTTTGCGAATACATCCAGTTGGAGAATCAGCATCTGGGAAGGCATCAAGAAGTCTTGCCCAGCATATTCCAGGTCCTGGAGGTATTGAAGGTGTCAAAGGAGCAGCGTCTGGTGTAGTTGGTGAACTAGCACGAGCCCGGTTGGCCCTAGATGAAAGAGGACAGAAACTAGGAGAACTGGAAGAAAAAACTGCAGCTATGCTTTACAGTGCTGATTCTTTCTCTAAACATGCTCATGAGGTAAGTCCATTGCATGTTAAACTGAGAACATTAACCTGATCCTCTATCAAATAAATGCAAGTTTTTCAAGTAACTCACATCTGTAAAGGTATGTTAGGAATGTTATCTAAAGGAAATGCCGTATCATTGCTAAAGGACACTTCACTTTTATATATAAATCATGACTCCTTATAGCTAAGTATTAATGTAAGTAGACACATTGGACTAGACCATAACCCTCTGCCTGAGTGACATGTGGACTACCAAAAGTGAATCTCAGTTCACATTACTTAAAGAATTCTTCACTGAATTGAGTAAGAAGAGTAATGTGCTGTGTGAGATTCCTGTGGCTCTTAAAGATCCAGTTGTTCTATGTAAACTACATGAATCCCTGGTATTCTTTTTCATCAGTAACTACATATGATAGCTGTTCTCTTCAGTGTTCACGCATGTCTCTTCCATCTCTAAAATCTTGTGCTACCTTCCCATTCTCCCAAAAATGTCTTTTTCTATCTGAGGCTGTCTATCATCATCAGTGATGTTACCCCTAGAAAATATATCATACTTAACCCTCACTTTCCAGCAGTGTTGTTGCAGTTTTGAGAAACTATAGTAAAGTCTCTCATTCTTATGCTACTTTGTAAGTGTGAAATTTGTTTATATAATTGTGGGGTTTGGTACATATAGTATGTACCTTTTTTTTTTTTTTTTTTTTTTTTTTTTTTTTTTTTTTTTTAGATGATGTTGAAGTACAAAGACAAGAAGTGGTATCAATTCTGATGATGCTCATCAATTACATCTGTTTAATTTTGTCCTGATGAAAGAATCTTGGTTTTTCATTAATTTTGTCAGGACCATTGAAGTTTAAAAGAGTATTCACCATTGGATACTGTTGTTTCCTAGCACAAATCACACACTGTTTTACCTCAGTCGTGGCTTTAACTGAGGAGCTTTATATTTAAAAGAAACACACGCAAAAAACCAAACCTGAGTGTTTCTTAGCTGTTGGTTAGCTGAGAGTTGGGATGAAGATGGTAACTAGAACATGTGGAAAAGCGAATAAAGGGAAAAAGTAGTGTAAGATGGGCAGGGGCAATGCAGGATCAATCCTGTGTTAATATTTCATATGCCAAAAGTTTTTGTGCTGTTGTAATTGCTGTCAGTGTTATACCCTCCTGTGAGGAGAGGCAATAAATCAGGGGTCCAAGAGCTGGAATAAACGTATTTGTCTTGCTGGACAGTAGCTGACTTAACTTACCCTCTCTAGGACTCATTATATTTACCATTATTGTTGAAGAAGATTTGAAGTTTGTCGTCACTTCTTTTATCAGAAAAGCTGGAAGCTTGGAAGATTTCATGTTGAAAATTGTATACATAGTTGACATGTGCATAGTCTTTTCTTGGACCCCGATCTAGTATTCTTGTATTCACATAATATTCTGTGAAGTGCAAAGCAAGAGAATACACAATTTTTGCATTAAACTGGACTGGAATGTGTCACGCTGGGAGTTTTCATTTGTGTTATGGCTGTGCAGTGTGAAATGTGGTAACATCTTCATTGTGGTAAGAGTACTTTTACTTCTATTCAGTTAAATATTTTTTTTGCCAAAAAATAGTTATTGGTTCAGTTTGTTCAATTTAGAATTGGCTGTGGGTTCCACTCATGCTGTGAATTTTTATAAATGTTTAACAGAATGTATCTTTACAGCCATTAAAATAGCTTAGGTAGTTTTGCTTAAAACTTAAGTTCTAGATGCCCCTTTAGTCCTTAACTATGACATCAGAAAATTTTGGACTCAGGTTTTCAAACAGTTTTACACTCCATGGAGGTGCAGATGTATGAATAATCGCAAGCATCTAATTTCATAATTGTAAGGATATTGTTCAGTAAATCTCTAAACTAGAGCTGTATTACAAGTACATATCTCAGCCCCAGCCAGTCCTAAAGGAGTTGGCCTAAAGTTTGGATTTAGTCTCTAAAGCAGTATTTTCAGTGTGGGCAGCAGTAGGTGTACTCTAAAACTTCAGGAACTAGTGAAAGAAAGGTCAGTTTGGGTGAGGTGAATAATATATCTGAGCTAACCTGTTAATAGATACTGTGCTGAAGCTGTAACAGTGGGAATGACTAGAGCTCTTTTAAAAAGAGAATTTCTAGACAGAAATGTTAGCTTTTAAAAACTTTAGTCTTTATCCCTCAAAGCAGGAGTAGTTGCTGACTGGTTTTGTTTCATAAGAGGGGGTACTCAGAAGCTCATAGGTCTACACTGTCTGAAATCATTTTGGTATGCTTAAGTAGCACATTCTGTGTAGTGATTTTGCACAATTTCTGAATGTTTCCAAAGCAAAACCTTGATTATATTTGTATTATAAAGTGATATTGCAGATAAATAGATAAGACAACCTTACAAAATACTTAAAGGTTGCAAAATATTGAAATTACTGATGGTTTTTTATTCATTTTTCAAACGCAAGACAAAGGTATTTTGGCTTTGTAGCACAAAATAATACATTTTCTGATTTTTTTTTTTTTTATATATATATAGAAACATCCAATTAAAAAAGACAAGTTAATTCTGTTGTCAGTATGGAGGGCATGCCATACTATGTCCATGGTTCAAAGAACTTATCAAATGAGAATGACTATTTGAACAAGCAGCATTATGATTTCTTGGTGGCTCTGTCCCATACCTACTGAGGCAGTATTCTCTCCAGTTGCTTAACTTAGCTTGCTGTGCAAGTTTTGCCTCTGCATGTCATTTTCTTTTTCTAGTGTCCAATTAATTCATATTTATATAACACCATTTTAATCAAAATCCAAGTAGAAGGTATGCATAGTGGTTTATCTTGTTATAATTTCCAAAAATAAAACACCCTAGCTGACACTTGTCCCCTTCCTTATTTCACATTATAAATTGAGATGACTGATGATTATTTGACGTGGTGAAGGTGAGCTATACTTTAGAACAATAGAATCCTGGAAAATCAGTCTGGTCAGGCTTTGGGGGAGAGGATGGCAAAAGCACTCTTCACCAAATCATGGTATCAGTTCAATGGAAGATGACCCTGGCTTGAAAGAAAAGCATACTTAACTTTCTCATCAAGAAGCATTTGACAACCACCAGCAAACAAGCAAACAAACCAAAAACAAACAAACAAAAAAAGAGAGGCATTGAGAGACCAGAGACCACCCATCTGCCAGTACAAGAAGAGTGTAGTGGCTTAACTTGGTGTTACAGAATTTGTCATAGTTGAATTTTTTTTCAGTTGCATATATTGAGTGCATGGCTCTAGATTTGAAAACTGATGAAAAGCTCAGAAGATGAATACATAAATGGTTTCTGATCAAAAAAGGGGCTATGTACAATTTTAGCACAAAATGTTCCTTTTTCCTTCCCTGTGGAAGGAAGTTAACTGTACACACATTGTTGCATCTTATTCTGCTATAGGTGGTGCACCTTTTGTACAGCAAAGCATATTGAAATCCTTGGGGGGAAGCACCCCAGTTTTTTCGCTAGAATTTTAGTTGTGTGAAACTTTTTTTAGAGTGTCTGGAAAACTATAAAGTACAATTGATCTTTTACTTTTTTGATGGAAGTGTAAGAAACTGCTGCTACCTATCTGTTTGTATGTAGTGTGTCTCATTAGGAACTGTAAACTGAAGAAGCTTTTCTTCACCTTAGTCCTTCAAAATTGTAACTTTTGAATGTTGATACGTGTAAATATGTGTGTATTCCAAAAAAGTCTGAAAGTGTTACACCACAGTCATCGCCAGTGATTTGTTCTTCAGCAGTCAGTTATAAAATATATTAATATATAGCTGTGTTCCTTGTCTGTCTTATGCAAAGACTTTTACCTGAGGTGGTACTTGCAGGGAAGGTGATGTTGGAAAGCTACATCCAAAGGAGGATTTTCAGAATTTCTTTCCTTTTTTCTTTTTTTTTTGGGGGGGTGGGGGAGGATGGGGCTTAATTTATGGCACTGATCTTACCTGAACTTATAAACTTGAATTTTTCCTGCACTTTGATTCAATCATGAAGTTCCATTTTTAATTTTGTAAATTTTTTTTCTACATTTGTGCTGATCAGATTCATTATTTGTATATAAGCACACACATTCAACAGACTTTAGAACAGATTACTTTTGGGCACATTTGCTAAATATGTGACTATCATTTAGAAGGTATGTTTTCTTAGCAAAATATGTATATACGAGTATATACAATATAGAATCTAATCAAAGGCACTTGTGCCAGCATTCACTTTATAAATTACTGCAACACTTTCAGATTTGTTATTAGATGATACAATGAAATCTGTTATATTTATACATACTGCTTAAAAATATACTTTTAGTTTTAAATAATTTTATATGTACACTTCTACCTTTAATTTTGGAAAGACTTATGTTCAATTTTTAAGTCAAAGTACTTAAAGTATGTATATTATCCACAGAAGAAGTTGTTTTAAGCTTATGAATGCATTCATATCTCATATCGAGATGATACAATGAAAACAAATAGCCAATTTTGCTTTGCAGAAAGTAGTCTTACTTATTTTACCTCCCATTTTGAACATTCTTAAACAATTCCCAAGTATGGAGAGGGAAGATAGTTCATTCAGAAATCTAACCTAATGTAAAATTTTTCTCAATAGCTGCTATCAGTGGCTGACTCATTTTCCATCTTTTTTTTTTTAAATCATGGGGTTTTTAGGAATATAAATGAGATACTTTTTTCCACTCTATTTCTCTTTTTCAAAAGTCCCCAAAATGGAAGTGAGGCTTCCCAAGAGATATTTTCTTTGAGTAGTGTAAGAATCTTTATTATATATCAGCTCTTAATGTGTAAATTGTAGGGGGTTTTGTCTACCAAACTTGTGTTGGAAAACTTACAGCCTGTGGCTGAAGTGCCCTCCTCTTTCTCATAATGGTTCAATATACCTCGTGGGCCTTGAAAGCAGATGAAGGTTAGAGGTGGAGGGGAAGGTGTGCAGCACTTTGCCTTCCTTTGAGCATGGCAGGATAACTCATGGGTTGAACCTTTTCTTCATTCTCCCCAGTTTCCTCTGTAAAATATGTGAATCTTTGTGGGTGGATTTTTATATCCTGGTTGCTACCACAGAGTCTTCAAAGCCTTTGTAGACAGAAATTAATGATGACTTGAGAGGAGGAACAAAAACAGGAAAAAAAATCTGGGGTCTAGGCAAATCTGCTAAACCAATTTTATTTCAGTTTTCATCGAAAAGCTAAGCTGGGCCAATTTCTTCTTCCAATGCATGTTATAAAGATGAGCTGGATATCATCTACATTATTACTGTTTCAAACCAGGTGAGTGTCCTGTGTTTCTGGGTTCCTTACAGTTTGTAAAGTGTAGGCTCAAAGTTGTGGGCATTCATTTGAGGGGAAAAAAAGACAAAACAAAACCATGTAACAATCAAATTGAAGGTGTCGTTCAGTATTTCTTTCAGTTTTTCACATAAAGCACCTAGAAATGTTAGTCGTACAGCTGTAGGTTTCTTTGACACTGGTATTTTTGTTAATACCTAAGTTACATTACCAGACAAATAAGAATTGGAAGTTGAAAACATGTCAGGAGTTGTATGTGGATTGCCACTACTGTTCAGTAATAGGGGATGCAAAGGGAGAGGGAGGGATGGGAACATGTTTTAAATATTCCCTTTTAAAGCAGAATTGTAAATAAGTAGTACTGTGTTATTTTAGACCTGAGCTCTGCTATCTGTAGTGGTTAGAACTAGGAAAACTTGTTGCTTTCTAGTTACGCTGTTTCATGGTACCAGCACCATGGGGGGAAAAAATAAAAAAAGTCAGTAAATTTTTCTAACATTGCCCATTTGTGGGTAAGCATGCTTGATGTGTAGCAGTTCTTGTTTATGTATATCTTAGTGTGTACACGTGTGGATTTTTTTCTTTGGTTCATTGCAACGTATTTTTCATTTAAGTCTTGCTGAGCCCCGCTAGCTCTTCTGAGGGTGATTACTGGAATATGCATTTTAGGTAGGGTTGCAAATCCATCTGTCTACCAATATAGTTTCATATGAACTGCAAACTGTACTGTTACAAACACGACTATGTTAGATTGCATAGAGTTATTTTACTTACATGTACTTGAACTGAAATATTTCATCATAAGAAAGTTAAAAAATTAAGTATGGAATATTTTTGTAAATAAAAATACCTGTGCAGCTGGTATTTTAAATTTAAAATGTATTATACGTTAATGTTTCAGAAAAAATGTTCATATATGTGTATATGAATGTGTCATTATGCTGAAGGGCTCTGACTGGGCAAAATAAACTATTCAAATCTCTCCTGAAATGACTGGAGCCTTACTCCTTTCCTTCCTAACCAGTTCTTTTCTTGCTGGCTGGAGTGTGCAGTGACTCCTTACTTTCAAAAGAAGCCGTTTCATGCTTAAGTTTCTGGGAGATGCACTTCATAATGGGTGGAGTGGTGAGTGCTTGAGGCTCTAGCAGCCACACAGCAAGTAGCCCCTCAGGAGCACAAAAGGTAAAAACAGTTCATCTGTGATGATGTTCCCAAGCAGGTTTTTAAAGCAGTCTGGAATGCTCATCTTGATGGTGACAATGTGAAGCCCTGTTACCATTTTTAAGCTATGAGAAAGTTTAAGGGCATTTCTATAACAAAGACACTGTTAAGCAAAGTATTTTCTGTAGCTCTATTTTGACAGTGTTCATTAATTTAGGAATCCAGGGTGCATGGGAAGAAGAGATGATTTTTTTTTTTTTTTCCCCCTTTGCTATATTTGCAGCATAGCAGATACATTTTTACCCAGTTTCATCTGTGGGAAAAGTCTGCTGGCTGCAGACCTCTCCTGCCTTCCTGTTTTTTCTCCAAAATCCAGTAGTTATGTATTCTGAGCCTTGAGCTCTTCAGCACATAAAATTATAAGTTGGACAAAGCATTGGAATAAAAAAATTATTTTAACTTGAGTCCAATTAAATTGAAGGTATTCAGAGCTGTCACTGCCTCCAGCTGCTCAGCAGTGCTTGTGATCTCTGCCATGACCAGCAGTTATAGCTCCCTTTCAGTGGAGACTGTGGGGCTGCCCAGAGCATCAATGGACTGAGGAGGAGGGGATTGTCAGACTGAAGTTGAAAGTGAAGCACTTGAATTTAGTGTGAAGGCCAAGATTTGATGAGCCCTACATATAACTTGGCCCCACTGCACCTCATGTGTTAAAACAGTTCAAATGCCAACATACGTCAAATGCATCCAAGACCTACAGACATAACAGCATCAGTGTAACTGTTGAACTGTGCCACTCCAAAAGCTTTCCTTAATAAAATTCTTTACTGGGAATGGTCCCTGGCCAAACCTTCCTGCAGGGAAGCCCTTTAAGGTCATGGCAATAGACAGAAGAACAGTAAATTGAGCAGTGCTGAGTACAGACATAAGGACAAAACTCGTATTCCAGCTTTATGAATTCCAGTCTTTTCATCCCAGTAAGGTCCCAGAACCAACACCTTGTTACCTACTGACCTGCAGGTGCTCAGGGGCATCCTGGCCCTGTCTCACATGTTCTTTTCTCCTGCCTGGTGCACCTGGGCTTCTCACTAGTCCATGGGTCTGCCAAGAAAGAGTCACTGGCTGTTTTTTCTTTCAAGAGAAAAGATAGCAGCCTCACTGGAGTCATCCCAGTCTGGCCTGGGGAAATAGAATGCTTCTTTCCATAGGGTCCTGCTATGAGATAAACCTATAAAAGCAGGATGTTAGCAAACATCAGTTTCTCACCTAGTTTGCTGGTTGATTTTTCACAATGCATAATTAATGCTCCCTTAGTGTAATGGCTGGGGGGGCTTACATAGGTAATTCTTCATACTATCAGTAATGATAGTATGAAGTAATGAATCAGTAATTCTTCATACTATCAGTGTTCTGCTTAATTGCTGTAAATTTTTAAGGTTTTCATATTTTCCAGCTGCAGTAGATACCCTGGGCTGAGGCTTGTGAGCAGGCTGCTTGTAAGGTTTAGTCCTGGCTGTCTGGGGCCTAGGGAGCCTTCCTTTAGCCCCAAACTTTCATTTAGAGCTGTTTGACTCAAAACTACTGAGAAGGGGCAATGGAGGGCTGTAGAAAAGCCACAGCTTAAAAAAGAAAAATGGGAAAATTGCTGTGTTTCAGAGCAGATAACAGCAGTCACAGTGTGAGCAGGGCTTCAGAAACAGTTGATCATTTGAACGGGTTTGCAGTCAGAATGTCAGACTGTGCTTATGTTTTGATAATTTTACCAACTCTTCTGCTTAATAAAGTAGGCATAATGAGAAATTTTATGTAACTGTAATTTCCAGGGCACAGGAGGCTCCTGGGAAGAATAATGTGGAATGCAGTCTTCTGTGGAAGTGAACAGAAAACAATTTCAAAGTGGCATCTACTAATTCTCTTGGGCACCTGCAAGTCTCTTAGCAGCACCTCAGTAAGTCCTTTTTATTTGAATGTCAGAATGTCACCTTCTGACTATGGAAGCACACACTGCAGTGGACAGGTCCTCTTGAGAGGCTTCTCTTCGTCACAGTCACTGTCTCTAGACTGAGAATGCATTTCTGTCATTCAAGATGTGTAGATCTACATAGAACTAACTGGTATCAGGAAGGTTTATTAAAAAAAAAAACTCATTCCCTATGAAATGGGTAGACAAATTTAGTAATTTTAAAAAAAAAGAGACTATCAAGATCAATCTAATGACGTCTTCTCTTTAATATGCTCAAATTCAAGTCAAATCTAGTTGTGAACTTAGGAGGCCTCAATATTCACCTACTTTCTATTTCATCTTTAAGCACAGCAGTTTCTCACTGGTTTTTAGTTTCCAGCATCTCTTAAAAGAAATCTGTCAAGTGGCTGGGAAGATCAAAATCAATTCTTCTGTTCTACTGTTCCAGGTAACCCTTTTGAGAAAACCTTTTTTTGCAGCTGTTTCATTTCTAGTAATCCAGTCATGGTGTGTCTATCAAATTTGGCAAGTAGCTTGTGGACTGAAGTCACCAATGCAAATTTTCTCTTCCTGTAGGTAAAGGATAACTGAAAAATGCCTACGCATTGCTGGCTAGGAGGCTCTGCTACCAGTATCACAACTACTTGAATGTATTCTGCAGATTATGCCCTAAGGGACAACCAAAAATCAACCTGTGCACTCTGCAGGGCACAGTGCAATGTCTTGGGACATGAACCACATCAGAACCAGGCAGTGCTGCATCCAGGGCCTTTGACTAATTCATTGTATTTCATTACTGGGAATAGATCTGATCTTCCAAAATACATTGACAGGGATTGGCCATGTACCACATGCTTGAAATTCCAATTTCAAGTCTGAAAACCCCACTCCATGTGATTTAACCTGGGCAAAAGACAAAGCTGATGTGAAAAATTGCCATTTGCCATAGTCCTACATGGGACTGATGAAAAAATTAAATTTGTCCTGTAATGGTTTAAAGGAATTTCTTTAGATTTGCATTATAAACTAAGATTGTATTTTGAACTAGGTCAGAGTGTGCATTGTGTGTATTGCTGTTATTGAGAGCCCTTGTCATGGTAAACTATCTTACGAGTACAGGCGATGTAAAATAACATGGGAAAAAACTGTTGATCCGAGCCTAGTCCCATAGGCTTCAGCCTGATGTAGGTTAGAGAGGCAAAGGGGCAGAAAAGGAGGCAAGGTTTGGCCAGACTGGTTGGCCTAACACTGTTTCACTCTTGCCGTATTTTTGCAGCTATTTTGGCAAGTAGAAGCTTGTAAGAATACATTTAACATGAGAAAAAGTAGCTGGTTTGGTAGCAACAGGGACCTGCTCCCTGGCATCACAACAGCACGAAAAAAGTGAAAAGGGACTGTTTGGAAATCTAACCAGGATTGATAATGTTTGTCATAGTTCACCAATCATGAGAGATTTGGCATCCGACTAAAGGAGCAGCAATGGCTCTGGAAGAGGCAGTGTGCTGAGAAGGCAATAAACATGGAGACAAATTGCTTGTGTTTGCTGTTGTCAAGAAGTGGGGATCAAAAGGAAGGCAGCTCAAGGGGAGACAACAAGCACGACACAGCAGGCTTCCAAATTACCTTTTCAGCCGTGTTGTGCAGGATGGCATTTGTTAGAACCAGAAGAAAGGATCTAAATGAGCACTGAGGTGAAGCTTTGTGATACAGATGTACAGAACAGCTGGTGCTTCGGATGTGATTCACAACAATCGTCCTGTGTGCGGCAGTCCTGTCACCCACACCTGGGGGGAGGAGCTGGAAATGATACCTGAGACAGCTGCTTGACCAAACAGAGGACCCACATTACACCAGGCATTGCTTTACATACAGACACCACCAGGTATGGTCCACGTGTTTCTGCAAACAGTCACACCTGGAGCAGCACTGTGGCTTGTGACAGGGCTCAAATTTGTCTGGCAGTCAGGGTGAGGAGAGCACTGGGCCCCGCTGTTGGCAGTGAGGGAACTGAGAGCAAGGGTCTGACGTTGCTGCCTCCTCCCCAGCATCCAGACCAGAATCTCTGTCCCCCTCAGGGTGATACAAGTGAGCTTCTTGGCCTTCACAGTTGGTAGGAGGGGATTCTGAAACAACTCCTGTCATCCTGCTGGCTGCTCTGATGCTAACACCAGGGCTCTCCCCCCAAGGTTTTCCAGGGTGGCTCTGAACCAAACATAAAAAGGCAGGTTTTCTTTTATGATTTTATTTAGCAGTGAAGATGGGAATTAATTAGCTTTTGATTTTATAGATCATTTTCTTTAAGAGAAAGGAAACACAAAAACACCCATCACTCTGGGCCACAATAACTGGCAAATGTTGCTTCATCTACCCCAGGCACAATGCGTGCAGCTTCCTACAGTGCACTAACATGTGGCAACATCTGTCCATGGGGCACTGCAGATGTGTGATCATTCTTGTGTGAAGAAATGATCAGTTGCAGACTGCCCTTCAAGCAGCTTTTGGCTTCTCAGTTGCTGTTCTGCAGGTCTGCCTTACCTTGGGACTCTTACCCCTGAAGGCAATGCATGTGACCAGAGCATTATTTTTTCATTTGTTCCCAGATCTTACAGTGAAGTCTCACATTCTGGCTGAAGACTCACATGATGGGGCTTTGTGGGCCTGACAAATTCCTCAGCTTCCCATGCTGTGGTTACTGTGATCAGGATCTGCAACAAGCTCACAGGCTTGGCAGAGAATGTGCCCTGTAACGAATAAGCCCTGTGGCTCTTGCACACCAGATGGATGTCCACGGAATGAGTAGCAGTAATATTACAAAATAAAAAGACATCCCCTTCTCATCATTATCATCCATCCCACTCTGGAGTGAAATAAAAACCCCTCCTGCTCCCCCGTGTTACCTAAAAGCTGTGCTAGTACCTCATAGGTCACTAAGCATGGCTGAATTTGCAACCTCCTCTCTGCCTCCTTTGGATTATTTACTGCATGGTCAACTGTGAGCTGGAAGTCTTCTTGACAGCATTACCTTTCAGTTATCCTGAGTAATAGAGTAACCGGTATATGCTGTAGCAAAAATTCCCATGAAAAGTAAACTTTCCCATATAACTAAAGTGTGGGTCTCTAGAAATTTTGTTTTTTTTTTTTTTTTTTTTTTTTTTTTTTTTTTTAAACTCTTCCTACCTGTGTGTGAGCTACGGTAAAAGCTTTCCCAGATACCTGCGCTCCTGATTTTTGTGGATCAGCACGGCAGGGAGTTATGGAGCATTTTCCTTACTCATCATGCCAGGCAAATATATGCAGCTGGGCCCTGGGAGCAGAAACATGGTAGAAGTACCATGTGGAATACTCCTCCAAGGCTTTATCTCTTTCCCCTTTTCTCGCCAGGTGAGTGAAGAACAAAGTGGTTTTGCTCAGAGGAGGAAATATGAGAGGCTGCAGAGTGGAATGGAGGTTTCATACAGCTGGTTCTGCCCAGGCCCTCTCTGTGCTTCCTTTCCTCAGTGCAGGAGGGGACACCTGAGGTGGGGCAGGACACTGAGATGTCCGCAAGGTGCTGGGGTGCACAGTAAGGAAATAGCTGGAGGAACCAGGGCTTGGCAATGTTGGTCTTTTGAGTGTTGGAAGGGGCTTAGCAGGGCCCTGGGTGGATCTGCTAAAGACCCAGCAGCATGAGATGTGTTTTGGACACCGTGGTCCTGGGAGAAGAAAACAAACGTGTGGATTGCTTAAGGTAGTGTTGGGCAAGTTGAGTCATGGAGAAGGTGGTACTGGCCAAGGATAGTGAGGAACAGGGCTGTGTGGGAAAAGCTAGTGCTCCAACTGCATGGCAGAACCAGGCTTTGCTTGCTGGGATCTAGCATGCTTTTTGCAAATACTTGACATCACTGGAGACCTGTGAGAAACAGTTCAGCTTCTCTGACTCTTCCAACTCAGTCAGGTTTAATTTCAGTTTATTTCATTCTCTAACCAATGGAGTATGATAAAAGGACCAGCTATGCACACAGTCTTTTACCTCTCTCAAGCTTTGAGAAAATCCCCCACGGACAGAAACAGCAGCACCAGCATGTGGGTCATCCAAAATTTGACTGAATTCACTAGCACTAGGGGATGCTGTACCCTGTATAATCCTACTTGCCTCCAACTTGTGTTTGCTGGGAAATTCTCATTTTTCAGGGGATGTTCTACACATACTTGTGATTACTGCCTGTCAGCTCAGTGTGGTGGGCTGAGAGTTGGAGCACGGGGAAAGATTTGCCTCAAAGCACATAATTAAGGCAACAGTGTGGATTTTTACCTAGGTCTGACTGTAATGAAGTGAACCTTGGGTCAGTCAGCAATTATTATGGTCGATCAACAACAAGGACTTAATGAATTAATGTACCTAGCTTCTACAAAAGATGAAGGGTTTACAGATAGTGACCTTTGCCAGACTGCAAAACTCTGACACAACTGTTCCAACCTTTTCTAGCACTGAACAAATCCACTTTTGTCAAAAGCACAATGGGACATCAGGCTCCTGCTCTGGGTTCAGATACGTGAACCCTGTGGTTTCTCAGGAGCTTTTAAAAATAAAAACAAAATGCCTTTACTTAGTGTAGGCTTCTGTTATAAAATGTCATTGTGTGTAGATTACAGATTTTGCCAGAGTTTAACAGTCAATCTTTTCCATATGAGTGAATGCTTCTGGCTGGGAAAACTATTATCTGAATCTAATAGCTTTCTTTTCAAGCCAAAAACTAAGTATGGAAGGCACATCCAACTGAAATGAGAAATGCTGCAGTATTTCAGTTTTTGTAAAACTGCTCTCATTTCTGACAGTGATTTTGCTGAAGACAGTGGTTTTGCAGAAGAGATGCAATCTTTCTTAAATAGACTATAAATAATAGCTAAAAACTGAATTGGAAGCAGCATAAATAGAGACAATTAATTCAACTCAAAAATAGGCTAATTTTCATTTTGATTACCCATGCTAGCACACAATAATCACTTAGTGCCATTAGGAGACTGGTGGCTGAGGAAAAAAATCATAGAATTCAATTGATAAAATAAATGGTACAATACACGTGCTGTTCGTTTCGATCTGTCAGTAATTATTCTCTGCTGTGTTACACAAAAATATTCCCTTACAGTTTGAACACAGTTTCAAAACTTTCATTATAAATTTCAAAGCAAATACATAGGCTATACGGGTGATGCTTGGTCCTGTATTCTTTGATGTTGTGTGTGTCTTCCTGCCTTCTCTTTCCAAGTACATATTTAGAAAACCTTCTTGGTTTGCCAGTATGCTCTTGCTTCTCCTTTGTGTTCTAAAATATTTCACTGATGTTATTTCTCTAATTTCAGACAAATCTTGCTGCTACCCCTCAGCCAGCTAATTTCCCAATTTAGCCCACAGTTAAATTAATATTTTGTTGTCCTGCTGTGATGGACATATTTTATTCCTGCCACCAGATGCCAACTGAAGTTCTGTGAGTGACAGCTGTCATCCAAAATTGGATCTGGAGGAAAGCCTGTGCTGCTCTCTGTTGGGAGGACCCAGAGGTATGTGAGGTGTTTGATGCCTTTGTCGGTTTCTCACTGCAATGCCGTTATCTCCTGGAAAGCCATTGCAAGAATATCTTTTGAACAATATTTCTCAACTTTATTGGTGCATTCTTAATTTTCTGTTCAAAAGCATCACTGTCAAAAAGCTTTATTTTACTGTAATACTGACCTTCCCCACCCTCAGTCATTTCTGACCAGGCTAAAGCAGATCAAAACCAGTTCAAACTTCAGCTCTTCTGCCATGGGGTAAGGTGTGATAGTACTAATACCACTGCTATTCTTGTAGCAACTGTTGACGACCAAAGTGAATCAAAATATGGAGGGACTTGCTTACAGCATGATGTGAAACTTAAGTGAAATTGTAAATGGAAATTTTCTTGGCATAGTCAGCTAGATTATGTGAGCACATAAAATCTGTTTTCCTGAGAAACTATATTAAAGATCCAATTTGAGACTCTCCATACATTTGGATCAAACAGTATCAAGAAATCAATTCAAGAAATCATATGAACAACTGTATATTAAAAATATCATTTTAAGCATTAATTTCTAACTGGCGCCATAATGCATTCCCCAAAATATCCTGCTGTTAGCTGACTGAAAACTTTTCTAAGCCTATCTTTCAGCTTATCTCTCATCTTTATAGACTCTGGGAAGGCATGTTAGTCTCTAAGCAATGAATATGATTTGTTTACTCAAAGAGCTTCCTGAAATCACAATGCAGCACTACTGTATGTTATTAAAAGATAAAAAATGTATTACTGTCAGGTGAAGGGTCAATGTCATATCCTTGTTATAGCTGGCAAATTCAGATTTAAAACTCTCCAGTCGAAAGCATCATATTCAGCAAAAATATCTCATGATACCACATTGTTCACTATGTCTGGGTCCATCTAGTGTTGTCAGGAGAGAAATATCAACCTAACATGCAGCTGCCTGTCAGTTTACCTCTCTGGATACTTGGAATAAATTGCAAGTTGTACAACAAAACAAAAAATCTTAGAGAAATACCATCTTTATATTGTGTGTGCCTGGGCAGGGGGAGAGGAGAGCCAGGCTGGTCTGAAAGGGCTTTCTGAAGTCCTGGTCTATTTCTGGCTGCATGAGGTAGTTCTGCACTGAAAGGAGACTGTTTAAATGGCATTGGTACATCCTGAGAGGCAATAAATGTCACTTATGTCAAATAACTAAGCAGATGTGACTGGATATTGTCAGGAGCTATTCAGTCAGAAATCAGAAGTAATTTTGACATAACTGTGCTCTCAAAGAAACGTTCTTTAAGCTTTTACTGCAGGACTCTGTTAAGTGTTGCATACGTCTCTTTGTATTCAGTTTTACATGGATACACTCTTCATAAGGGTTACTAGTATTTTGTAGAATTTATGATTATAACCTGCATAACTATTCTTGCCCTGGGCAATTATTTAAAAATACAGCGTCTGCTTGAAGTACTTATAGTCACAGTACTGTGATGCAGGCTAAGCATCACAACTGTAACTTTTATTCAGAAACTAAACCAAAATGTATGCTTTGGGGGGGTGGGAAGTAGAGCAGCATGTTAAGACTAAAAGGCAATCTGTTCTTCCAGGTAAATTGTACGAATCCATCATGTTGCAATGAGGTTCTCAGAGGCAATTTAGGTAACTTTGTTTGATATACATCTAAAAACATTATTAGTATCAATAAACCACAGAGAAAACAATTTACCCTCTTTCTGACATTTTTTTCAATATTGTGGTGTCCCCATTGACCAGATATGTGCATTAGCAAAATCCAGCACTTCAGCTAAGAGTAAGTGGGAGAATAAAAATGTTTAAAATGGGTTCATTTTAAATTTAATAGCCAGCTGAAAAAACCTATAAAATGTTTATCAAGCATATAGATTCACCTAAAAAGACAATGTTCTTAATTATTTTTCCACTACAGAAAAATATGAGATACTTAAGTTCAAGACATTTGCTAGAAAAGTCTTAAATTTCTATTGCTAATCTTAGCTACTGGAAACTGTTCTTGTATTGACATTTTTCTGACAGCAGAGGATCAAATATTTAAAACACACAATTTATTACAGCCTGCATGCAAAGAATTTCTCTCTTGCAGAATAAACAAGTGAAAATAATTACTTATGTATTTCTGACAAAGGAGGCACATGAATTTTCCTCCCCACATAGTGAAGCTGTCTACCCATCAAGAATGTCTCCTGCAGCTCTTCTAAAAAAAAAAAATCCTAGTGTCTTTCAACACCTTGATATGATAATGTGTAACATCAGCGGCTTATGATAAACCCTATTCTCAAATTAGTTTTTTGAGACAGGAGTTCTGCTGGCTTTCCTGTGAGCAATACTCATTGACATATTTCTGCCACAAGCAGCTATTGCTGGTGTTAATAAATCACATCTTGTCCTCTGGGACAGCCAGAGCTCAGTGGAGTTTGTATCGTGTCTCAACCCTGCTTCAGTCTGCTCAGGCATTTTACTTGGGTTACAGCTCCCATTTGCTAACGCGGCATCTTTAGAATAGACCACGTCATCCCAGAGATGCTTGTTGTTTTTTTTTTATTATTATTTCAGTGTCCTTATGCAACCCCAACCATATTGTAATAGTCTCGTGCACCAAGGCAGAGCTTCTTTGCTGGCAGAAGATGTACAGGGTGCAGATGCATTAAGATCAGCCACAAAATAGCAATTTATTATTTTCAGTTCTCCTTTCAGTTTGTAAAAAAAGGTGAGGTTTAGTTGTTTCTCTTCAAGTGCAGATGTGATAGAGAGTGAATATTTCAAATTCTTCAAAATCTACAACAAAACGTTATGGATGAGAACAGTGTGCCAGTCAGTCTGAGTGTGGTCTGAGTAATATTTAACCATATGTAAATCATTCTGGAGTTTGCCTATGAGCACCCCTATGTAAACCAACAAAGTCACTGCTAATGAAAACACAAAGCAGCACAAGCTTAGGGTCTGCCTCCATCTTTTGCTGTGGCCCCTTGTCATAAAGCAGTTAGGACCAGACCCTCAAAGATAATTGGCTGCTTTATCCCCTGAATTCAGTAGAAGTCAAGTCCTGCTTATCTATAAAGCTTTTTATCTTTGGGAATTTTCTAAATCAGTTAAGCAACAAATTCTCACAGCTTTCTCTGGGAGCTGTGAACCTAGGGGTTTGAGCATTGCTTTTGGGTGCCTATCTACGTGCTATTGAATCTAGATATCATTATGACTTCTGCCTGTGGAGCTATGATCTCATTAAATCACAATGGTGATGGTAAATGGTATCGTGGCTGATAAGTAATTGAACAATTTCCTCAATGCACCAACAAGCAGCAGCAGCTTTCTCATGCTAGAGATGTCCTGTTATATTTAATTGCTTGTGATCATTCATAATCCCATGGCATTTTGCATACAAGACCTTAACCCACAATTTAATTGCAAGCTTAAACTGCAGGGCCAACACAGCTGCTTTTTGAAATGGTAGAGGCAGTCTCAGTGGGAGGCAGGCAGCGAGGGAGCCAGCTTCATGGGGTAACATAAGTTAGCTTGTTCAGCTGGGGTGCTGCATTTCCCTCCCGGGAGAAGGAGGGTGGGCAGGGAGGAGGGGAGCAAACCAGAAGGGCTGGACCCCACGCAGGTGGGGATGGCAGGGCCAGTATCATAAAAAAAAAAAAAAAAAAAAACAAAAAAAACAAAAAAAAAAAAAACAACAAAAACCAAACAAAAAAAACCACACCACCAACACGAACTCAGATTGCAATAATTTAATAAAAGGCTTCTGCTGAAAAGCAAAAAAACAAGGAACTTTTTTTTCAGAGACAGAGAGTCTAACAATACTGCCGTGTAGCCTCTTCTTTCTCTGGATTTGAGACACTAGATGAAATCTTCATGTCAAGCAAAGCAATTGTTTGTGACTCTGGGATATAACAGTACAGACATTTTATGTTTTCATTTGACCTTCCCCTAAGGTTCAGAGTCAGACTTCTGTGGCATGGTGGTATAAATGCTGTCCCCTGTGCTGGAGTGTACTGCCCTGGTACCTGGACCAACTCTGAAAAATAGTTTTCTCCCCACAGTTAAGTGAAGTTCATCTACCCGTGGTGGTGTGTGGGCTCTCATATGGCTGCTTTGCACTTAGAATTTGAAACCAATAGCCCAAGAGGTGAATGGGTTGGTTGTATGAGATTTTTTTTCCTCAGAATTGTCCTTAAAGTTGTGTTATGATCATACTCTCTTCTAATGATTTCCATCTAGCAAACTACTTCAGATTTCTGCACACCAGAGACAGTCTGGATCTGGTTTCTTTCACTTAAGTCTCTTCTTGTCATACTCATCAGCAAAGTCTCATTGGTGTCTGGCTGAAGGCATTTGCTGTCTTTCTTATCTATTTGTGTTGCCATGACCTGATTGCTATGCTCAAGCTTGGGTACTGTTTGTATTCCTTATAATTACTCATTCACCTATTAGAAGTGTAAAAGTTTTGACTTTCACAAATGGAACAGCAAAGTTTGTACCAACTTAAAAGCTGAGGAAGGAAAATCCCAAGATGACAGAGAAACTGTGCTCACTGTCCATTTTCAATCAAGCTCCCCAAAAATTCTTTGAATCAAGTAGAAGAGTTTGGAGGTTTTCTAGTTTCTACTTAATTTTTCTCTGCTTTTTAAAAAATCTAGGAAAAAAAATCTAGGAAATTTAGCAAATGCTAGTAGCAGTTGGAAAGTTAATCCTCTTCAGGCCACAGAGGTCTGTGGGCAGATGGTTCAGCGTGGCTTAGTCTGAAGGAAATCCTTTGAGAGAAAACAAACTGGCTTGGAACAAAGAGTGATTTCCCCCCTCCTCTTTCAAATCTACAACAAAAAAAACTATGATGGAAAGTTGAGCTTTAGATGTTAAATTATGTTAACCCTGTATGTTTTATGGGAAAAATATTTATACATTTTTTGCTTACCTGACACAGCAAATAGGTCAGAACAGATTGCATTCCTGTTTTGCGTAGTGAAAATTTAAGCCCCTTCAGATAAGAGAGGTTTGCTTTGGATGTATGTTGTGAGAGCAATCTTGGTTACAAGTCAGACCTTTTCTCCTTGCCCCTGTTTCCCACACATCGGATGCTGCTGGGAACTGTGAGCTCCTGCCAGACCATGGATTTGTCCCTGCCATACCCGTCCTGCTGCTCCCTCTGCTCATCTCACCAACTACCCCTGCAGCACCTCACGCCTTTCAGCCATGCCCTCATCTCTCATGCCTTTATGCTAGGAGAACTCTAGAAGGCTGAGAAAGATTCTACTAACCCTGCTTTGCTCATTATGCCCAAATTTCCGTTGTCTGTTTCCTTCCTAGGCTCTGCCCTTTTCTCCTTGGCAGTCCTCTCCCTCTCCCTGTCACTATTAGATGTCCTGCCAACCTCTCTTTCTTCAGATCCTGCTGTACTCAGGTTTCATCTCCAGTTCCATAGTCTAGTGTTGGCTTCCAAGCCCTACCTAGCCTTTCTTCACCTCTTTTTGGATTGAGACAATAATTTTCTGCCTGAAAGTAAACAAACCTTGATAAGCCTTTGCTTCAATGAATAGACAAGGTTTAGAAAATTCTTTTATTTTCACTGGTCGCCTCAGCATTTTCCACCTTTGAACACCAAGAAGAGTGACTAAACCTCACTCTGAAGTCCAGGAGCCCTCCTTTCACTGGAGAGCCTGCTGCCAGGTGTTAAATGCTCTGTCCCATCCTCCTCCCCACAGTTTTGCACAGCCCTAACAATGGGTCTAAGCTGGCCCCTGTGGGGAAATCTGCTTTTTGTCCACTATAATAATTGCTCTATACAGCCATGTTCTTTCAGTCACAAAACTGTAAAATTTCTTTTGTTATTTATGTTATAAAACCACCTTGAAATTGCAATTTGTTAATGAAACAAGATGAATGAAACCTTCCTTTGATTTGTTGCTGTATGCAGAACTGCTAGGCAGCAGGGCTGGAGAGATGTCATTTTGATAACGTTTGCTGCCTCCCACATGTCCTCTAGTCAGCAATACTTTACTTGATGCAAAAAAAATCTACATTCATATTTCAAGCTTTCAGTTTAAAACAGCATTTATCATACATCAGTCTGAATTCAACAGGAAAATTGCTGCTGCTTTTCCATCTGTCAGTTGGATTAGAAGAACATCACTCTTCTTTCCAGTAAACTCTCCCATGAGACTCTTTCAAAACCTGAAGAATATCTTAAGAATTTTGCTGGACAAGTAATGCAGTAATGCCATTTCTTTCCATATCATATATTTAACAAATATCATAGAAACAATATATTAATTAGGATTAAGCGTTTTAGAGTTTCTATAATGAACAATAAATCTTTAAAGCAAAACCAAACAAAACCAACCAACAAACAAACTACATTTACTTTCTATTATTGAAATTATGTGAACTGACAGCCCTGTGATTTAGGTGTTTAGAACACAAAGATGTATGACTGCAAGTGTACTTACTGGGTTTTACTGCATGGTAATCATACATTATTGTCTTCTACATTTGTTTTCCTGAGACACACAGATCTTCTCAGCTACCTGTAAGCTTATGTACTTAACCTTTCCTGAAAGTTTCAGACTTTTCCTTGGTCAAAGTCACTGAGCAAAAGGTCTCCTGAAGGAATAATGGGCTCCAGTCTTCCTGTGAGTATCTTCTTTTTTTTTTAGACAGCAGATCTGGGTGGTGGTAAACCACCTGAATATTACCTGCTCTGTCAAAATAACAACAAAGCTTAGGGCAGGGAATTTCTGAGTCCTTGGATCAAAGGAAAGACCTGAGCTAGACAAAAGTCAGAGCTGTTAGATGAATAGGAAAACTGGTGGTGGTGACAATGGCACCCTGCCTGTCTTCATGGGAGATGATTTTGTGTCAAGTCTTCAAGGAGCCACTGGTCTTAGAAGGAAAAAAAAAATAGCACTGGAAGCTGTGGTCCATGTTGGGTGCAATGAATATTTGTTTTGCATCCATTTTTGTCAAAATGCTAAACTGGCTTGAAGCCACGTCTCACAAGGGTTTCAGTTTGGTAGGATTAGGACACAGCATGTTCTTGTGAATGCCCTTCTTCAGGCAAGTTGCTCCCACAAACCTCAGTGCTCTCTCTCTCATAAGCAGTTAAAGGGCTTTTTGTATGTTTTTTGAAGTTTAGCGACCTTGTGCTCCTCCCAGTCTTCAAAGCAATATGGACAGTGAAAAGGCCACACTTTGGGTCTGTGATTCACTTTCAGAGCTCTGGTATTACTGCAGCAACTTTAGCACAAACAGTAATACTAAAGTCTCCTTCCCCTCTCCTCCCTCCTCATAAAGCAACAGCTGTGACTTCAGAAATGACACACAGCACCAGATATTAATTCAAGTTTGAGGAGTCTCATTTCAACTAATTACATGAGCAATGTTCCAGGGTACTGTCTGCACTTCTGAACTTCATCCATTTAATTTCTTCATTCTCAGCACTAATCCATGTGACTAGCAGATGACATGCAAACCTAGCAGTAGTCTTGTTGCTACAGTTGTTTCTATTTAATTAATCATGAAAACTAGCCTTAAAGTTTTCAACATTTCTCATCTTCTCAGTTTGAATAAATCTTCATCATTTAAAAAAAAAAAAAAAAAAAAAAAAGAAAGAAAAACAAAAAAGGAAAACCAAAGAGTTGCACTTGCCTACCTTAGAAAACAAGGAATAGTTATGGAGAAGGGCATGCCACCAGTGGCATGACTTTCTTCTGCTCCGGGAGGACTCAGGTTGTTGGTCTCCAGAGACTCCATTGGCACTAGCAACAGAGGAAAATAAAGCATTTCAGTTCTATGAAAATAAATCTGGAAATTCAGTCATTATTTCTTAATCTATTTTCTTCTGTGCAAATAATTATAGTTGCTAGCATACATGGCAATAGAAATGGTGTGACAAGTTGCAGGTGCTGGGGTAGACTTTCACAAGATACAATGACTTTGTCAAGTTGTGGTCACTGTTACAAAAAACACTTTTCCATGGCTTTGGGAAGACGGGCCCTTCTTCCTCTTACTGCCTTTCAAAATATGAACTGGCATTTAAATGTGTTGTCAGTTTGGTGTTTTTGTTTTGGTTTGGTTTTATTAGTGGTATTTCGTTATTTGGGGTTTTTTTAATCAACTGCACAGATTAAGAGGCTATCACGGTTGATGATATTCTGATTCTCAAGACTGGGATCTTTGAAAGTGCTTGGATATCAAACCTCTTAAGGCTGATTGTACTTTTAACTAGTGATGGATTCCCCAAAATAATTAAACTTATGTAACTTTGTAGTTGTGAAGAAATTATTGACTGTCACTGTGTTAATTAGTTATGTATCGTGTAGCACCAAGGTGCTCTGTGACATTCATGAAACTCCAGAGGGGGAAGGTATTTTCCTTGTAGCTCAATGTTTCATTCATTTTAGCCACTCAGATGAGAGCCTTCACTGATTTGCTGTTCTTCGTTGTACCCAATATGAGCCTCGAAGCCTGTTTTCCAACTCTCCTGTGATTTAGCTCTGACCAAGCTAGCTCTGGCTTAGCATGGTGGGGGGAGAGCAGGGTGCTGGGGATTGCTAACTGCTATTACAGCTTTCTTAATGCAAGTATGCAAATGACCTTCATTTTGTCCTCCTTCAAGTGCCTCTAAGCATAGCATGAATTTTCGCCAATATTTATACTCCTAATACCAATCCTTTCTCTAAATCTCTAATTAGTATTTGCTTCTGTGTTGCTGCCTGCTGGAATTAATTGATATTTGTTAGATGCTGAAGGGCAGGAACATATGGTGCCACCTCTTGTGCTGTGCTGATCTGTATAAAACCCTTCTGCTGTAACTGCTGAGTCAGTGCTTTGCTTTCCTCCACAACGACAGGAGCTCCAAAAGACTGAGAAGTAGCAAAGGTGAAAACATTTAAACCAGTGTCAGAGCAACACGACTACAGCTGTGTTAGAAAACAGCATTATCCAACAGGAAAAATATCTGTGGAGAACACAGCGTTAAAGATCTGACTTTGAACCTATACCCATGTCAGGAGGATTGCTTTGGACTAGATTGATTCTAGTCCCCTGGGCTGACTCCCAGTAGGCAGAAGTAGCACAATGTATTTGTTGCTGGGGCATGTCTTTTCATTTAGTTTCAACCAGAAGTAAACCAGATCCTGTGCTCCATGGCTGCTCTGTGATGCCTGCCAAGCATTGTTTAAGCACTACCAAGTTTATCAAAGCACTAAGCAGGAAAAGTTGGGAGATAATAAATGTAAGCACAATCTATACTTGTCAAACCTCTCATCTGTAGCAGCAATGGCCCATGTGTGATCTAATATCTAGTTAATTTCTCTACAGGTATCCAAACTGAATGGTTAATTCATGCTCTGGCTTTGAAATGGGTTTTAACTAACCATTTCCTTTGGCAAGAAAACATGGTTGTGATGAGAGGGCTGCTAATGCCAAGCTCAATACCTGTACCAGGACAAGAGAAAATGGTCTCAAGCTGTGCTAGAGAAGGTTGAGGTTAGCTATTAGAAGAAACTTCTTCACTGAAAGGGTTATTAAACACTGGAATAGGCTGCCCAGGGAGGTGATTGAATCACCATCCGTGGAGGTGTTTAAAAGACATATAGATGAGGTGCTTAGGAGTATGGTTTAGTATTGGACTCGGTACAGTTACATTAATGGCTGGACTCAATGATTTAAAGGTCTTTTTTAAATAGAACAATTCTTTGATTCTGTAGATGCAGTGCAGATGTAAACAAAACTCTTTGGCTTTTTAAGACTGACATAATGCTGCAGCAGCCTTTGTGACCTCTTTCACTCATAAGCCACATACAGGTAGGTCTCCATATGACACGCATGGACATTGTGTTGTAAACCAGCTGTGGTGGGCTGTGAAGCAGCCGCTCACTTCTGTACCAATGGCCAAAGCACACAGAGATTTGGTGACTTCAGCACTAGTTTGCAGTTGTTGTGACTTGGACTTTGCTTCAAGCAGCAACTGCTCAATGCTGGCTCTCACTCTAACAGTGCAGAATACCAATCAAAACATGAAAAGGCAGCCTACCTAAAGCCCATGAAGAAAACCACAGCTGTAGCACAGCAGAACATATTGCCTTTGTTTTGGCACCGAGCCCTTTGGCATGGAGCCCATGTCAGAGGGTCTGACGGAAGGGGTGGGAGCTGGGCTATAATCTTGTGTGAAGCTGCAATTCCCAACTCCCCTCTGAGATTCTCAGTGACTGGAGCAGCTCTTGGGGACCATGAGCAAGTCCACCCCAGCAATCTTGGCCATAGCTTACTGGGGTCTTTCCCAAAGACCGTGTCTGCCCACTGCACAGGAGTCCAGCCCTGGGGAATATCCTGGTTTCCATGTTTTGAGATGAGAGAAGAGGGCACAGTGGCTTTGTGTAGAAGGCAAACACATTCTGACACTGTAGGTGGGCAGTGAGGAGAAAGGCCAGAGGGCCTGGAGACAGGGAGAGGCTTCCAGAATTGCTGAACGATTTTTTATTCCTGCTGCACATACAGGCCTGAGCTGCCCAAGCTATTGGTTTCCATGTCTGACAGAGGCCAGACACCACTTCTGCCCTGCACCCACCCATAACCCAGCAACACTCCCCAGCATCCTGCTGCAGAGCACAGGACTCAGGAGGTTTTGCCCTTACAGGCATCCCTGCCCTACTGCATACCACCAAATAGGGATGCTGCACATCATTACACAAGTGTTATCTCTTAGAAAGCAAGGGCTGGATCCTATGTTCACTGACATGTTGCTGCTGCAGGATTAAGGCATCTGTGTTTGTACTGTATCTGTACTGTTTGTGAATGCTTTTTTTTTTTTTTTTTAAATCAACCTTTTTTAGGGAACTACTCACGGTAGTGAAAACATACAGTGCTTTACCAGCTGGCTTCATCATTCACCCGCCTTTCTTCAGAAAAAATAAATCAAAATATAGTGAAAAGCCATAAAAGAAAAATGAAATAACCCAACGGCCACACCAAACCAAAACCTAAACTAAAACTAACTCTCCTTTGCAAAGAAAAAGATTGCTTGGGAACCAGAGGTGCTGAAAAATTAAACTGGCCATGGCTTTTAGTGCTGATTTGGTACACTTTACTCTCAGGTCTTGAGCAGATAAAAGTACCAGAGAATTAGTGCAGAGCTGGGGATGAAATCTAGACTTTGTTATTCCTAAACCATTCAGCTTAATCCCTTCTTAGAGAGGACACATTCATGGAAGAAAAGTCTTGTTTTTAAGGCTATGCTGTAGACCCATCTATTGAGGGGTTTTTTGTTGTTTTTTTTTTAAAGTTTGTGGACTTAAATACATACTGTTAGGAAGTTGAATACACATTTTCTCAGCCAAGGAAACCCATAAATTGGCTGCATTTACTGACAGGAGAAGGTGCTGCTAAGGCAAACATTCTATTTCCTGCTGAGAGGCTGTGAATCATAGTGCACAAAGCCATACAGTACAGGGGTTTTATCCCATTGTAAAAATACCAGGGTGAATTTGTTGCCTGGAAGAAATGAAATGCGGTGAGATAGTGTGAAATACCTTAATCTGTTGCTTACTGACATAATGTGTTTTGATCACTTTCCATTATATTACCCTAAAGAGACAGACATTTGGGTTGATGAGATTTCATCAATTTTTCATAATTAATATAGGTTTTTCTGAGGGAACTGTATCTCTAGCACAGCAATGTGTTATTTTATTTTCCTTATTTTACTCTCACTAATCTTCACGTCTCTCTCATTTACTTCTGTTTCAGCACCTTTTGCTTTTCATGGGTCTTTAGTTCCATTAAACATCCAGTGCTAATTAGACTCTGTTGTCTAAACTGTACCAAACACTTCACTCAAAATCAAAGAGCATTTAATTAGTTAGTCTACAGGTTACACCCTCTCTTGCAACATTAACACAAGTGAACAATAGAAATGCCTGTTACAGCCCAGCAAAAATGGAAAAAAAAGCTTCTTTAATGGCAATCAAGATTTCCATTTCACTATTGACGGAGGAAGACATGACAAGCCCTTGCCACTCAGCTGATTGCTGGGCTGTGTGTAGAGGAGAGAGAGCAAGGCAGCAGGAATGCTTAATTCTCTCCTTTTCTAGGAACAGCTATGCAGGCAAAGTGGGTCAGCAAGAAAGGGTGAAGCTGTGAAGAGCTGAGGCCTTGGCTCATTGTGGCCTGCTGCTAAAATGGGCAGGATCAAATTTTCAGAGTTCCACTCTTACAACTTTTTTTGGGATCTCCAGGTGTTTATTCTAGCATTCAAATGGGAAGCAAGGAAGCACAGAAACACTTGTTGGTCTAGTAATATCTGCTTCTAATGAATACAGCAAGAAGATGTTAAAGTTCAATTTATCTGCGTTTTTAGATCTCTGAATGTGCTACCAACATGCTATCAAGCTGTTCTGCTTGCCTGATATTTTACTCAAGTCTGGGGAGGGAGGAGATGCATGCCAAGTTTGGGATACATGGACTACAGTGGGAGCTCAATGTTAATGTACCTGCCAATATCTTCTAGCCACTCATGGTTTACTGAGACCATAAACTTACTGAATGGCATCACTAGAAAAAGTTGATGTGAGAAAAACTGATGCATACAACACATCTCTGCAGACTAACATCAACACTTCAACCGACCAGTCTGAACCAATGCTGATTTTATGAGGTTAAACGTGGTCAGAGATAAAGATACATTAATCTTCTACGTGGGTCTTTAATTGGGCTTGAATGAAACAGAAATTGCTCTAATATTCAAATAATCCAAATTAAGCTAATTCATCATTATTTTTTTAATGTTAGATTCAGATGAAACCTGGGATCAGGGTCTTGAACTTTATGAGGACAAGATTTAGCCTGTTTTAACTTGTTAGCAAGACTGAACCCCAGAGGTTGTCATTAGTTGGAAAGGCAGAGGTGCTTCATGGCACACTTCCAAGGCCTGGTCTCGCAACTCCAAATCAAGGTTTTGGTTGACATGAGCAATAGCTGTCTGTCAGTCTGTGTGACTGCAGTTCCTACCATACAAACAAATACGCAGATTCATTCCATTAAACATCAAGCGCCTCAGTGCCCAAATTCTGTGCTGCTAAGGAGCTGTGACACAGCTGAAGAATTCACCTGAACACCTGTAAGCTCAGAAATGTCCTTGGTCCAACAAGCTGAGACATAGCTGTTCTCTGAGAAAGACAGACAACTACATCTTTTGAATTTGGAAACCTGAAAAGGTGAGTCAGGATGTCAAAAAATGCCAAGGGTGTTGTCAGTGAGCCTATTTAGGAATTGGGTTTGACCTTTACCTACATCAGAGTTGGTGTCACGGTTTGGATTATCTCACATATGTAGCCTCTCTTCAATTGCACAGCATTCTACTCCTACACTGTATACTCAGCTTAAATGGGTGAGACCTGAGAGCCTGAAGCAGAACGGAAAAAAAACATTTCTGTCATCCCCCTACTAACGTTTCCAGGGTTAACAAGCAGCAGACATCTGCACATACAGTATTTTTGAAAATTGAGAGTTAGTTGCTTTATAATTCATTTTATTACTGTCTTCTCCCACCAGAGGTGCAGAGATAAACCCACAGATCTCTATCTTCCTGCAGCCAAGGTCTGTACCCCTCAGCAGTCTTCCCAGATTCACTTCAAATGTAAGCTGATAGCTGAAGATGGATGAGGGCTTGTTTAAATGAAAGTGGTTTTCTATGAATGGATACTACATACATGCTATAGAGAACTGAAGATTCAGTAATACAAAGATAAAAAACTTCTGTTGAGCTACTGGTTGCTGAAAAAAGGGATTCAAATAGAATAGATCAAAAATGAAAATTGGGATATGTTCCCTGGAGATAAATCCCATCATCCCAATTCTGTATCTATTGAAATATTCTGGGTTCTTTTAGCTGGCATGATTCTTATAACAAGAAAAAATGGTCTCAGAAAGACAGAAACGTGTTACTTATTCCTTGTATTTCTTATTGCAGTGCTATATCAACTTTAGCAGAAATATCCATGGTGTAAATTAATTCATACAATTGTGAGAACTTTAATTTGTTAATTCCCTGACCTTATAATATTCTGTGAGTCTTGTATTTGTCCAACTAAACAGCTAAAAACCCACAGATGCACCAGCCATGACTGCATGTGTTAGGGAGATACTGGTACCAGCTGCAGGAAAGCTGGAATCAACACTGACTTAATGAAGAGCCAGTGCTGCACGGCACAAGGCAGACGCGATGGGTCGGGCTCCTGTGACACATGATTGCCTCCTGACATGCTGAGGGATGGTGGAACAAGTCCCAGCTGGAAAAAAAAGACCACACAAAAGGCAGTAGCTGGGATGCAGCGCTGCCTTTGGGAGACCTAGTTGAATGACTGACAAAAATCTATTAAGGATAGAGGGGTGAGCATGACTAAAAGGTCTCACAGCGTTTATTCTGACAGGATGATTAATTTCTCATTACTCATCTAGAATGGGACTGTCTGAGGGGAATTCAGGGAAATATTTGATTCTTTCAAACACTGATTATTTGGAGAGAAGCTCTTGCATAAATCCAAGTACCTTATCCTCTTTTTTTTGAAATGGCATGGCAGGAGCTTTCTAATTTCTTGGTAAAAATTCTTCAGAGTGTCAGCACTATGACTCCTTAGTTCAAAGCCAAGAGCCAAATCCTTAGCTGCTTCAGATGATTTAACTTACTTGGACCATTCTGTACCCTTTCATGCCATCTTGTTCCTCCTCATCTTCTAGTACTATAGGTCCTGCTGATGTGTTGGACTCAGGCCCAAAAGTGGAAAAATCATGACTCCTAACCTGCAGTGCTGCTTGGCTCCAGGAATTTTTACCTGATAGTCACCTGGATACTAATCTTGACTTCTACCTGCAACGAAGCACTTTACATTTGATGACCCTCAAGATTAAGTAAGATTAAGATAGATTAAGTATTTGCTGCTTTAGTCTTGTTGATTTCTACCTTGTGTGGCTCCCGGTTTTATGGCTTATGTCTCAAGTGCTATTCAGGAAGCTCTGCGTGTTTATACTGTCTATGGCAGCTGAGCTTAAGAGACAAAGGAAAAGCTAGGATAATGCTTTGATCTTTCCCAAAAAACATACATAGCAGTGGCCATGCTGAAACAGACAAGAAGTAGCTATAGCCCAACACCTTGTGTAGGCAGCAGATGCCAATGAAAAAAAAAAACAAAAACAAAAACAAAAAAACCACAAAACAAAAAAAAAACCAGGGAAAACATTACAAGGGAACTTTCCAAAGCAGCTAATTTTGTTGGATGGGCAGGGGGAAATAATCAGATCTGAACATCTGAACATAGTAAGAGAAGGACAAAGAGAAGAGTGTTACCAACAAATCTGCTCAGCAGAGAAGTTGTGAAGGAAACGGGGAGGAACTGTGGAAACAGGAGATGATGAAAAACATGGCACATGAGGGAGGCAGAGCTGCAGGAAATTGGTTGGGAGCCAGTTCCTTCTATTAGCTGTGTATGTACTTTAGCTTTGTAAAAGGAAGGAGTTTAAGAACATGGTTTTAATGCCTATGTACTTAAGAGAGACTGGGTTTTGAGTAAAATTGAAAATTTCATGGTTTTCTATCTATCTTCTCCTAAATATCTATCTGAGCCTTTGCCCATATGCCTCTGAAGAGAGGCAGAAAAAAACAAACATGGGAGAAACTAGGAACCTGTTGTTGTATGGCAGCTTTTCAAATAGATTTGTAAAATGTATGGGTGACACTGCTCCGAGAGTGCACAGAAGCCTCAGCTGTTCTGAAAGGAATAGCAGATTTTTTTCCCTAATCTTCCCTGGAGCCAGGATACTACTACCTTGCAGTCCTAGGATGCTAGAGGACCCTTTTGGAATGGAGAGGATAATTGCTGAATGGTTGAAGGATTCCTCTCTCCCCTGACATACAGCTTCTGTCCCACAATAATTACAAGTGGTAATTACTGCTAGTGTCACAATTCTTAGGGCAAGCTGCACAGGATAGTTAGAAATAATGGATCCATTTTTGCCCATTTTTATTAAATCACTTTTTTTTTGTTGTTCTTTGTGTGTGTGTGTATCTTTTCTCCAGAAAATGCTTTGTTGTCCTGGAAAACTGATGCCTAATGTCTGTGGATTTCCACAATGTATTTGTTTAAGACATATGACTATGCTGACTGTAAGTGAGTTGAATTTTATTAGGCAGTTGCTGTATGCTCTAAATTCAATTTCCCACCGGATAAAATAACACCACAACACAGCAAAATAAAAACAACTTGAAAGCTGCGTAACGATTGTTGTTTCACGGTTTGCACTTCTGTCTCATAAAGAAGCTCTTCTTGATGAAGAGAAGAATGTGGAAGTTCATAGAAAAAACAAGACAGAAGCTCAGAGTAAATGTCCAAGTGAGCAAAGCTTTCAGCTTTTTCTTCATTACGATTCTAAATCAGTATTGCAGGGGTGCACTAGATTGTAAATTGTGAGGACGTAAATATTCATTAATTTTCCACCCACTGTGCTGATTGATAGTTGGTGTTTCAAGGGACTTTCACAACTTAAATAGTAGCATGAACATAGCTACTATTTAGAATTTCTTCTTATATTTTAGAATTTAGAATTTCTTCTTCTTTCTTTTTTCATTTCTTTATGAAAAAAGTGTCTGTCAACACCTGGTAAAATAGCAGTCACAATATATTTCCAGGGATAAAGTGTATTTTTTGCCACAAAAGGCCAAGAAGCTAGTACTTGTGCAAGTCAGTTTTAGTTTCTCATTGACACTGACACACAAAAATGATCTATGTTAGATGTTGAGTGGTGGATAGAGAATTGGCTATTCCATGGAATATATTTAGCCCATATACTCTCCCCTTCTGTTACTGAGGAAAAATAGGCTACATTTTTAGGCTGAATCCTGGTTACAGAACTTGGCCTGAGGAAAAGAGCATCACTAGTTTGGATATTTATTCCCACTTTTGTTCAGTTTGCTTCTCTATTGAACTCCAAAAGTGATCTTCCATCTTGATCTTACAATTAATGACTGATTTTTTTTAATGGGAAAGGTGCACCACAGTAAATAAAGTAGATGCACTGTTTCGAATTCACTCTCAAATGCAAAATAATTTTTTCTTCATGACAGAAAAAAAGGAATGTTTCATCAGCCATATCTTTTACATTCCTGGTTAGATAGTCTCAGTGAACATTAAATTATTACAAACATAAATACAGTGAGTCCATTTAGGGTAGGAGGTCATAGTTTTGTGTATTTTAATATTTCATTTAAAATTAAAACCTTGTTTTGTTTATATAAAGTACTAAGTGATAAATTATTTTTTATAAACAATCCTATTTTTACATTTAATTTTCATTTAAATTCCTTATTCCAATGTTCCCATAGGTCTTCATTTTTCTTTTCTGTGACAGGTCTTTTGCTTAAGTAGAGCTTCCTACCTCTCAAACAGCATCTTCAAATTTCTGTCTGCTAACAAAATCTGAGAAGAGGCTAGGAGAATTTGGTTTGTTCATCCTAGAGATGAGAAGGCAAAGGTAACCAGAAAGTAGTCTTTCACTGTATATTTGAGAACTATAGACAAGGCAGAGCCAAACCCCTCCTAGAAGTGCTCAGCAAAAAGCCATTAGATGAAGGTTGCAATTTCTTTGACTAGACAGAGGGTGAGAGTGGGACAGTGAGACCACCCAAGGAGGCTGAGGAATCTCCATCCCTGCAGATTTTCAGAAGTCATCTGGGTAAACCCATCTGCAACCTGATCTGAGTTTGCAATTAGCCCTGGTCTGAGCAGAGCATAGGACTGGATGACCCCCAAGAGCTGTTTCCAAACTAAATTTCCCTATTCTTCTCCAAAATAATACTTTTAAAAATGATTTTTTTAGTGCAGTTAAGTAAGTGTTGAGAATACTTAACAGTCAGTACTTTTCAGTAGAGTCCACACAGGTCATGGGAGTTGACACTGGGAGTTGACTCTCCCAATGTACTCCTCATACAGTCAAATAACTGCAACATTTTACACAGAAGTATTAATAGCTGTATTTACCTGAACTTACAGCCTAGTTTTGCAAATATTTGCCATTGTGTATGAACAGTTCTATTCAGTCTAGAGAATTATTCAACTTGTGCCCTAGTGGAAACCCTAGAAAAGTACCTGAGCTTCTGTTGTTTCAGAAAAGTAGAGAAGTATTAGCTTGCACTCATTCATTGAACATTATTCATTGTAATCATGTGGTATTCCCTCACTATTTGTGTGACTCTGAGTTTCCTTTTCTAGGTGAACAAATTCACAAATATCTCAGTGGAATTGTATTAATTTTAGAGTCTCATTCATTCACTATGGATTACTCTTCTAAGTATTTGTGTTCTTGTCTAGCTTTTCTTCATCCATCAAATACACAGGGGTATTGTTCAAAACATCAAAAAATGTTAAGCTATCAAAAGCAAAGACTCAAAAATCGAGTAAGTCTTGATAAAGGTAGAAAAAATAAACAGCTCTAAGGATTTCTGAACATATTTTGTACTTAGGTATAAGTTGGCTTTCAGCTACATCTTTAACTACCTTATCCCAAGCAAAATGCCCATATATAATGTCTCATGGTATAGAAAATATGTGATCAGAGCTTTACAAAATTTACTGTTTGATATTGTCAGATAATGTAATCCAATATCTGATCATAGGTTTTAATAGCAGACCCCTCAGAACAAAAGTTCAAGGATGAAACTTTTTAAGTCCTTGCTATGCTGCATAAATCATAAAATCATTTAAGTAGGAAATGACCTTTAAGATCAAGTCCAACCATAGACAGAGAGTGCCTTATCTTTAAAGCATACCTAAGTCTATTATTCAGTTGCACTATGTGGTTTTTGCCAATATCAATCACATTTATGTTTTATTAAATGAATAATATAGACTGGCATGGTGAAACTTGCCAGGAATCTCAGGTTTGTCTCAGAGTGGACCTACGAAACTTACAGAGCAGAAAAAGAACACTCTGGAAAAACAGTATTTTTTCTGCCATGCATCTCATCTGGACTTGATTCTTCTGAAAACAAGTTAGTAATAACTCTTATCCATTTTGCTGGAAAACCACCCTTAAATGCAAAAATCCCATCTTTACACTCCACTACCAAACTGCTTACATGCAAAACCTCTGCCAGCAACTTCATAGCGAACACTTCTGCACTTGCCCCCCAGAGGATGTGTATGCACATAGTGGCTGCACCACCACAATCCTGTATAGTCACTGTTATTTCTAACACATCTTTCCCCACCTTTATTATCTGCTGAACTTGAAAAAGAAAATCAAGACTGAGTTTGGAAATGTTGGAGACAATCCAGTCCTATGGAACACTCACATGATTACAATTATTCAACAGCCCACACAATTCAAATAAACTCCAATCAAACTGTGGATTGATTAACTTAAGCTAAAAAAAAAAAAAAAATTGAAAAGAAGTGTCCTTTCTTTGAATGAGAAAGTATGGAAAATGGAGAGACATGTCCTTTTCGCACCTGTTTACAAAAGGTGAGAAAATATTATGTGCTGAATGTCTCTCCTGGGACAACTTGGGTCAGGTTTCCACTGTAAGTCTCATTCTTTCTTACCTGAGGCAAGGTCAGAGACAACAGCCATTTCCATAGCCTATTCACAAGCTTATGTGATCCTAGAAAGTTATTATTTGTATGATGTGATGAAAGCAGAGTGTAATACTAAAAGATGGAAGGCAGGATAGGATGTGTGGTGCTAATATATCTACTTTTTAACTAATCATCAGCTTCTATCTGCCATTTATCCTGGAACTTAAAGAGCGACTGACCTGGAAGTGTTTTATCTCACCATTATAATTTTTTTTTGTGCTTTTGTGCTTTTGTGCTTTTGTTTGTGCTTTTGGTTTACAAATTGCTTGCACTCCAGCTCTTTGTTTAGGTCCAACCTATTTTAGTGCTGGCCCCAGTAACAACCCCTGCAGAATGTCCCGTCTAACTACCCAACAAAATTTCATGTAAGCCTTCATGAAGACTTGTCCCAGAGTTTTCCCAGGGACTGAGGTAAAGTGGACTGGTCTTTGGTTGCCTGGACTTCTAATTGTCTTTTGTTAAAGGTGGACATTGCATTTTATGTTTAGTTGTTATTTTTTTTATTTCAAAGTCACATAAAACTTTATTCTGTTTTCTATTAGGTAAACTCATTTTGTTAAATTAAAATTAATGCGAAACACAAGCGGAGTTTTCCAATGTTGTAAATTTCTGAAAAATTCCATGCTCCCATGGGGGTATATTGATTCCCTTCCTCCTGTCCCTTCACAAGCTAAGATCCTTCCCTTTTACAGATGGGAGACCTGCAGTTTTCCGAGCATGTCTGAATAGTTACCTTTGACTACCTTAAAAGCCTTCCAAAACCCTTCTAAAATGCACACATTAAAATGATACAATTCAGTATGCACTGTCAATAAGCCCAGTGAATATGGTCTGTATCAGTCATTTTTTCCCTCTCTCTTCCATCATCAGTTCCAGCTCCAGCTTCTCTTGGCATCCTCAGCCTTTCACCAGGTCTGTGAGGAGAAGGTAGGTGCTGCTTCAGTCTCCGTCTCTGGCCTGAGGAAGGAATTTGAAATACTATGTGGCCTGGAAGGAAAAGAAGATGAAGAAAAAGAAGACGGATGGAAGCAGATTTTAAATGGAATAAAAGGCTTTTCCTCTTTTTCTCCCCCTCTGTCAGAAGAATATGTGATCCCTAGGCTTTATACTCAGAGGCCACATTTTAACCACTTGTAAGTACCTAACCTTTTCAGAACACCTTGCAATATAATGCTTTTCACAAGAATGCTGCTGTGTTACATAACCCTGTGGTGAACTACCACGAACTACTGAGGACAGACCTCTTTTAAGACGTCCTACAGGAAACCTGTTACAAATAAACCCCAACACATATAAAAAAGGGATGGCATTCCTCCTCCAGCACACCTGCTTCTAGCAGTGGGTATGCAGAGGGGATGCAGGGTGGGTGCCCCCACCGTCGGTCCCCAGTCGGGCTGCCACTGTCCCAGCCCCTGAACCTTCTGACTGGACCCGACAGGCAGGGCAAGCCCGAAGTGCTCTGACTCCCTCAGTCTCGGGTCTGAAGGGCCTTCTGAGAAAGAAGAATTTTTGTAAGAAAACAAGTTTCAACCTGGTTTAAATTAAAATGGAGGGGGG
>JAAWXA010000001.1:33731579-33944453 GCA_038090715.1 Florisuga fusca
GGGGGTGGGGGGGGAAAGACAGTGACTGCGAATTACTTCCAGAGAAAGTGGGTGGATGTTGTGCAGCAGCGTCTTGGGATTTTAAGGGATGCACCCTTACATTTGGCTTCTCTTTAGTCCGAGGCTCCCTTTTCCGGTGGCAGAAAGCGTCTATACTTGGATCTAGGAAATCAAGAGGAGGAATAAACAGGAGGGTTTCCTTCAGCAGTGCGTGCGATGCCCTACTGATCTCCTTTAAGGATTTTTTTTTTTTTTCCCTGGTGGATATAGATTTCTTGACCTTGAATTTGGGTCCTTCTAGTTGCACCGCAGATTTGGTTTTGCATTTTTATTTCCTTTGGCGAGGAGTGGAGAGGGGAAGGCTGGCTTCGGTGCTGAAAGTTGCACTCATTATTTTGGAGCCGGCATGTGTACCAACATAGTCTACGAGTGGCTGAAGACCCTGCAGCTCCCCCAGTACGCGGAGTCCTTCGTTGATAATGGCTACGACGACCTGGAGGTCTGCAAGCAGATCGGGGACCCGGACCTGGATGCCATCGGCGTTGCCGTGCCCCACCACCGACGCCGGATCCACGAAGCCGTGCGGCGGCTGAAAGAGGCGGACGAGACGGCGGCGGGGCTGTACTTCACCCTGGAGCCACAGCCACCGCCCCCGCCGCCTCCAAGGCCGGCGGCCCCCGCCACCGGGCGCTGCCCCCGCCGGCTGACCGGACAGGAGGACACCAGGCGGGGGGTGCCCCCCCGGAACCGCCCTGGCGGGAGGCGGGAGGCAACCACTGGCGGGGGCGGGAGGCAACCAGTGGCGGGGGTCTGGTCGCCTACCCCAGGCTGAAACTGAAGATCATGATCCGGGACAAGCTCATCCGCGATGGCATCAACCTAAGCAAACCCCCCTACTCCAACAAGGTAAGAAGGGACTTGCCACCTGGTGCTCCAGGAGGGGCAGTGGTCCCAGATGTGGTGGGGCAGTGGTGGGAGATGGACAAGTGTTCCCACAGGCAGCGGTTGAGTAGCATCCACCAGGAGATGAGGAGGTCTATTGTGGCCTGGCTCTACCTCTTCCACGCACATGCGCTCAGTATCTCAGCTGAGCTTGTGGCATTTTTGGAGGAAAAGGTGGCATCCATATGGAACTGAATGGTGGTCCCACATCTGCTGAGTATTTGGTGTCTCATCGGTGCTTGTAGAATTTTCAGAGGAAAAACACGGTCAGGACTTAGCACCAGCAAGGTGTGGAGTGGGGTCAAAGTAGGTCAGATCCACCAATGCTTGTTGGCCTGATGTGGATTTGCTGGGTGGTGCAGCATTGCACTGCGTTTTGGTTTGGTTTCACCTCTGGTTTTTGTTTGTGGTTTGTTTCTTTTGGTTTTGGTTTGTTTCTTTTTTCTTCATTAACCGGTTCCTTTAGTCCAGTCTGGTTTGGGGTGTGAAGGCAGAAACTGACAGCAGGGTCTGATTGCTTTGGGGTTTTGTTTGTTTGTTTTTCTTCTCTGTGAAACCTTTCTATTGTGTTGAAGGGTGATGGCTTCTCTGATCTTTTGTTAAAGGTAATATTTTAGTGTCAGGTTTTGTGGGTGAAATGGCTCAAGAAGCAAGTGGTAACATGGCTGGAGGAACAACTCCTTCTGTTGCCTGGATTTGTTCATTGGAGGACAGTAATGTCTGGTGAATGTTGAAACTGTCAATCAGCTGTTCCAGTGCAGGTTGGTTTATATCCAGGACACACTGTCTGCTGAATGGCCAGAAAAGTGCAGATTTCGGAAGAGTACATTCGAGTTTGATGAAACCCCAGTATTTACCCAGTTATTGTCTTTTGAAAAGGTTAAAAAATAAGATTAATGTGGTTTAGAAGGCAGAATTTTTTAAATAACTTTTTCTGAAAGTTTCTTGCTGAAAACATAATCAGCAGAATAAATGGAAATACAGAATTAATTGATTAATACTATGGAAGAGAAAATGATTTGTGGAAGGAAATAAGATGTTATAATGTATGGTTGCTTCAGAGTTTGCCAAGTTGTTTGATGGCCCAAGTTGCCTGTATTTTCTTTTATGATTTGAAGTCTGATTTTTCAAAAGGACTGAGAAGTTGTAGTTGATCTTCAACTTGTGGGTACTTTTTAACCTCTAAAAAGCTTGTGAAAGTATGGAAGCAAGGTGACAGGGAAGTCTGAAGGTCTGAGTTTCCAGAAATGTGCAGAATTAAAATTTGTAATGAATCATCTGTTATAGGGGACCTGGATGCTCGGGTGATGAGTAAAATTCAATTTGGCAACAATATGGAGGTACAGATAACATGACTGATGGGAAAGTAAGTTTCAGGACTTCAGTTTTTTAGTGGCTTGGTGATAGAGGGCCATTAGCCACTTCTCAAGTACAACACAGTTGACTGGTTTGAGATGCTTATTTGTTCTCTTTTCCTGAAAGATCTGACTGATTACATTGTTAGAGATAGTGTATCAGATCTGATAGGGCAGTAGCCAAATCTAACAAGACATCCAGGAACATCTAGTCAAGTACAGTATCTTCCAAAAGGTGCCATTTCAGAGATTTTTTTTTTTTGTCCTCCCTTTGAGGTGATACATCATTGGACTGACACCTTTCTGAAATTACTATTATGTGTCTTATACAGAAGTATGAAAGTTCTGGCTTATCAGTGTAGCTGCAGCACATTACCCACATCCATAGCTGTGTTTCACTTCATGCTTTCAACTGTGTCTGTGTTCATAGTCACCAATTCCATCTTACTAAGTGGATCCTCTACCTTCTCTCTTCTAGATCTCCTCTATAGGAATTGTAAAATGTCTAAGATGGCAGCATATGAAATCAAGGAAATTCAAATCTTTGGCAGTGATTTCTTCTTTAGCTCATCTTCTTTTAGTTTGATGGGTCTGATAATATTGTGGATTAACTGTCAAGACAAGATCATCTTACACAGAAAGCATCACTCAGCTTTAATGGTTTTAATCTAAATGCATTATTTTGAAATAGAAGGAGGAACTTACTTTCCTAGTTTTATTTCATCCATTGGTGTGGATGCATTTATTTTGGATAATAAATGAATTTTTTACAGCAATAGAACAATTTTCTCCATCTCCTCAGTGTGCATCACTTTACATTGTAGCATGTTGCAAGAAACCATAAAGTTGGCAAGATTTGAGTGTGTGTTGCTCAACGTGTTATTTTGAATGCCACCCACTGTAGCAATCCATCTCCAGAACAGCTTAAAGGGAATAGCAAAAGTTCACGTCGCTGTACATTATTCATCTGATGTTGTTTAGAGCAAGAAAAATGAAATACAGTATGTTTTCATTTGAGAAAACTCTGTGTTATAACAGTGTCTCTTTAAAAAACAAACAAACAAAAAACACCAATGAAACTTCAGAAAACTGTGAATACAATTTAAGAAACCTGTATTGTAGTTTTGATACAGAATATGCAGAGTACTAACTTCTGCATGTTGGAAGAAACTGAATGTATTATCTGTTGTGCACAGGATTAGAGAATCAGCCTGAAGTCTGTGTCAAGTATTTTGTGCATTTATCACACGTCCATCTACAGGTGGCCACATGGATATTAAGGAACAGGTAACTAGACACTGACCTAATTGACATCTATTTGCATTTCTATTGCTGCTGTGCTGCTAAATAGCCTCCTACTTTTCTCCATGGCTCACATGGAAAATGCCAGCATCTTTTCTTCTAAATATCTATGAATGGAAGGTAGTAGCTATGAGTGGAGGAGCATGCTTGTGTGTGTGTGCCTCCATATATGTGTATGCACTTTACTTGTTTCCTGAAGAATACTTCATGTGTTCAGTTATGTAGTTCTCAGACAATTGAGTTTTATTTTAAAATGTCCCCGAGAAGTGGGAATGCTGCTCTTCTGCCTGGTTTATAGCCTTTTGGGAACTTCCTGAGCAGCTTGTCAAAGATCAAATAAAGATCAAAGACTTGTCAAAAGATCAAATATGAATGTTCGATATGGATGTGGAGATGCTAGAAGCATCCTTTTGCTGTCCTTCAGTGTTGTTGCTGAGTTTTCAGATGAAGGGTGAAACAGCAAAGTGGGAAGAATAGAAATGTACTGCCATGGTAAACTTTAGTTTAACTTTGTTTGATTCCAGTCAGCAGAAATGACTAACAACCACTTAGCAGAGCTCAATATAAATCTCTTAAAGACATGCAAACTTTGAATTGAAGCCATGTGTGTGGGTGACTTCAGACGTGGATAATTATCACAAGCCATCTTGATTATTTCCATGGAGATTTTGAACAAGGCCTCACATTCTCAAATAGCATCTTATATATTTTTCAGGTATAAACCAAGGAATATAACTGTAGCTGAGAAGAATTCTACAGAAGTCAGGTTTTGTTCCATGTTGGTAATGCTGCTTGATAATCAAAACCTTCTGTTTTAGTTTCATGCCTGCTTTTGCTGGCTAATAGCCTTAGAAATCTCATATATCTAATAAAATTCTTGTGGAGGTGATGACCTTGAATGCCCTTCAAACAAGAACCCATGATACCTCTCTCAGTCAAGTGAAACATCTGTGTCATTTCAAAACATCTGTGTGCTTTTAAAAAATTCTCCTTGATGGTGGTAATTCTGTCCTTGATTAGGAAATTGTTTACGCCTAGTGTAGGGATGGTGTGAGTATCTTTTCTCGTGTAGACATTTTGAAGGACCAGTCTGATGGCAGATGGAAACCAAAATGAGCAGCCCTTCTGGTTTCAGTGAAGATCAACAAAGGAAAGCACAGCACTGACCTGAAACAGCTGGATCAGAGGAAGCAGAACCTTTACCTCCGTCCTGAGACACTTCTGGCTTTGGTAGGCTTGTAGCAAAATGGGTTATGTCCCTGCTGGGTTTGAACAGGAGTAATGTCACTAAATGTCACTGTGTTATGGAAAGCAGAGGAGCACCAGTTTTGTCAATATAAGGACAAGCAGGGTGCCTTGTTGTGGAACATGTCAAGAGAAATTAAGTATTCTATTTATCTTGAAAATAGACTAAGTGACATTTAATAGTTTACTGGAATTTCATTACTATTTCTAATTTAAATAGATGGCCTGACCTGTTTCTTGAGGAACTTTACTCAATTTTTCATCTACAGAATTGCAAGTACGTTAAAAATCACTGAAAACATACATGCATTAAAAACTCCCTATCAATTAAGATTATTTGCTTACTCTCAGCGAAGTTATACTCACGTAGCTTTCAGTATTTATTAGAGAGAATTAAACTGTAGTGTGACACATATTTGTATGTTACCTCTTTGTCACTCACTGTGCTGCTCATGTTCATTAGTGTTTGAAAACGAATACTAAAAATTCAGCTGCATTTGAGGTCATAATCTCAAAAGTTCAAGCAGATGCAGTAAATTAAGGAGTAAGATCTGAATATCTGCTTAAACACCCAATGATGTTTTTCAAAGTTCTGTACTGATGATATAGCATAGATTTGTGGTTCTGATTAAATCTTTGTTTAATCCGTGCCACTACAAAATGAGGAATGTTTCACATAAGTTAAATGTTAAGCGGTAAAGATGTCAGTGATATCGCTTTGAAACACATTGGCTCAAGCTGAGTCTGAGGCTGGATAATGTAGCCAGCTCTTTAAGATTATCTATAGAAATGAATTCAGTGAGTTAAAAATATTGTGCTTGGAAGAAACATCAACATTCAGCCATACTAGAATTAAACATCAACCTTTTTCTAAAGACCTGGCTGCTTTGGAATAACTGCATCAACTCTGATTAGCAGAGCGTTCTCAAACATGCCTTGGGGAAAGCTGCCTATTGACAAAAAGTACTAGTGCATTAAGTTGTAACAATATTTTCATGGCAATAAATTAGCAAAGCTACAGGCAATGTTCAGGAAGTGAAAAGGTATTTTATGTAAGAACCCACTGAATTTGCCTTTGGCTTCATAACTCTGTGTGCTTTTAAACAAAATATAGCACCTCATATACTGGGCAGTTGTTTGAAAGTCCTGTTTTATTAAACTCACAGAAAATGAACTGAAAAAATCTTCTTCTAATCAGACCATTAAGGCAAAATGCTGCAGAATGTGAATAATACAGTAACATATTTGCATTTGAATTGTTCCTGAATATTTTAAAGTGTATTCAATCTCTTCTGGAAATGTTGAATGTAAGTCTTCCAGGGTTTCATTATCTCTCAGTTTTGAGAAGAGGAAGTTCCCATTAGGGTATATTAAAAGTAGAGGTCTGAATGAGAATAGTATCAATTCCACATCCTTCTCACCCCTTTTCTGCAATCCTGCTCAGTTTCCCAGTGTATTTTCTCAGCTCTGGTCATGGTGGTGGTTATGGCTGGCAGAGGAGAAGGACACTGTGTGTCTCCCAGCTTGTGTGGGACTGAGAAGCTGGCACTGTGAGAAGGGCAGCTGCCCTGTGAGGGGTGTCCTTCCTTCAGCCTCCACAAGGCTCCAAGTTTGAAGGAAAAGCTGAATTTGCAAGTCCCTGGCAAAAGAGAAATACTTGGCCTCTAGGGCTTCCATGAAAGCTTTTTTTTTTTTTTTTTTCTTTTTTTTCCCCTAAAGGAGTTGATTCAGTGAGACCTCTGTGTGCAAAGCTGAACTGAGTAACTGAATTTTCTCATGATGTGCATTTTTGTGTGCATGCTGCACCTCAAGAGGGACACCACCAGTGCTGTGGCAAAAGTCTAGATACCAGTTACACTCCTGAACACCTATAAACCTTCCTGGTTTAAAATAAATTGGGTGATCATAAGTCTGAAGAATAAACACATTTTAAGAAAAATATTTGTGTTGATAGCCCCACCCCCAGAACTTGTGTGTCTGCCATATGTAGGATGACAAAGACCAAACACACAACCGTATGCATGTAATACCAAAGAAGCCAAGATAATTTCTCACCAACAAAGTAGTCTTTTGAACTGCTTTTGTAGTTTTGTTTATAACCAAGATCACAATCTCACATACACTGTCGGTAAGGTAGCTGTGTGATTCGACTTCAGATGTGAAATTTGAAAAGTTGCCTAAAGCCAGGAAAAAAATTTAGACAGATGAAACATTGGGATCCACTTCTGTGGTATCTTTGTTCTTTGCCTTACAATTAAAAGTAAGCTTCCTTGTGTGTAACAGAAAAGTGATAAGGAATAACAAGTAACTTGCCTGTATGGCAATTAGCTACACCTGTTCAATTTTCCCTCTCACTTATACCAGGTGTGCATATATCATTATGAGTAGTCCCTATCCACTAGAGCATATAGATCCATATGTATAATCTGAAACACGCTAACAGCTATTACAGAATTTTTGAAAAGTGCAGCAGAGAGGTTTGAAGTGACAGCAATGTTGTTATCGCACATTAGGAATTAATGTATTATTTCACTTGCAGGAACTCAGTTAGTGGTTTGAGACTCTTCCAAAGCAGGAGAGGACAGAGTGGGTTCAGACTAGATCGGTAGGTTTAGCTTTTAAATGTCTTGCTTTGTCACTTTGAATGAGCCCCTCTACTCAATGTTTGACAAAGCTATCTGGTTCAATCTCTTTGTCTAGGCTAATATGACATCTCATATTAATGTGCTTATCTTGACAAATGTGGCAGCATGTACACACTGCAGGAATCACCACTTATTAAAAAAGCGCGGTGGCACTATGTTTAGCACTGCCACATTATTTTGGGACCAGCTGTGCAGCAGGAAGGAGAGAATAGGGTGAACCTTCCCTGACATTGGCAGTCTGTGAGTCTGAGTTGGCCCAAAACAATCTCCAGTGACTCATCCAGCCTCTTCAGTTTGTTCCTCACAGATAGTAATAAAACTTGCCTTGCTGCAAAACAAAAGAGAAGTGGTGTGTCACACGAAATGCAAGTAAAAGGGCCTTCAAATTGTATCTCAGCCTGGTTCTCACAGACTCAGCAGGATGTGAGTGACAGTGATGCATGCTTCTCCTGGGAGCCTTGCTTCTCCAAGTTGGTCTCATTCCCAGTGAAGGCTGTGGGGGTTTTGCCAGTGATTTCATTCATTTGGTGCTAGGTTTGGCATGAAGTGTTTGAATTTAAGTCAGCCAACAAGCCCACCCCTACCAACCGTAACTATTGTGGTGGATGAGAACAGGATGACATGAGATGAGAACAATAAATACAGCAGTTGTATTTAAAAAAAAAAAAAAAAAAAAAAAAAAAAAGGAAATTAGAACTTTTCAGAACTTTAAATATCATAATTGGTAGCTTAAACAGCAGCAAGGCAGACTTCTGAACATAGATCTTACAGGTTTGTGCTAGAATAAGTGTTTGGTAAATATTGTCTGAAATCTCCACTGATGTATATTTGCTGGAATGAAGTACACCTAGCTGTTTATACCTGTTCTCTCAGTAACTTAAAATCAAGGAGAAATGGCAATAAATATTTCACAGGAAATAAAACTTACAACTGGGTACAAATGTATGTCTGCCACAAGTTCTTTATTCCCCAAGAATTGCATTTGTTTGAGTATCCAGAGTTTGAAGCATGAATGTGGTGTTATTACCACATATGATGTCAGTTGGAACTTTATGGGGATATTAAGTTCAGTTCTGATGTCTGTGCCTCCAAAACCACACAGTAAATTTGGTGTGATTAAGATAAAAGTTAAAAAGCTGGAAAGAAGTCTTGCCTTTCAGTCAGGGACTAAGAAAAGCTTGTACTGTTGTGTTTTTTTTTTTTTTCCTAGAGTTAGTTAAGTGGCCACTTGGCTGTGCTCTCATATGCATGGAAGGAAATATTTTTATCAGCAGAAAAAGGCATTGAGAACTTAAGTGGCTGAGAAGTGAAGCTAGGCTATTCATGCTGTGAAGAAGGCCAAAAGCCATTATAAACCAAAAAGTGAGTAAGTCAGTATTCCATGGAGAAAAAAAAAAGACACAACCTGAGAAACCCAAACTAGGAAAGGACAGCAGACCTGCATCAGTGCAGATGTTTTCTGGGAGTGATTCTTTCACACTCTCAAGCTCCTGTCGCTTAAGCTCCACATCTCCCAGTCCTGCCATCCCAGTGCCCGCTGTATACCCAAGAGCCACCTATTCCCTGACTTCTGCTAGCTCATCTCCCCTAAGTCTGCCTCAAGGCACACTACCTTCTTCTCTGAGAGCAATCTTTCCCACCCAAGGATGCACATCTTTTTTCTTAGGTTTCCTTAACATTTTTCTTCACAATCTACATTCACTCAACTCAGCTGAAGCATGTTAACCATGATCTGTTTGGCTGAAAAGACAGCCTTGATGCAGCGTTTCATTTTGTACAGCTTGAGATAATGCTGTGCCTTTCTCGTTGGATCCCATCCCAAGCCCATTCTGTATTCTCTTTCCTGCTGCCCCAGGGTCTCAAGCTATTGTCTGGATCCTTCTCTCTCATCCTCCATGCTCTAATGAGAAGAAAGGCTTTGTCTTCCACTCAGAGAGCAGAGCCTTCTCTCTTCTTTGTGCTCAAGATCCCCAGCTGCCTTCTCAATGACCAACACAGGTGTCTGAGCCCAAATTATTCTCATAAAACTAAAACTCTAGACTGCCATCTTAAACATTTCAATCTTAAAACTGCCACAAGCTAGAGTCTCTCCATCCCCTGTTCTGTGTCAGAAAGATGGGACTGATCTAGGAAAAGGAGGATGTATTGTTGTTTTCAAACATATGTAGAAGACTGACTTCATCTTTTTGAAGGAAGACTGAATATATTGTTAAAAAGAAAGTTGTAACCTCATAAAAAATTATGAGTCTACGAAAAAACAATGAAAGAATTTTTGGCATGGTTTTATAGTGCTATTAATGTGATTAGAATAATTGCTTCTAATTGAAGCATCTTTGAACTCTTGTCTGGTTGTCTAGTGGTTGCCACAATGTTTGTCTTAAAATTTTGTTTAAACCTGTTCTACTACTAACTGCTTGTGTTGTATTGTATTGAGAATTTTCATACAATTGTATCTCTGATCTTTTGTATACCTTGTAGGTAAGGTTTCCCCTAAATATGAGCTCTTAGTTTAGGGTTTGTCCTTACCTAGGGAATGAGAAATTCCAGAATAAAGAGTCAACAAGAATCAAATTTGCCCTTAAAAGGTTCTGCCACAAATCTTCATGTGCTAGTTCCTAAGCTAGGAATTTCAACCTAAAAATAAGAATGAGTAACTATTACAGCCTCTTAGTCTACATTCGCCCTCATGTCATACCAAACATCAGAAGGAAATCTCATTTTAAAAAATTAACCTGAAGAAACTCAAGAGTTGATAATGAGACCAATGGAAATTACTAAGCAAGAAGGTTTGCTTGTTTTAAGATATTAACATCCATAAAAGGAGAAAAACAGAAAATAAGGAAGTGTGTGACTGAAACTATACTACGAGATCTGGAAAGAGAGATTTTCATTTCATCTGCTTTGTTATTTTAATGTAAAGAAAACTTTTTGGATTTTCCTGTGATAACTCCTAAGTAAGATTTTGCCAAGAGAGTATTTCAGAGAGAGGATTTTCACATACACTTGGTATTTACAGAGTGGTAAAAATAATTCTCTGTTGCTTGTGGAGTAGGATGGAGCAAGAGGAAGTTTGACTAGAATACCACTAGCTGGTTTCCGTCCAGCTCTAAAAATTACATACAGTAAGGACATACTTCATGCAGCCAGTGACTAGAAGTAGTAACATGTGAGTGTCCTTGCCAATATTGTCAAAACCAAATAAAAAAACCCAATCATTCATTTTGTATCTCTCTAAGAAGTAACATTAGTATCCCTAGGAAAGGTTATGGCAAACTTCTCCTCAAGAGTTGAGTTTATTTCCAAGATTTGTGGTCTGAAAACTCAGTGTTTGAAGCAAGGTTGAAAAATTTTCCTTTCAGTTGTACTTTGTGTCCTGATGCAGTAATTCCCTTGGAAGAGGATATTATTTTTTATAGAAAGGCATGCACACGTTGCAAAGTGAAAGGGAGGGAGCTAACTTAATTGCTATCAGGTAGCAAAGGAAATCAGCTGAGCCAGGCTTGCTCCTGGGTACTCTAAGGCTCTTGGCTGCAGTGCTCATTTACTTCTATAAATATGAGTAGCACTGTAGAGGAATGACCCTGTTTGTGATGCTTTTTCCCCGGTGAGGCTTAGGTAATCTGCGATACAACTTCTCATAGGTAAGTTTTATGCACATCAATGAAAGCAGAGGTAGTCTTGAGTCTCTGGTTGAAGCTGGCTTGTACTGATGCTGTAGCAATTATTCGATGGTGTGGGTGCTGTGCATTTTGTAAAATATTACATCACTTACAAATTTGTGTGGTTTTCATATGAGCCTTCAGTAGCAGGTATTAATTCACCTGTATATGAAGTTGTAAAGGACTGAGATGTTTCCCTTAGGAATTATTTCATCTTAGAGCTGGAAGCTTACTTAAAAGAGAATTTATATTCTAAACCTGTGTATATTAAAAAGAATTGCTTATGCAACCGCTGGATTCATTAAATCAATTCCTCTGGTGGCTAACAGGAAATAAACCATTGCAGTGTATCCTTCCTCTGTGTGTGTGTGAGGGCTTTGCTTCTGGAAGGAGGACAGACTTGTCCAAGAGAACTACTTGCTTTCATAGCTCTTCCAGTGACTAAAACTGATGCAATAGCTGATAGTATTGATCTAGATTTGGAAAACAAGGCAGGAATTCCTTTGTGCTGAGCACATTTCTTCCTACAGGGACAAGGAAATGAGAAATGTCGTCTTAATAAGAAATAGCTTCATACTTACAATGAATATGAATTAAATTCAAGGTGAAGATAGTGAAGGAATTTCAAGAGCTTATTTTCATTTTCTTTTCCTTGTCTCTCTTGTCCTGTTTACCATGGAAAAGTGTCTTTTCCTAATTTGAATTTGTCATACAACTAGACAAAATCATATTAATCCTTTTACTTAGCCCATTCTAGCTTCATACTTTTTTTTGGTTGTTTTTTTCCCTAATATTTTGTGCAGTATGAATATACACTTCAGGTACTTGATAGTTTTCAGTTCATTAGTGTCTCATTTTAAATTTTCAAGCTGTGCTATTTTTGACTGAAGTGGCAACATTGTTTTTATGTTACAAACTTTTAGAGGTAGCATCTGAACTATGACTTACAGAATGATTCAGGTATTTTCACTAACACCTTGCTGTTTTCGACAGTCCCTCCCAGAATTTATCTTGGCTCTGCAGGAGTACAAGCTTACTTTTATTTTCTGCTCCTTTCTTTAAGTGTCCATCTGTCCCATACCCCCAGCTGCTTTATTTCTCTGGCTTCTGCTGACAAAAGATAAATCCATTCTAAATGGCACTGCTTTTGAACCGTCCTTCTTTATGTGAGTTTGTCTTGCAAAGTGGTTAATTTACAGAAAAAGCCTACCAGACTTTTCTGTAGACTCTTGCACATAGTTACCTGAATAGTGTATATCTATGAATGGTTATGTATGTCATACAGTCAAGAAATAACATTCTAACAGAGCAATATTTTTGTTTTATTTTACACGATTTAAGGGGCATGAATACTTGGGTTTTAGTTTTAGGGATTTTGTAATGTTTTCTACACAGACTGCAAGCACTTGATTTTTGCCTTTGTGTGCTTTCCTGCAGCCCATTTGCTCACTGCTTCAAAGTAATTTATGCACTAAATGCAACTGAAACATGTATGTTGGTAGGTAAATAGCTTTGATATAAGAAGAAACTTATGCAGTTTATGCAGCAAGTGTTATCAGTCACCTTTTCTATAGTAGGATTTTCAAAAGTAAAAGCATATTTACAATAGATTTGGTCAAGTGTGTAGATTCTGGCCCTTTTACCCCCATCATGAAAGTCAGTGGAAATTTTGCGATCGATTGATTTTCTTGGGAACAGGCTGAGATTTTTGCCAAGGACCTACAATTCTGCTCTCAAAGGGCTAAATCTAAAAATCTAACCATTATGGTTTCTGGTTGAAACCTTGCTTTGGTATAATAAATCTTTTTTAAACAAATATTATAAAATGTATTTTTATTAGCTGCTGTTTTCATGAACTGGAAGAGTCCTTTCTCTTTGGACGGAGTTGCAGAGATTAGGGGCACACCTCCCTCCTGGTTAATGTTTCTATCCACATACTATTAAATTGATCTGTACCTCTTTTCCTCTTTTTTTGCTGTTAGTTTCTGTCCCTCCTCACCTGGATGGTTTTCCATTTTTCAGTTAGAAGTAGGGGAATAGAAAATGTAATCAGTAAGAATGAGATGCTGTTTTGGAACATAAAAAATAAAGGCAGAAAGTGGAAAAAGTTTATAATTGTGCCTATACTTATTTACTGGTGTCGTATAGCCCTTTCAAAAATATATTTAGTATAAGAAAAACAATCTTGCATGTTAATTATGTTAAAGCCTCCTAGGAGGAGCTAAACTTGGTATAAGATGTAGTAAAGAAAGAGCAGCCAGGCTGAGAAACAATTTTTAGGCCACAAGTTTCTATTACGTTGTTTTGGAGTTGTATGCCCCAGGGAGGAGGTCACTTTGACTTTGGTGAAATGATGGGATTTCTTTGGAGATGGGTAGATTGGTTTACTTATGTGTTCTGTCAGTCCTGAAAGTGGAAATTTGGCAGACACTGTAATTAATTTCCTGTACTTTCTTTAAATTAAAGTGATGTGTTCAGAGGAGCTTCTGGCTGTCTGCCCATATGCTCCCTCACTTTTTCTTCAGAACTTCTGATTTCTCTTCCCTTTCCTGATAAACGCATGCATTTTTTAGACGTGTTAGTCTCTTGCTTGTGCCCATGTAGGCCATTTTGTTAGCCTGAAAGGGAAAAAAGGTCTAGAAGGGTGTGTGAATAACACTCCAAAGGTGTTTTCTTTCTGTATTTTCAAAGCTGTGTGTGAAAATACTAAAAACTTGTATTTGAAAGACACTGCCAGTATTTGGAAATCCAAGAAAAAGTTGGAAGAGAAAAGCATTTTTTTTTCCTCATAGGTTCATGTTTAAATTGCAGCTCTGAATGTTGTTTAGACAGCTTGCAGCTGAAGAATATGTTTAGAAAAGACTCCTGCAGTTTTATGCAAGCTTCTTTTCCAGTGCATGAATAAGTGGTAGTGCTGTATGGGACTGAAGTAACCGCATATCTCTAAAGAGCAGAAAAATCTGTGAAATTTATGCAGCAGCTTTCCCTTTGTTCCCTTTAACTATATCTATGGTTTGACTAATGGGATATGTCCAAATCTGTAGAAATAATTCTGTTTATGTGACATCAGATCCACGTTGTGAGTTAAATGTCCTTCTGATGTATGGCTAATGGTAGTACCAACCCTTAGTAATTTTTGTGATTGAAATTTTTGTCCCGTACCTCTGAATAGAGGTAATAGTGGCAAGTATCTTCTTCAAGATCCTTGAGCTGGATTTTGAATCTACTGATTAACAAATAGTTTTCGGACTTCCGAGGTTGCATTACTGGCAGTCTTAATTTGGCTGTTAATCTTTTCATAATGCTAGGCTGTCTTTGACATTAGATTATTTTATTTTCCCTTATTATTTTACCTAAATTTTCCATGCAGCAGTTTTGGCTTGTTAAATCTTGCCATGTCTGCCAAGGGGAAAGGAGAAGAGAGGCTTTTTTCTTGTCCTCTGGCACCAAGCTGTAGCTACCTGAGGGTACTACAAAGTCTTACTGAAACACCTCTGCTAAAATAAAGAAGACAGTTCATTTATCCTCCTTGTAAGTTATACTTTTTATTGGTCTGTACTGACCAGTTCTCATCCTTTGAAGCTGATCCCTTCTGTACTCTCTCCCTTATTGGTCTGAAGGGGTCTGGACATAGTATCCCAGAGGGGACCTTGCTGGTGTTGGGCAGAACATAATTTAATCTGCCTTTGCAGTTTATAATTTGATTCTTTTACCCCCATATGGCTGTTCCCCATTTTGTAATGTTATGATATTTCTAACTTAGGGCCTCCTGTAGATCCAAGACCTTAGACTCATAGGCAGCAGAGTGAGGCATTTGTTTCCCATTACTGGTGTATGTAATGATTCACAGCCAGGTTCACTTTCTTGCCGTTGTCCCTGATGAATAGTATCCCTATATTTACCAGGCTCTCTCTCCAGTTTAAGGCCATTTTGAAGTCTGACCCTGACCTCCTGTGCAGTAATGCTCCAGCCAGTTGAATGTGGCCTGCTGATATATATAAAAAAAAAAAATTCTCTGTTTCATACCCAAATCAGTACTAAAAGTAATGATTATTGCTGTACTGAGGACAGCCCTTCGCAAAACTTCTCACGATGCGTTTTCAATTTTTGGCATAGATAGTTTGTAAATACAGTTTTCCTCATACTTGGTAGTCATTCATTATTTTCATCTGGGCCGTGCTTCCTGAGTTTGCTAATACAACTGTCTTGTGAAACAGTGTCAAAAGATGAAATAAAGCCAAGGGGTTTTGGCATCTACTTATTTCCTTTATGTTGAGAGGTTTCTTGTCTGGTATGAAGATATTAAGCAGATTTAACATAATTAGTTCTTGACAAGTCTATGTTGACTGTTAAACATTTTGTCACTTTTTGATTTATGAAACCAAGAGCTGTTTTTGAGGGAGGATCAATAAAGTTTTCCATATACAGTATAATAAACTAGTTCCAATAAACACAGCTTTGTTTTATCCTTCTGCTATATTGCCTTACCAAAAAAAGTAACTGCTCTTGGTCACTTACACCACCAGCTTTGGGAGAAGTTGGCTTGATTTCAGTACGAAGTAAACCATCTTGCATGCAGTCCAGTTTTTTCCCCTGTATTACCAATCTAGTTGTGATCAGAAACCTAATCTAGTTTGCCCCTACGTGTATGATATCTGTCAGTCACCTGATCCTATGTGTCCTCTGCATTTCAGCTTCTGATAGTTTTCTAGTGGGTAGAGAGAACCAAGGAGAACTCTGAGCTGTGCTTCAGCACTTTGCACCTGAATTAATCCATAGGCACTACACCAATGTACATGTGCAAAAGCAGGGTCTGCAAAGGAAAGACTCAACACATTCATATGAATCTTCCCCTGAGGAGTGCTGTGTGCATTTTGGCCACTGCCAAGGGTATGTCCTAATGTCTACTGGATGTTGTGCTGCATCCATTCTGTTGTTCAGGATGCAGCTGAAAAAAATAACGTGCCTGGATCACACATGATTCATGATTAAATTTCTTGACCCTCAGATGTCTCTTTATTCTTTGTTAGTCTGACTCAAAAGTATAAACTGTAGGGAACACTTTTCCTACTGGGCATGTCATATGAAAACTTATATGTCTGTTTTGTGTCTGCCTGCAGGCATACTGACCCAATTCAGGGTTGCTAGGGGTAGGACTAATGTGGGTTCTAATTGCAAGCCTTTGGGATTTTACTATGTGCTTTCAAGAATAATTCTCTGGATAATTTGGTAGATTTGCTTTATTCAAGGAGTTTCTGCTATTCTACATCCTTCCTCTCACATTAAGACTTTAAAAAGTATCCTGCAGTTTGTTTATAGTTGTATTTGTTGTTGTTGTTTAGAGAGGACAGACTAAAAGCCAAACAAACGAAACCAGAAAGCAGTTTATTAGTTTACTGTGGTTCACCCAGCATGTCAGGGATAAAGGCCCCAGAGTAGCCTGCTGTACAAGTGTGAGCAACTGAATGGCTGACAAAGGAACAGACTTACACCACAACTTTCCTTCATTTTGTGCAGTGAAAAGCTGCCTTCTCCTTTCCCAATTGCTCATCTGCTGTTGTTTTGCCAGGAATTCTTCATGCTTCTAAACCCTACGATCTTCACTCTTTAAACATACCTAACCTGTCCCTTATATGGGAAAGCCACATGGGTTGACTGTAAATCTCTTCCTCTCTCAACAGTGGTCCAGTAATGAAATTTTGGGTATCATTATCTGTGAAGAAGGGCTCTTCTTCTAATAATTGCATTATATGATGTCCATATGGTGTAAGGATCTACCTGCTGTCATGCTGAAAAAAGGCAGAAGCAAGAGCAGTTGACAATCATGACTTAAGCATTTGCCCTAACAAGAAGAAATTGTTTCCTGACCTTAAAAAAAGCACTCAGTCATATGCACAGCATCCTGAAACATAGCTTTTTGTAATGTAGCCATGGGGAGGGATGTGCTGCTGAAAGGAATCGAATTCACGGAAAAGCCCTGGAGAGCTTAAGAGCAAAGGCAAGAGAAAACCAGAGCCAAGTGGCTCTCGGGTTTCCTTAAACCTGAGTAATGGAGGGGGGAAAATCCGGAAAAGCAGCATCTGTATCTCCAGGTCTGCTTCTCTTGGGTGCTGTGTATCTTAGTCCCTACTTGCACAATCATCAGATCTTCTGATTAATGCAGTGGGAACCCGTTTAGTGTCTTGAAGTGTTGTGTGCATTATCATTCTAATGTATGAAGTAAGTTTTGATTCACAAGTGCTGATCTTAATGTGAAGCATTAAGGTGCAGCATACTGGAGATTATACTTTATTACTGAACCACACATTCATCTAAATATCCGAAGATTGGCAATTTCAGCATCTTTTTTTTTTTTAAAGCTGAAAACATTCTTAAATAGTGCTGATGTTTCCAACTTTCAGCACACTGTTTCTGAAAACAGTTTGTTATACTACTTTCACATGTTTGCTCCTAGCTTGGAGCTTTGAGAAAATTAGGAAATAATTTGGGCAGAGTTACAAAGCAGTGAAAAGGGACTTTTAGATTATGGAATGCTTTCTAAACCATGATTGTTTGACTCTTTTACCCCCATATGGCTGTTACTCGTTTTGTAATGTTATGGTATTGCTAACTTAGGGCTTCCTATAGGCCCAAGACCTGAGACTCATAGGCAGCAGAGTGAGGCCAGTGGAAGCAGACAATGACATCAATATGGTGGGAAGCTGATTCCTGCCCTTCATTCCTATAAATGCACTTCAAAATCCTAAAAAAAAAAAAAAAGAAAAAAAAAAGTTGTCTGAGTTGTCTTCTGATTCTCAACACACATTTCTTAATGACTTATTCCTTTTTTTGAAAATAATAATATTAAAAAAAAGTAGAAAGTAGCGAGGACTTTCTGTTTAAGTAGGTTTGTTTTCATGTAAAAAGAAAGAACAACAAAGTGACCTTCCACACATGCATAGTCTCCACTATGTACTTGCATGTAGAGATTGGTGGCACCCATACAATAGCTCCCATTCAAGGAATTCCCAAGATTCACCTGCAGGATGAGAGAGGTCATATCTCTTCTATGTCTTCATTTTGATAGTTGAGATGAGAAAAGCTCTCCCAGTCTCTTTTTGTAAACTGTGCTATCGAAGTCCATGAATATCCTGAATTCCCTTGCCTGCACCCATCTAAGTTTTTATTATCCCTGTTTTTGAATGTGAGTTTATACCAGGTGTTTGTTTTATTTTTATATTCTACTAGATGTCTAACTATCTAGAAACACTAAAGCCTTTTCCTGTTATGAGGTGTTTAATTTTTCTGATTTTCTTTCCAGCCTTCCTAGAAAACATTTCTAGAAACCAATTTTTTTTATTATTACTAAAGAAATGCAGCAGATTGCCCGAGTAGTGGCACTTATTAAAAAAAAAAAAAAGTACAGTGTTTTACTACTCTGTGGAATGTTCTTGGGCACTGCTGAAGGTGATAAGTCATACCAGGCATTAAAAGCTGTGTCTTGTATTTTTTAGTTACAGGTCCAAACTACATTTATTTGACTGCTGGCTTTTTATTTTTTTATTTCTAGCACTTAAAACAGATTTTTTTAAAAAAAAACATGATTTTGATAGCCACATGTACTACATAAATAAGTGGGAGTGCCAAATCTGTTCCTTAATATTTTTTAGTTATTGTTTTTTTAATACCCCAAAGCAACTACAACTGCCCCTACCACTACCACTCTGGTAGATAAAGTAAATGTTCTTAAAGTCAGTTCTGCAGGGCTGCAATTCTTGGCAACAAAACAATTTTGAACACTAGTAAGGAAATTTATGGATTTCAATTATAGCTTGTAGTGTATCATAATTCTAGTTTTATACTCTGTGCAGTTCATTGTTTTGGATTTTTAATGGGAATAGAGCAGTAATCATAAAAGTGATTCCAAATGCACCTAGTAATTACAGAGATTTGCTGTTGCCTTTGCATTAAAAATGATGATTTACAATCAAAAAAAATTAGTCTGTGGTTTTACTTAATATACTCGTGCTATTACACTGCTTATTAGTTATGGTCAGTGATTTAGAGCTTAAGAGCTACATGTTAGAAAGCTGTAAAATTATTTATTCTTTAATAGATAACAGTAAATTTAAAACACATATTAATTATCATCATGTACTTCAAAGAAAGCATATGTAGTTCTCTGTATATTCTTTTGTTGCTGGAAATTAACTACAAGTAAATAAAGTAGATGGATTACAACTGAGTTGTAGATATATATATATATATATATATACATATTTTTTATTTCTCTTAGTTTCTGTTAAGGTCCACAGATTTTGAAATTAGATGACAGACTCACTTCTGTCTAGTAAGTAATGTGAAGTTCTTTTTTTCTTCACCTCTCCCTATACCCTAAATACATACCTAGCTACATATGAATTATTATAAGGTAGCTAATACACTGAAATTGTGAGCACTTAATACCATATAGAAAGAAGGAAAACCCACTTCACCCACAAATAATGTATAAATTCCTTTGGAATAAGGTAACAATATAGATGGGTTTTGCTCGCATGTCTCCTTCCTGTTCATTTTCTTCCTTTCCTGAATGTTTCTTCTTTTCTGATGCCTTCATGCATCAAACCTTATGGCAAACAGATTACCACATTTAAGAAGTGTTATTTCTGAATTTGGAAACCATAAGAGTTAACACCATTGTAACAATAGCGTGTTTCTTCTCAAGCATTAGCATAAGCAGCACTATGCCCTTCTTATTAAACCTGGATTTTAACTAAGATAGTGATCAGGTACATTAGCAGTCAAGTCACGATGTAAAACATACTGGTGTAGTTACTGATTATATAGCTGTTTATTAGAAATACTGGCTGGAAAATTCAAAACTAGAGAAGTTTCTGAACTGTTGTATGGCAGTGCTTTGTTTCCATAAGCTCTCATAGAATGAGTGTCCCAATTAATTTTGACCTATAGTGTTACTAGAATAAACCTAAGTCCTTTATTTTAACTTGTGGGTTTTTATGTGGAATTCATAGTTGACTAAAGTTTCAATCACTGTCTTGCATTAACAGACAGTTTTATTCATCTTAGTATTTGCAAAATATCTTCAATGGTGACTTCTGGAAATTCTCATTACCTTAACTCTTCTCCTCACTTCTTACCCCTTTCTAGTGTTTACACACTGGCAGATTCTTTACACCTTAGCACCTTGTTTAGGTGATTATGATAGAGTGAGATGGGGCACACCATAAAATCAGAATAACAAGATTTTATCTTTATCATGGTTAAGGACTTAAACATTTGTCAGTACAAGGAGGAGAGATGAAACCCAAATCCTTGTCAGTAAAGTTTGTTTTTTTCAGCAGGATGTATTCAGCTCTTGACATAGTTGGATATTTTTTAATTAAAATTAGGATTCTGAAACGTTTCGTGGGAGGATTCCAGGTTGATTTCTGATGGAGCCTGGCCCAGGCTTCCAGCAGAATCCCTCTGGTCTGTAAAACCTCATCTGTTCATTTCTTCTTCTGATCTTCTTCCTCACTGGAAAACCTAAGAATTCCTAGCTGGTATCTGGCTCCAATTTCTGCAGCCAGTCTCTTATATAACTACAAAGCCCAGATGGGTTTCTGTTGTGTAGCCAGAACTTCATCATCTGAAGGCTAGGTATTCCCTGTTAGGGCGAGGAAGAGTTTTCTCAGGAGCCATATATCCTGCAAGCCCTCACAGCTGCTCAGTGAGACTGCATACTTGTGTGGCTAAAGATGCCTTTTGTCACATCAAGTTTTAACTACTGTATTTCAGCTAACACTGTGAAAATAGAGTCTGAATCTGACCTTCATTTTACACCTAGTTCAAACCATTTGTGTTTGTTTTGTTGTTGTTTTGTCTTTTTTTAAAAAAGCCTTTTTATGCAGTTTTATTTTAAATCTATGCTACCTTCCTTCTTTTGTATGAGCACTCACACAAAAACTTTGTGTGAGAAGTATTAGACTGGGATTAGTCCCATGATATGCACAAATCTGTGTTCATGCATATGGGTGCCATAAATCAGGAGACGGGGTAGAGGCAGGGAGGAGACAGGAGGGCTGGAGGGAATTCATAAACACTTCTTCAGAGTCAGGATTTGCCTCTGCCTCCTTAAAGTATCTGACCCTTCATCATGTGTGCTGTAGATTTGTGTTTTGTGAGCAGGATTATTTCAGCCAAGTATTAACTGGAAGGCGTAGGGAGTGATGGATGAGTAGCAAACAGCCCTGACAGTCCTTTGCTCAAACTAGCTTTTCTTCCATTTGTTAAGAGAGTTCAAGCCTGCCTGTTTCAAAATAGCACTGGATTTTCAGAAATAAAACCAAAGGGCAGAGTTTATTCTTCTTTGATATGGATAGTGGATTGTGTGCTGGATGGGTTAATACTTGCTGTTAATAATTCAGTGGTTTCTCTGTTTAGACTCACTTTTTCTGTCCTTCCTGTATCACATTGGAAAACAAAGTCCTCAAGTTCCCAATAAGTCTGTAAAGCACAAACATCTGCTGGAGTCATGAACTGTGGATTGACTGTGTCTGGTAACAGGTCAAAGGCAGCTGATCATGATGCTCCTTCTCTTAATTACTTTGTCACATGTCACTACAGTTCCATGGAGGGAAAGGAGACACTTCCTTTATAACAAGGAAATAAGATAAACAGCAACAAAAATGGGGATAGGCTGCCAGTATGCTGCTGCTCTTAGTTTCACTTAATCCTAAATGTTATGTGGCATTCTTTCTTGCTAAGGTCTCAGTATCTTTTTTCTACAAAAATCTATGGTTCCAAGTTCTAGTTTTAAAGGCTGTTCTTTTTTTTATCCTTCTAGTAATTACTCAAACTGAATATAGGTCAGCTTTTCAGTTTGTATGTTCCTTCTGTCACTTGCAATTTCTCTAGCCTTATACTCATCTACCCTAGTATCAATATTCTTTTTTTAATGTCTTCCTAATGAGTGCTTTTATGGAGAAAGATAAGGAAGACATATACTTTGGACTTGTGAATGGCTTGCAAAAATGTAAAGTGGTCAGACTTCAAATGAATCTATTACTTGAAGCCTAGCCTAGCAATAGAAATTATATTTGAGGGCTTTTTTTTTTTTTTTTTTTTTTTTTGACCTTCAAGGGACAGTAGTTAACCATAGCTAATCTTTATAGTAGCAAAATCAAAGGCATGTTAATACATTGTTAACACTGAAGCTTTTATAAAATTCTGCTCCAAAAGGGATTGAATATGTAAGTCAAAAATGTATTACATCCTGTTAACTCCATATTGGTCATTTAGCCTGTGATGCTTAAATAAGGCATTTCTGGTCTGTGAGGTGGAATAGAGCCGTGGCTGTCTAACTAGAACAACCTCTGACTGCAGAAAGGGAAAAGCAGACTTCTTCAGATTAAAGCTAGCTAGACAGTAGCAGTAATGTCACATTTTAGACTACAGTGTCAACTGTGAATTTCTGCTGGGAATTTTCTGGGCAGCAAGGTACATACAGTGGGCAGATGTGCAAGTTACACTTTCACTGTCCTGGAGCTGAGCTGCTGCTTCTCAAGTACTCTGAGTCCCCTGAGCATTTCTCTCTCTGACAGTGTAAGACAGCAACAGTTTCCTGTGCAAAACAGCCCACTGCAGCTGTTTGTTAACACTTAATATAAAAGTGAGTGGTTGCCTTCAGTCATGGTAAATTATGTTAGCCTTTTAAGATAAAATATTCTGAAATCAGCTGCATTTACATGCATTAGCTGAAGCTGCCTAATGAGTTCAATTAATTATCATAATTTGCTAAAGCATCATTGTTTTGAGGAGTGAGACTGCTGGGCAAGCCTATAGGCTCAGAAAGGGATATTTGAAGTACCTGGCCTAAACTAGCGTAGGCAGGGATTAACTGACTATTTATTAACTTCAGAAGTAATAAGACCTGACATGGAATTTCTTGAAGATGCTAGTGGCCTTTAGTCTTTGTATATAAGGGAGATCTTTATGTCTGCTAGGAGGCAGAGGCTTCTCTTATAAAGATTTACATGAACTTCACCCCAAGTCTGAATTATGTTACAGTTGGTGTGTATGAGACTGGAGTGTAACTTCTTTCTGTACTTTAATATAACCTAGTAGCCAAAGCTTTTAACAAATTTTCAAATTGTGAATTCTGTATAGGTTGCTTGGCAGCACTGTTAGGTACCTGCATATGGCAGTCAGGGCACTGGTAGCAGTGGAGTCTGCCATGTTCACCACCATTTCAGATGTCTGGGCACACTCTGTTTCCTGATGCCAATGACTGCTGTGACCATGTGTGAGTGCACACTGACCTTCCTGGGCTGCCTCAGGGATTTGTGCTTTTTTCTTCTGCAGAGATGGAGATGAATTCTGCCTGTGTGGCTAGCAGAGTATAAGGTTGGGTTTTTTACTTGGCTGCTCACAAAAGTTGAGGGGCAGGATTCATCCCTGATTTAATGTACCAAACTTTTGAGGGCTCACTGTGGAATTGAATCTGGTGTGGTTTATCCTGTGTGTCTTTTCAAAATAAAACGGTGGTAGCAGGATAAACAGTATTCATTAAAACAAATATTGTAAATTTTAGGGTATGTGTTTGGTAAATAAGACTGTCACTAGGTAGAATTATGGGGCCTTTACGAAAATTGAAACACTGCATTATTTGCTTTCGGGTCAATTCTTTAATTACTCTGGATGTAGTCACTAAATTGCACCTCAGCCATCCCTTCCTCTGTTTCTTGTATGTGAAACCGCTGTGACTTGTATGGGAAATAATATGTAGTAGACACTTGGCCTAAAAATAATTTTAAAAGATGCAATTTTAGAGGCTAAGCTGGAACTGTAGACACCTGTGACTGATCAGTGTTAGGACACATTCAGTACTGAAGCCTAGCAGGAACATTTATTAATCATTCAAAATCTTGCCTCTTAATTTAGTAGAAATGTTAGTTTACTGTGAGAGCATTTGCTTCACCAGCACCACTTGTTTTCGAAAACCTTGTAGATAAATGATGAGTGTGTAGTAGGGGCCATATGGGTGGAGAAGAAGTGTTGAAAGCCAGAGTAATTTATTACAATCAGCTTGTTCTTGGAACAGGTGAGGTAAATCATTAGTTGCCAAGGACATCTCGTGAGTGTGCAGAGAGGCAATACATTAACTGAGGAAAAAGCAGAGGGCGACTTTAATATTCTCTTGTTCTAAGTATAAATAAGCGAGGAAGAGAAATACGGTACAGATTGAACATTCTGCCTCATAAGGACTGGGGGTCGAGTGTCTTGTTGTTATTGTGGCAGATGTATATTGCTATGAACATCTAAGTTTTATTTGTCCTGCTACTTGTCACAGGTACAAAAATGAGCTCTTTGGAGGCTGTTTTCTGATTATCCTCTTGTTCTTTTATCAGGTGCAGAAAACTCTTGTCTGTAATTGTAAAACTTTAAATTCTGGTGGCTTTTCTTGTCCTGATTTTAAAACCAGCAGTTGTTCTAATTAATTGGATGACAAAAGCTGTTTGAATGTTTTTTTCTGACAATATTTGGGGGGCATTTATTAAGTATATGGGATTCAATACTACATTTTTTTAATGTTTGTTTTTCACATGAAACAGCAACCGTTGTTATAGTTTACAAAAAAAAAGCTTGAAGTGGTCAATTTAGAATACTTCATCTAAATAGTTAGATTACTTCATCTGGAGGTGTTTAAAATACACGTAGATGTGGCACTTAGGGACATGATTTAGTGGTGGACTTGGCAGACTTCAGGTAACTGGAGGCTTCTACATATCCTTTGTGTTTGTTTCTACCCTGAACGTAGACGCACTAAACTTCTTTTGATTGTGATTTGTTGCAACTGATTGCTTCCAGATCTTTTTCCAATCTGTGATGAGAGACAGCAGCTTTCCCCCCTATTGTCCGTCTGCCTACATGCACCTTCAAACCAGATCCCCACTCCAGCTATGTGTCGTGCAACATATAATGCATGACACACAGTTTGCACAGAACTGATCTCGTTATGTTCAAACAACTCTGAAATAAATCAGACCTTGACTGCTGCATGGGATCTCAAATTATGTGATTTCCATCCTAATCAAATTACTTTTTCTAGGTATAGTAACATTTCAAGTTATACTGATACTTAATTTTCTTCATACCATCAAGCTGTTCAAACTGGCTTTTGTAGATGATGTGCAGAGAATCTCTACATTTTGCTTCTCTTCCTCTAGACTGTTTCAAGAATGACCTTTTCCCAGTTTATATATTCCAATTCTGATAACTTGTAGTTCTTTGTTGTTTCTGATCCCCTATGAAGGATGCTGCCCAACCAAAGAATGATGCCTTTCTCAACTTAGATTTCCATTTGTCCAGACAAGAATATGAACTTGTTCAGGAGGCTATTTGTTTGAGGGTCTCAGGCTCTTGTCTTTCCAGCCTTTATGCTTTCTAGGTAGGGTGGTATACTTGGGAAGGGAACTGATGGATCATCCTGGCCCTCTAAGAAATCTGTATAGAGATTGAGAGCAGAGTAGTTGTATGATTAGTCTAAGAGCACTGCTATTTGAGTAAATGTGCCAATCAATTGAAGTGTTTGTCATGGGGAGATTTTATTTTTTTCCTAATGCTCTATTTTTATCATATTCTGTCTCTTTTGCCTCCTCTCTAGTTCTTTAATAAGGAACCCAGATGACTGAGTTAATAAATAACTTGCATCTTCCTCCTGCTCTGCATACTAATCCATTTCTTTGCAACTGCTGTGTCCAGTAGGCAGTTGTGATTGGCTCTGGGATTTTTTTTCTAAACTACTTGGATCTCCTCTGAACTGCTCAGCCAGTGCTTTCCCGCTGCAGTGGGAGGCAGGAAATGTAATCTCTGATTGGTGTCGAGGAGATGCAGTGTCCTGCTGAGGGCTCTGTCATTAGTCTCCCTCTGTGTCTCAAAATCAGAAGATTCTTTTTTCTAGTGATAAAATATCAGTGATTGGAATGCCTCTGTGGCAGCATAAAGAAATAACATATGAAAAAAGTCATCGCCTGATGATGAATTCGAGAAATATGATATGTCACAGATGGCAGAAGGGCTGTAACAGATAAATGGATGCAGTTAAATTCAGTACTAAAAAACAATCAAAACTTCTCAGTAACAGATTTGGTTCGATTTCTCATTACTCTATATGTGAAAAAAGAAGGCATTTGGGAATGCATTTGGGAATGAAGACTGTTTCCTGAGTCTTAAAAACCAACACTAGGCATGTGTATTGAAATGGACATAGCTTTTTTATTATTATTACTACTAGTATTTACATTTAAGCACTCCAGGTTTTATTAGAGGATGAAAAGGCAGTGTGTCACCTGTAAACTGAAGGGCAGTCGTGGAGCTGGAGTCAGGAAAACAGATACATAATTGCAACCGAATGCAACGTTTGTGTATTTGTTTATGTAATTATGGGTCTATATGCATTTTTTTAAATTTCCCTTGTGCTACTTCAGTCCCAGGACTGAATAGCATTATTTGGTGCACAGACTTGATGCCATCATCTGCCCAAGATTGTTCTGTGTGTTGTGTGTTTGTGGTTCATCTAGGAGCAGCAGGTCTCAGAACATAAGAAATTTTTCAGGATGGTAGGAGGAACCGGAGGCTAAAAAGTGTGGACCAGCCCTTCATGGGAAATTTTCTGGACAAAAATAGGTTATATTCTGATCACAAACTAAGAGATCAATGTGAGAGGGAGTCAAGAGCCATTTAACAAAAAACAAAAAAGCCAAAATCTTCAACATTAGTCACAGTAGCTTTATCACAGATTATTATTTTATTGCAGTTAATTCTATATTTCTAATATCCTTTCTAATTTAAATGTGCCAAATTCAGTCAACACTGAACAGTTTGGGAGACTGCTGGTAAAGAACTGATGTGCACCTTAGCTGAGATTTGCTGATTTTGTTATTGAGTATTTGGGTATTGAATGGCCCTGTTTAGACTACAGAGGATGCAGGCTGAAAAATCTCCAGTATGGTACACGGTGTAGTGATATTTTGTTAATGAGAATAATATTTGTACCAGGCTAAAGCTTGCTGCCATGCTGCTTAACAATTGAGTTAGGGAGACTGTCTCCAGGACTTAGTCTCTGAATAGAAAAAAAAAAAAAAAAAAAAAAAGTAGACCTGATAAATATTAGAACTGGGACTAAATTTTCCAGGTTGCTAACCTGTCTTTCTTTGAAGCTATGCTGACTGTTGATAAAGGAAACTGGGGACCTGACTCCTAGCTCCTGTCTTTGGTTCAGCACCTGTGTGGTTTTCTTCTGGGAATCTTCTTTTTGCTTGGTTCTTAATGTATTTGTAATTGTAATGGGATATTGGCAACAATGTATCACCCAATTCAGACCTTTTGCCAAGCGATGTAATTTTTTTTTATTTTGCTTGGACTATACAGAAAAAACAAAGATTTTTCATATTTCCCCCTTCAGCCAGTTAGTCTTGAGGTCTGGATGAGCTGGCTGGCAGCCTCCTAGCTCCTATCTGCTTCTTCTTTTAACCCCGTCTACTGTTGTCCCAGTAACCACTGTCATTTTGCTTGATGCTTCAAACCCTCTCAGTGACCAAGCTATTTTTCTCACTTAGCAAGTGCTAAGTTTTGGAGTGTTATATGCAGTATTTTCAGTGACAGTAACCTGAGCATAAGTAGAATACTAAAATTGAAAAAAAAGCCTTTGTTGGACTTCAAGTAAGCAAAGACTTAATATCTCTCCAGAGATGGGAAGACAGTAATTCTTTAGAACATAATTACTAACTACTTTGCTATGTGCTACTGTTGGCTTTTGTTTTTGATGAACAGTGGTTTTGGTGTTGTTTTTTTAAACAACACTGTTGCCCAGTATCAGTGGTTTCAAGTTAGTGTTTAGTGTTCCAGCAGTTTGTATTTCATGGGAGTTGAGAAAGGGCCAGTTCATAGTTAAGAAATTTCTTGTTTTTCCAGCCAGTGCAGCCGTATTTCTGAAGCAGAAAAATATATACAGATCTAAATTAGATATTTATTTTCCTTTTTGAGGAAACTGATTTTAGAATAAATTGATCACTTCCAACAAAATGCTTTTTGTACAAAGTAAAAAAATATTTTAGTAGATTTCTGTATTATTTTTAATATGTATTTTATCAGCAGTGATACTTTTAAGGTTTTGTGAATGTTTATTAATATTGTATGTGATGATTTATTTTTTCCCTTTAATCTGTAGGTTCTGTTATCTCTTGATCTAGATGCCTACTTAGTGAACAGGTAAAGGTACTTGATTATTTGGAGGTCTTTATCAGTAGATCTCAAATGTCTTACAATGGAAATAAGTACCATTTGACAGGTGATAAAACTTATGAATAGTAGCAAAATAAATTGCCTGAATGTGCTCATTAGATCAGTTGAAGATCTGTAAGTTAAACAGAATTTTCTTGTTATGCTCTCTTGGCTTTTTTCCAATAAAAAATACCTCCTTGTGTAGCCATTTTTTTCTGAAGTTTCTGTTTTTCCTGAAGAAAATAGCTGGCAGTTACTAAAAATAGTGACAGGTAGCATACATATGTGCTTATCATGCTATATATAGTTCTCGCCTGCTCATGACACTTTCAAAACACTAATTATTCTAATTATCTGCAAGGTTAATAAACTTATCTACAAGGTTATATTTTATTATATGCTATAAGTGTTATTAATACTCCTAATAATCTAAAACATTAATATAATTTTTAAATTCAATCAGACAAAGCTCTTTCCAATGACAAAAATGCAAACAAAACCTCAAGGGAATTTGGTTTATATAAAGTGAGATTTCTTTTCTATACTGTTTAGTTGTGAGGGTTTTGTAAGACTGAGTAGGGGTCAGTATTGGCTTTTTTAAAACGTCAGAGCAGTTATTTTTGGACTAAGCACAGATCAAATTAAGTGGAATTAAAATTTTCTTTCTATGTTAATAAAAATGTTTTGTATATATAAATTTGGTTTATTTCCACTGAAATGGAATATTTCCATTGTACATACCTTGCTGGTCCCTTGCTGCATATATTCACTTTTCCTGTGGGCTGTGTTGTCCTGCTGGCACTTCCACTTTATTGGAGTTTTTATATACCCAAGTCTTCCGTCCTCTCATGTTTTGATATAAACTGACCTTGTACTCTGAAGTGCTATAGCTGTTCCTTTTCCATACAGGAATCCTAGAGATGCTTCAGTCCTGGGTGAGACTGACATTCCTGTGTGTTGGTGAACATTCTCTGGTTTGTGAAGTCTACAGATTCCACTTGCTCCTTTTTTAATGTCAGGAAAAATAGTAAAGATCAGTCTTGGGACTGATTATGGAAGAACACCAGCAACAGCTTTGTTTACATTGCATAGTTCCTTTTTCCATATAACCTGGCTGTGTCTCTGCTTTCAAATTCGTGTCTTAATCACCCTGCTGTCCCTCTAGGAAACAAGATGAATTTGATGTAAATATAGAGAAAATGTGAGACTGAACAGATGAGGTGTTAAACCGGGGAGATCCGGCAAGGATTTTGGATGTGTGTGTGAATGAGGGGAAAGCATCCTGGGGACATAATGGTGGTGTATTTTCAGAGAAGACTCTGTTGTTCCACATGAAATTCTGTTCAAGAAGCCGAAATTCTGTGGAACTGGAGGAAGTTTCCACAATTATGAAAAGCAGATCGTCTAGTTCTCCAAATCCAGGCACAAACCTCTGCCTTGAATAGTTGAAGAGTTCATGCTTTCTTGTTCATGTCTTCTGGCCTCATGTATCCTCTGCTATTGAAAATGTAGCCAAGGGAGTTTTTAGTGCATATCTTAAATTTGCACTCCATCTTATGAAAACCTTTTTTTTTTTAGTGACTGAATAAATTATTTCCTACCTCTTTCAGCAGACACTAAGCCTTGCTGTTATTACTTCCTCCTTTTTTCATTAATTTCTATGTGGTAGATTCAGTTACTGAGATAACTCTGTATTTGTGGCATCTTCAATATAGCACTGTTCTTCACTCAGCTCCTAATTTGTATTTAAGCTTAATATGCTACAGGAAAGTTTTGGTGGTCTTCTGTGTGAGTGCCTGACTTGACACATGCTGTGAGCAGCCCAGCAGTAGGAGAATGTTTATAATGGAAAATTAAGCGTAAGTCTTCACAGGGGGGTCATATTTCTGGGTTCCACTTACTGAAGTTCCTCACATAGGCTATGACTTGTTCTTCTGACTTCAAAGCTACTTACCTTGTATACACTTACGGGGGAGTTTTCTTTCTATCATAACAGATTGAAACAGAGCTGGAGAAAAATACTAAGGATCAGGAGGTCCTTTCAAAGGATTATTTTCAAGAGCAAACATCAGGGCCTTGTTTTTTTCTATCTCATATACATGTTTAAAAATTAAATATGGCCATGCATGCTGTAGACATCCACTGTAATTTTTAAAGTTTGACATCTCATCACTTGACTTCTGATCTCACTATTGACTTAAGATAAAACATATTTTGCTTTGTTTAAAGTATTATAGTTTAGTCTTTGTCACTGAATTTCACTAGCAAAGGATGGGAGAGTTTTCACTAGGAAAAGTGGGGGTTTACTGTGGAACAATACAATATAATTTTTATATTGCATTAAAACCTTGTTTTATTTTTTATTTCCATTACTTCAGTATTTTACTTTATTTTGTTTAAGTGCCACAAGCAGTGTTATCATGATCATGAGTGAAATTCTGTATCATTCATCTAGCATTTTGCAGTTGCACTACATAATTTGATAGAATACCAGATCAATTAATGGCAGCCTAGTAGTTAATATACTGTCACCAGCAGGCAGTTATTTCAGGTGTGACTTTTTTCAATTACTAAAAATCGTTCAGTGGTTTAATGAAATTTACAATAATAGTATAATGAAAAAAATATGAGAAGAATATGCTTTTAATGTATCTGAGTATGCTTTGAAAAAAACTGGTGTTCTATAGACAAAGTTTTTCTTCTTGATGGCAGGGGGAAAGCTAATTAAAAAGTCTAAGGATACTTTCAGAATATGTTGGGTTGCTTTCAGTAGAAAAATAAGGGGAAGGTGTTTGTCTACCAGAGCATGAGATCATCTAAAGGTCTGCATATCTGGGAATACCTCCTATATGTGCCTCTACTCTTGAAAAATCTTCATCAAAGTATGTCCTCATGCTGACTCCTCCAGAATAGGTTGAAGCACAGACCTAATTTCCATTTAAGCTATTTCTCAGCTTCTTAGTAAGGCTTCTGTTGGTTCCTGGGAGGCTGCGTGATCTCCTGCAGTGAGCTGAGCGTGAACGTTCAGTTAAAGCTCATGGGGAGCACCGGGGGTCACCTCCCCTCCCCAGCCACCTTCCCCCTCAGCCCAGACTCTCCGCTTGCATCTCCCTGGGAAGAGTTGAGGGAGATGCACCATGCCACACGTTTCTTGAAGGGCCGTCTTTCTGCCTTGACAGATGGGGAATAAATTGTAAATTCTGCTTGCGTTCAGTTTTGCAGGGGCCATCGTTCCAATGAAGGCAGTTAGAACTGTCAACACCTAACAGTGCTTGAAGATAATGAATGTAATATAAACCTGAGAAGCCCGTGAACAGCCTTGGCTTCCCACATAGCAGATGAAATCCACTGTGTCTCTGCATTTCAAGAAAGCCACTTAATCCTATTCAGGCATTCATAATAATACAGCGCTTATGTAAAAAATTCTTCTTCTTCAAAGAAGCGTGTTAATAAAAAGAAGTTAAAAATATTTAGGCATGCTGTGTTTAATATGTTCCAAAACCACTCCAAGGATGTTGACAGCTGGCTGTTAATTGCAGTGCCATGGATAAATATGCCATGATAATGCAGCACATAATTTTATGTAACTTATACACACTTTCCAGTGCATGCTCAGTTTTTCTTGGTGGATTTCAGTAATAAAATATGATGCAGTGGATTTCAGCAATAAAACATGATGCAGTGAGTTTCTTTGTTCTTAATGAAAAACAGCTAAGCTAGTGGAGGGCAATGTAGAAGTGAATTTCATTATCAGTTTGTAATGATTACGATATTTGCTTATTTTCTAGAAGAAATTGTCTTTGTATTTAAATTAATTTTTTGGGTTTTGTTGTTGTGGTTTGCTTTTTTGGGTTATTTTTTCAAAATGGAAAGAAAGTAGCAAGTCTCTTTCAGAAGGACTAAAAGCTGCCTGGGCTTTCAAAATCCTTCTTTGAATTGAAATAGAGTACGAACCATTGGAGTATAAACTAATCCCCAAGGAAAGTATTTAAATGGAGAAATGATCATGAAATGTCTGAAGTAATTTCTGAGGATCATGCATACAGAAATAATTTGTTGTCTGTCAGTGTGTGTGTGGCTCTAACAAGAACAGAGTATTGTTTGAAGACCCTTACAGCTACCACTAGCTGTGGAGCATTCTCTGTGATTTCCCTTTTATTTGACAATTGCAATTTAAGTGGCTTGAGCTTTTTAATTACATGACCTTATGTGGCAGGAGGGATTTGTACTGATAACATGACTTTTGTTGTAGAAATCACATGGATGGCTCTTGAAGCGTTCAGTAATTATTATTAAAAACACGTATATACACACACACAATATTTAAAGAATTATGAGATGTTAGTTTCTGCCAAGAATAAATTTTACTGGAAGAAATGGCTTATATTTACTCTTCTTAGGCATTTCCACCACTTTCAGAGAGCTGTGTTCTTCATTAGCCATCCTAAAGCTGTAGATTTTTTTAGTATATTATTAGTTAAAATAGTGAAGCCAATATGGACAATAGGATGCAACTGAAATTCATCGGTAGCTTGAGCAAACCCACTTGCTGAGCCTTGCTATGCTCTTGATAAGTTGTGGTGTGGGAACACATGAGAAAGAACAAATGAAGGTGAGGAGAATTTTCAGCAGCTGTTGAGGCAGTAGCCCATTCTGTGTACTTCCTTGAAGGTGCAATTCAGAAAGGAATTTCACTTTCAACTTCCTGACATAGCAAAGATGTCCAAATTAAATCTATATGGGGGAAAGGAACTCAGCTCTCCTCTCCCCAGGTGATAGTTACTGTGCCCCAAATGGTTAAAAATCTTACAGCAGCCTGACTGAGATGTTTTCTCATAACCTCTCTGTGGAAGCTCCTCATTGCTACTTCTGTTTTTCTCTTTAATGCTATTTCTACAGAAAGACACCTGCTTTGTTTTGTTTTTTAAACTACAAGCATTTAATTAAAAATAAATTACAACTTCATGGGATGGAAGCTGTACAGCAAATATTTACCTTAATTTTTAATTAATGCCAGTATTTTCTTAGAATTACATATCCCACTGCTAGAGGTTCCAAGAAGTACTGCAAAATCCCCATGTAAAACTGCAAAATCTTGGGTGCATTTCAGCTATTACTTGCATATAAAAATGGGTATTTTATATTGTTTACTCATTTGCGATGTAGAAAGAACAGTTCGTTAGCAGGAGGAATGCATTGGATTTTGGAAATTTGTAAGTTATTTGAAGTGAAATAAACTCTGTGAAGGAATATAGCCAGTGGAGGATACAGATAAAGTTGCTGTGCACAAATAAAACTCATACACTGAGCAATACACTGGCTTTGTAGAATCTGAAAATATTAACACACTTACTTAGTTTGATACAACTGAGCTATTCCCTGCTAAGAAAACATAATTCTCACCCATGTCTAAAGTTAAGGAAATTTTCAGTTGTTTGAAGTGTTAATTCCATGGAGATAGTTTTTTGGAACAGGAGTAAGTATGAAACTGTGATTATTACTTTTTTGCATATCCCACAAGAAAGACAATGCTTTTCTGAAGTAAAAGTTAAGTCAAGAGCAAGAGCTTGGGTGTTCAGTTGTTTGTTGGTTTGGTTTGGGTTTTTTTTGTTTTTTGGGTTTTTTTTTCCTACTTTGCTTTGGTTTACTTTGGGGTTTTTTTTGAGGTAACGGATTGTGTTTGTGTTTTGGAGCTTTTGTGGCTTTTGGTGTATTTGTGTGGGTTTTTTATGAGCACCTCTCTGTGTAATGTGTTGCACATGCTTTGCTGCTACTTTTTTTTTCATTGAAGTCTTCATTTTTGTTGTGGAGTGTGTTATCCCAAACTGGACAACACTAATTACTCCAAATTTTTTCCACTTTGGTCTTGGGCCAACAGCTGCATGCCACAGTGATCAGCTCAAGTCATGGAACAAACCATATTTTACATGTGTTTGATAAATTTATGTATTGTTAAGATAAAACACTGCAGAACTGCAGTGGGCGGTTGACATCAATGTGCACTACTGAACCAGGCCAGTGGTAATTTTTCCCACTGAAAATTGCTATTGAGTCATACAAAGAAACAAGTCAAGTAATCTCTCCATAATATTTAGAGAGACTAAATATCAGAAAGAAGGAAAAGTGAATGATAATAAAAAAGGATAATTTCTGTAACTTACAGCTTTGGGAAGACTTTCAAATTTTATTATTGTTTGTATTAATTTTCAATCAGAAATAAATGGGTTAAACTCTATGTTTAGACCTGGTCTCTATTTTCCAGCCAGTTCTGCCAAGAAGTCATTCCACTGGAACACTAGGAAGGAAATACACTTTTAAACATAATTTAAGACAAGAAAAATCTTTTATTGATGTATTTTGTGTCATTGCTTTTATAAAACTGACAACATTTGTTTCTAAAATGAAACAATCTTTCAAAAATGTGCAGGACAAAGTAGTACATCCGTGGGGCCGAATGTTGGCCATGTCACTGTTTTATGTTTGCATTAATAGTTCTGAGTGTTTAACATTTTTATCAAATAGTTCATATGCTAGTGGCTTAATGCAGCCAAATCCTCTTAAAATACAGAAATCTGCCCAGTCTCTGAAATATCATTCTCAGTCTCATCCAACAACGCAAGTGCTTATAGAAGAGTGTGTGGGGTCTTCATTTTTTTTTTAAATATTATCCTAAAAGTATTCCCCTGTTAGAGTTTTTTTTGTTGGTTTTTTTGTTTGTTTGTTTTGTTGTTTTGGGGTTTTTTTAGGAGGGATTTTTAACTCTGAAACAGATGGTTTATTCTTTTCACACATCATAAGTAGATTGGGTTTTTTCTTTCTGTCTCTTTGCCTGTATTGATGCAGTAGAACTATACTTGATTCTGCTATTTCCATGGACAATATCTTATCCTGGAAATAATTCCAAATTCCATGTATGAGCAGCTACTCATAAGAGTAAGGATCCTGAAACATCATCCTTTTAGGGAAATAAACACAAATAAGAAGCACAATTTTCCCTACAGTGTGTTTATATTTATCATGACAGGCAGAATACCATAGTTTACTCTTTTTCATTCCTTCAGGGTCAACAAGTTGGTTTAATGATGGCAGCAATTTCCTCTCACTTCTCTTTCCTCTCACTTCTCCTTGCAAGGAACCTGCCTGCTTTCAGCATCTCTCAGACTTACTGCATATTCAGTGTACAGGGAAAAATATATTGTATATAGAAATCCAGTTTCCAAATTTTTGTCATTGAGGACATACTCAGAAAGAAAAAAACCTTTTGTGATATTGAATATTTATTGGGTTGCCATTGAAAGTAAATCATGCTTGTTGACTTAAGTGTGAGCAAAGCAGGTGTAGGTTGGTGGGAATGGTCTTGCAGCTACGTGCCAGCTCCAGCCAACAGTGACGTGGGAGACCTCGTGTGTAATAGCAAAAAGGTATAATTTGCCAAATGCTGAAGTTAGCATTTTAAATGTTGACTTGGCAAAGCGAACCACACGCATAGAAGATTGAGGCCTGTCCTTATTGAGTGGAAATATAGATGATTTAAGTCTCACAGTTCATTGTCAAACTAAAAAAGACTTAAAATGTCTGCTCTTGTAAATGAGCTGTTTTTACATACTTAGAGGAGATCATCCAGGACATATGATAGGAGTTTGAACTCAGTTCCCAGGCCTACAACTGAAAACTGTGTTAGTCGACAGATTTATTTTTAAAAAAAGATTTTGGAGAAAAATAATGTTTTGTGGATTGCACTGGTTTACATAGTCTTATGTCAGTGAGATAATTTAAGGTCTGGGCTTATAAAAGTTGAAAAACAAGTCAAATTATCATGCTGCTGAATGTCTAATATGTATTCTACTCACTGTAAGAAGGTTAATTATAAAGGAGAAGCCTTGAAAAAAATTGTAAATGTGATTATCAATCATTTTGCAGGTTGCCTAGGGGCAGTGTGCATTTCTGTAATTAAGGCTGTGTGTTTAACTAGCCCCAACATGGAAAAAAAAATGTCAGTCTCTTAATACTGTGTTTGTGAAGTTGTGTTAATTTCTCTTCTGAACTGTACTACATATATGATATTGTGTCAAACTCAAATATTAAATAGTCATTGCTTATACTATTTTCGGGAGGTTTTATGAAAAAAAATTATATGGAAATGGAAAATTTTCATTTTACATAAAATTTTTGGTGTAATTCTGTCTATAAATCTTAGGTAAAAGTTAACGGTAATTTAAAACAGTTGTAGGTGGTGTTCAGGAACAGGATTTTTGCTTTCTGGAGAAGGAAATGTTACTTTCTTTAAATTATACACCACTAAAAGTTTATATATTGTTTGCTGACTGAGCAGGAAAGAGGAAGACTTTCATAAAGAGTCTTTACATCTCTCTGCCCATGTTGTGAATAATACAAAATATTTCTTTGTGTTGACTTACTGTAGTCTCTTTCTTATTAACCCAGGACAGATTATCCAGTTTTGGGGTTAATCACAGCAGCAGATGGATTTGCTGGTGATAGGCAGGGCAGGCTCTAGAATCCTGGACCACAAGTAGAAACAGAATATTATGTAAGATTTTACCTTCCTGAAGATCTTTTTTTCTGTCACCTTGAAAGGAAGTTTTCTGTGCTGGAAGTTAGGCAGTCCCAGCATACACTGTTTATTATGAAAGAGAGTGGTCCTTCCAAACCAGTCGTGTAGCACAATTGGTATAATTAGATCTTTTTGTCAGACTCCTGTTCAGAACAGTTAGACTGGATTGTTTTGTGTTATTGTAAATCATCCCTGTGTCTTACTGATCAGTCTGTGGCACGGAAACTCTGTGCTTTCCTCTTCTATCATTTTACCTTGCCCTTTTAACTTCCCTACTCACTAATTTTATCTTTTCCTTCAGTTCATTCAGTTGTTGTTTTTCTTCTTGCTGTCTATGGAGGTTATATTCAGGCTCATAAGCTTTAATACCGAGTCATGTCTGCTTCAATGGATATAACATCCAACCTTCTGCTCAGTGTTTCTACTGAGCTGTGACATTGCAAATATAATCAGAACCACTCCAGTGGGTGTCTCTAATACTGTATCCCCCTGAATAAGCTCATCATAGTTCTTTGTTTTCTGATAGTTTGAAAATAAGATCAAATTTAATAGAAAATTGAAAACACACTGTGGTTGGGGTTTTTGGATGAGTTTTAATTCAGAATGCTTTTTGCAACACCAGTTGCTTACAGTGTCCTTCTGAATATTATTAAAAGCAGTGGCTTAATATTCCCTATATAAACTGATAAAAATAAGAAAAAGTCTTTCCTATTTTAATCCTCTCCTTGTTTACAGACACAAATACGGCAAGTGTAAAAAAACCTAGTTGAAAAGTCACTGGGGCTCTTAGTGAGCAGTATATTTTACTGCTTTTTGAACTGTATAATTCATTAAAAATCGAGGCAACAACTTTGATAGGGTTTTTTTGAGAAATTAAACAAATGTGTCATATCAAGCTACAGCAGAAAATGAATACAGTACGTATAGATGTACATTTAAAATGGTGTGTTTAAAGCAGAAGTTAATTTTAAAATCTATTCTGTGTACAAATAACTGAGAGAGACCCTTAAGATCTGTGCAGCAATATTAAGTAAATGATTGCAAAAATGAAATGCATCAAACTAATAGATCTTTTAAATAGATGGTGTTTCAAGGTATAATCTGTGCATTTGACAGCCCTTTACTAGATAAAGCATTCTGAAATACACCTACTTACACAGCAGTCTATGTGGTCTCTTATCTCTTACAGTATTTCCAATAGTTCTTCAAGTCTACCACCTGTCAAAGTGTTTTTGTTGGCATTTACCTTTGTTAAAGATTTCAGAATCCTGCTGAGTTAGTAAGGTTTTATTGACAATAATTATTAGGGAAAATAATTAATATTTTATTTCCTGTTGTATTATGTTGCTTCACACATTGTGTTTCTTAATAGTTTAATCAGAGTTTTCTTTTAAGAGAGCAAACCAGTTTGTTTCAGTGAAGGCATTAAAGGAAGTATGTTAATTTTGAAAATGAATACTGTGTTAAGTGATTTAATAATGTAATAACCATGGTTTGCTTGAGATCAACAGTTGCCTGGGAATGAAACAGCTACCTAATGCTTACATCAGTATAGTAAGGGTGGATACATTAGAAGTGATGTACAGCTCATAAAAGTTAACTTTAAAATTTTCCTAACAACAGAACTTGAAAAAGAATAAAATTTATTCACCCTTCATTTCTTGATCCATTTTGTTGAAAATTATTATGCTCTGCAGTAGAAAATACTGTTTTGGGAGAGAGAGCTAGCAGTTGCAAATGAATTTCATTGGCAATTTGGGGATAAAAATTTATGTGTAAATGCTTGCAAGGATAGAACTGGGCATATTTATATGCTTATGACTAATTTCCGTATGTTGACTGTAACTTGACCTCCTTGAATCTGTTCTCAAAACCAGGAGAAGGATTATAATATTGGCTAAGTTTTAAAATTGGAGCATTTTTAGCTGCTTTAAAAGGGACAGGATTTTTAAGCAGACTTTTTTGCTTGCTTTTCTTGTTAAATTTCCTATGTAGTGCAATGCTGATCAGCACTGAGCACAAGCACCTTAAACCCCTTTCATTGAACAGTATGTTCCTCAAAATAGGGTTATGGGAGGGTGAAAGGTTTGAAATGCTGTTAAAATAACATTAAATGAAGTGGTCCAAAGGAATAGACTTTTTGGATCTGTGTGGACACACATCCATGTAGCAGCAGTCTATGTCTCATGCTGTAAGCTGTACTCTAGGGAGCCTGGTATGTGTCCTGTACCAGATATTTCCTGCTCAGTGCCCAAAAATCCTCAGGCTTTTTAAAAATTCATCTGCTTATGTAGCTAGAGTATTTGGTGCATGTCCCCTGCACCTCCCCCCAAAAGACCTGTGTGCAGGTGTTGTAAATGCAGATCATGTGGCTTTTTCATAGATTGCCTTTACATTGGTGCCTGAAAACTTGAAACCTATGTTGCCCAGGTCAAACTTGGTTGCCTGGCAGATCTATGAAAGCAAGAGTGTATTTGGAGAACAGTGTAAAAACATGTTTAGCTACAGGAGGCTTTTTTTTTTTGTGTGTGTGTGTGTGTGTGTTGAAGTTCATTTGAACACCATTGTTATAATAATAATTTTTAATATTCCTGTTCTTAAAATGCACAGTTGTTATTGAGAAAACTGTTTCTTCATCTAACCTTCTTATACCAGGTTACACTGTTACTGGTTACCCGGTTACTCTATTACCCTTTATGTTCACAGGGGAGCCAGGGGATTTTCACCATTAAGATTAAAAGTTTTAAAACCCTAGCTCAGAAGTACAACTTTGCCTTGTCAGTACTGGTAGGGTCATTTTGAGGAACTGTATGACATGGATATGGGATCTCGGTGACATCCTTAGAATCCTCCATCCACAGAACAAAAAAATTAATATCTTTTTCACTTCACTGCCTAGATGTGAGCCCTCTACACTAGCATGGACTGACTTTTAAAAAGTGCATCATTTGACTATGTTCTCTTTTCCCTGAAAGAATATACTCTTTTTTTAAACTACAAAACCTACATATTTTCTAAATACTCAATTCATTATTATAAAAGATTTTATAAGAACAAGTACAAATTTTTTACTTAGTTGTGAACTTTGCTTATGACTCTACTATTAAAATAGATCAGTAAGTAGAATTTTCCATCAGTGTGTTACTTCTAATTTAGGAGTTAATTACCACTAAAATTTCACAAATATAAGTCACTTATAAATAACTTTCAGTGTGTAATAGCATACCAATGCTTTGATTTTATTTATAGGGATGAAGCAGAGCACAAAGAGCTACAGATTTCTGTTGAAAAATCCTTGAGTTATTGTCCTTGTGTATGTTAAAGGCATAAGGACAAGTGAGGGAAGAAAGTTGGATTGTAATGGAAGTAGTGGTGTTTGGTTACCCTTGATTGTGTTTAGTTTGGCAGTGTTGCAAGGGTAGACTCATGATGAGATATACGTTTTTCCACTTTCTGTTGCACAGTGTATAACATGTTTTCTTTGGAACCAATAGAGAAAAGTAAATGTCATGCGATACACCCGCTACACCGGTGTTTAAGTCCACCCTCCTCTCCCTGTAAAACTTGTTACTATGCTACTCAAACTGAGAACAAGTTGTTAAAAATTCACCAAAAGCCATGTGCCTTCCTTCTTGGGATGAATGTAAAAGAGGAAAATGCTTTCTTGTGAGGGTTTTTTTGGTTTTGTTGTGTTTTTTGTTTTTTGGGTGGTTTGTTTTGTTTTGGGTTTTTTTGAGTGCTTTTTAATGGATATTTTACAGAATAGAAAATGAAGCAGATGTTTCAACAGATGTCACAGGGGGCCTCTGGAGGGAATGGCTGTTCCATGCACTGACAGCACTAGAAAACTTCCAAAAGAGGGGAAATCCAGAATTGTGCAATCTGAGGTCCAGTGAGCTAGAACTCAAAGGTTTGAGCTATTGAGCTGCAGGTTTAACTTTTATTCTTGTGTCAGGACACAAGCACAGAGGCTTTCATCACAAACAGTATTAGTCCTCCTTTGGTGGCAATGAAATGTTAGTAAGGATTGCAGCAGACCCCTGCCAGTTCTTGTACAAAATGCTCCATCTCCAAGAGGAGCAGCAGAAGCAGATTCCTCTGCTTTGTGAAGAAGAACCTTCCTCAGGCCACTGCAGAGCTGTGCTCCATGGAGGAGCTGCCAGAAGGAAACGAGGTACAACTGCCTGGGAACATTTTCTGGGCTGGTAAGAAAAGAACTGCAGAAGTAGAAGGAAGGATGAAGAATAATGGAGATTAAAAACAATCTTACAAAAATATAGCATGAGATAGATTCTTACCACATAGTTAAGTGGTACCAATTGCACCATTTAGTCATCTCTAAATTGAGACTGACTTAATTTCACAGCAAGAAAGGATTGCAGCAACTTCTATGTCCTGTCAGGCAGTGACAGCTTTCTTATTACCCTCCCCATTTTTAATTTTTCCAAATATAAGTGCTTTTCCCATGACTAATAACCATAACTAGGAAAAAAAAAACCAAACAAAAAACAAAACCACATTGAAATTAGATGATCAACAACTCAGTTTTCTTTATTCCATAATGTTAAGAAATGTGTTTTACACACTACGTGAATATTGGCTCCAGAACTCCTGCTTCAATATGGTTATTTGTAGGGTCTTCGTTCCACAAATCCAACGTGTGGCTTTCTGCAGATGCACATTTGATGTAAAATGTCACCTTGCTCAAGAATTCAAACATATATTAAGAAAAAGGAAGACCTCGTTTCATTTGGGAATAAAAGCTCTTGTCAGTGAGGCCTTGCAGCTTCCAAATATATATGCATCTTCTGTCTGAATGACACAAAGCTACAGGGAAGATAAAGTGGCAGGTCTTGGGAGTCAAGAAAACCCTTCGAAATGCAAAACAAGCCTTTGTCTTTTTAATTACCCAGTTCAGGCTGTTGAAAGGAGTGGGATGATGGAGAGGGCAAGGGTAAGGAAAGCAGCTCATGATTTTTCACAGAGCTGAACTTGCCTAAATCTGCAGAGACAGGAAACGTACAGTTTTCCAGTTCATTAAAGGCAGCAAGCTGTCAGTCAAATGCTTATGAGCCAGCTCAGCTGAGAAGAGGGCACATGCCTCTTGGTTGTTTACACAGAAATCCTATGACTGCAGCGCTGGCGCTTTTGCAGCTCCTGTTGGCAGCACTTAACACAGTGGCAGGTTACTTTGATTTCAGACGTGCTTCCCGGTTTAGACCTACTTTCCCATGTCATCACAGATCAGCTCAGAGGGATAAAGAGCACCTGAGATTTTTAAGTATTTCAGAACTAAAATTTACATGCTGTATTTTACCTGGGGTTGCCTGTGTGTAGCTATTAATTTAATCTGTGATTTACCGCTTCCAAGAATAAATTCTTGCAACGATTTATACAATGGGAATCTGAAGTACAGGAATAGCATTTCTCTGTAATTCCATCATTTTCCCTACAATATGTAGAACAGCTTTCTTCAGGGGGCAAAAGGATTGCCAAGGCAGGAAGAAGGGTTTAAAATTTTAAAAGGATTTAAGAATTCCTGACAAAATAGTTTTTTGCCTCATGGCTTTCCAAAGTATGAGAAGCACAAAATGAAGGGGAGATGAAAAACCAGAATTAAATGGAGCAAAACAAAACCTAGAAACATGGAGTTGTAAGAAACAGGTTGGAGTTTTCTGTTTGAGGTTTGTTTGCTTGTGTGATTTGAGGAGTATCCTTTGACTCTGGGCAGTACAGAGCTGCATGAACAGCACAGCATGTGTGGGTTTAGAAAATGCTGAAGAGCTCTAACAAGAGGAGTGGAGCGGAACATTGGGACCATCCTGGCTACCATTCCAGGATTTGTGTGATGCCCTACAGAGATGGGATCAAATGGAAAAATGTCATTTTGCCCTGAGGTGGCAACACTCAGCAATCCCTTATGATATAGCAAATAATCATGGCAGCATTTGGAGTATAATATTTTGGTGTAAGTATTATGGAAATTTACATGTTAACTACTAACCTAATGGAAAGAAATTTTCTGCCAAACCTCTTAGTTTTGAAAATGTACATAGCTGGAATTATATTCAGAAAGATGTCTTCAGTAGTGTCATTTAGTAGCTCCTGGAAAGAAAGGTGGATAGTTTTGCTGATTCAGGGGCCTTGGAGATGTTTGTTCCTTTTCTTCCCATGTACCATAAATCTCATTATTTGTATTTCCAGCAGCAAGCTGATTTGCAGATGTAGAGACTGCAATTTATGGCAAGAAGTGAAGGACTCCAGTGCGTTTAATACTGTCCACAGTTGAACTAAAGTAAATCCAGAGCAACTAAGGTGTAATAGTTGCATCAGAACTTTTTTTTATTGCAACACCTTTTCTCTCTACTGTGGGCATTTTCCTTTATATTTATTACTACTTGTTTATCAAGAATAATGTAACGTAAGACCATTAAAAAGGGAAATGACAATTAAATGTTGGATATTTGTACTTTTATTTGAACACCTGCTTTATTTCTGAAAGCCAACCTGATGTGGTGGCAGGTTTTCTGTGGGGTTTTTTGGCTTTTGGTGGGGGTTTTTGGGTTTTTTTGGTGTTTGTTTTATTTGTTTTCTTGGTTTAGTTTGTGGTTTTGTTTGTTGCTGTGTAGTTTGTTTTTTGGGGGGCTTTTTAGAGGGGGAGGGGACGACATGGTGTTTTGTTTGGTTTTATTTTTCCATAATGCATGGTGTAAATAGTCCCTTAAATGGTGGAGATTAATGCAAAAGGAATTTTATCTGTATTACACTGATTTGATACATTTTTCTTGATTTGATACATTTTTCTTGATTTGATACATTTTTCTTCATTTATACATTTTCTTGATCCAGTATAAGATACTCCATAGTACAGCATACTGCAGAGCCATGAAAAATGCTGCTTTTTCAGGAAAGCAATAATACAGGCTGTCCTTCCCCTTGAAAATGAGTAATGCAAGCATTAAAGACCCATAATTGCTGCTTTATACGATAGTTTTCCATATTTTCATGCATTTGTTATCTGAAGGTGGAGCAGGCAGTGAAAGTGTAGTTATACTTGATGAGCACATTAAATGAACACCCTTCACTGTGGAGGTGTGGATATGTTTCTTTATGGTGCAGTTTTATTTATTTTTCATTGAAATATCTTGATGAAGTTCTATGGAAAGTCCTGTCACTTTTGAGGCAAAATCCATTGCAGAGCAATAATGTTCTTTCTAAAGCTTCATTTATTGAAAACCGTGAGGTAGTTGTTAAATGCCTGGGATAATGCTAATGCTAAATCATCAAATGTGTATGCCAGAAATTCTCAGTTCCTTTCTCAAGAACAAGAGTTCTGGTCCAGCAGTGGAGACAATTAAGCTCAGCTCTGGGCAGTAGAAGGTATTTGCTGCAGAGCCCTGTTTAGAAGTGTATACAAACCCCTGACTTGTTTTGTCACACTCACTCTGAACTATGAGTGAAATAGTGGATTCTGCAGTAAATCTATTTTGTGCTGGATGTGGTATGGAGTGATTGTGCATTTGCATGGGGGCACATACTGGATTGATGCCTTGGAGATACATGTCTTCTTGGTGATTGATACTGCAGTCCCTTTGTGACCAGGTTTAGGTCACTGCCATCCTCAGATCTTACTGAGAGTGCAGTGTTCCTGTGTTTGCTCTCCAAGCCACTACAACTGTATTACCACCCAAAGAAGAAAAAAGGAAATTGACTGAAAATCACAAGATTAATTCAGGTTCATTCAAGTCTTCTGAAATTTATTTTTGTCTGTTGTTTTTCCTTTTGTGCTTTTTAAGCTTTTCAACCCCAGGTATAGAGAACACATTATTTAAGAGTGGATGCTCAGTGGATTGCCACTTAACCATATGCCTCGGGAAAAAAAAAATAGTGCTGATAGCACTTCTCACAGTGTTGAAGAAGTTGGCAACGTTCATATCCTCTCTGTGTTCTTCACAGAGAAGGCAGGCAGACTTTGACACTTACGTCTTGACACTAAATTATTTGGGTGACATGCATACTAAAACAAATGGGAAAAAAAATGCTATTTTTTCAGCTACTAGTGTCTAAACAAAGAATTGAGAATCACATTGAAAAATACTGATATCACAAGACTTTTGTTATGGTCAAGCACAGGTATAGAAACTAATTTTCCCAGTTTTCCCCCTTTCCACACAGTAGAACAATAATCCTTAGTGTTGCATTTCCAAATTGTTCAGTCTTTTCATATGGGGGAAAATAATAATCAGTTAACTTCCTTTCCTTTCTCATGTATTCTACCATCATGAAAACTAGTCTCTCTTAAAAAAATATTTTTGTTGGATTTGTGAATTAAGTTTTACTGCACTTTCCTACTTTCAATACACCGCTATAATGCCAGCAATTTAGGAGAGAGTATTTTAATAATAATTAGTTTGGCTACAAGAGGTATTCCAATAACATCAACTGTAGGAATAACAATATTTTCTCTTCATGTTTAAAAAAAAAAAAAAAAAGTCATTACAGACAGCATTTGCATCATAGCAAGGATATTTAGCTTTATCTTAATCTACTGTTTGACATATCCACAGAGGCTGGCTGCATCTTATAACAGATTGAATGCAGTTATGTTTCAGCACAGCTAGAAGTTGAAGCTTTGTCTCATGATATTTCAGTTAAAATGGGGGAGAGGGAAGTCTAATTGAGTTTCATGCTTTCAATTATAGATTTAAAATGCCAGCAAATAATCTACTTTTAGTTAATGTTTTTTTATTTAAATGAGTAGTTTGGTAACTCATGTTAGGGGGATATGTGTGTGTGGCAGGTAGACATAATTATTGCCTATACGTGATAGTTTTTGAAATAAACACCAGAAGGAAAGGGTGTCAAATGCAGAGGAAAAAGTAATAAAAAATGTAAAAATATAAGTTATGGGTGAAGATTAATTTTAAAAATGTAGTATTGATTTATTTTTGACTAGTTGATCCCACTTGGTCTACCTTTCTCCAGGCACTGCAGTTATTAATGTAGTGCAAACAATAAGTCATTCAATTTCTCTTAGTTCTCTTTGCACTTGTCAGACACATTTCTGTAAGATTTGGCACAAACAGTGATGAAATACACTTATTGACTGCAGTCACAGGAATCTAGATATCTTTCTTTTCCTAACACCATGTAATAGGAACTTGAGTTTTATCCCTGAAGTAAATCTACTCGAAGAATTTTTCCAACCGTAGGTTTTAATGTTTGGTTTTGTTGAGAATGCTTTAACTTTTGGAATACTTAGAGAAGGCAAGAAGATTGTTCCCCATAATGCTGCATTCCTTAGAACATATTTCATCATATTATGGACTTATTTCTTGAAATTAACATGCAAAACTTTGCTCTTTTTCTGTCAGTAAAACAATAATTACTGTTTTCTATAAATGTGCTATAAAGGAAGCCTGAAATAATGGGTTAGCTTCTTTCATTCCACTGCATGACCATCTCATTTTCTTTGATTAATTTTTCTTCTTTCCAGTTTCTCCAGAGGACTTCTTCAACTAGTTCTAGTGCCGTGCCATAAAATGAAGCCAAGGTGCTAAAATAAGTAGACAACTAGTTTTAACAGGAAAGTCCTCAGTATTGTCCTATTTTAACAGGAAAGTCCTCGGACATGGGTGAATTTCATGCCAATCCACAAAAAGGGCCGGAAGGAGGACCCGGGAAACTATAGGCCTGTCAGCCTGACCTCAGTGCCTGGCAGGGTTATGGAACAGATCGTCCTCAGTGTAATCACACAGCACCTGCAGGATGGGCAAGGGATCAGACCCAGCCAGCACGGGTTTAGGAAGGGCAGGTCCTGCCTGACCAACCTGATCTCCTTTTATGATCAGGTGACCCGTCTGGTGGATGAGGGGAAGGCCATGGATGTGTTCTACCTGGACTTCAGCAAAACCTTTGACACCATCTCCCACAGCATTCTCCTGAAAAAGCTGTCAGCCCACAGCTTGGACAGGAGCACCCTGTGCTGGGTTAGGAACTGGCTGGAGGGCCGGGCCCAGAGAGTGGTGGTGAACGGGGCTGCATCCAGTTGGCGGCCGGTCACCAGTGGTGTCCCCCAGGGATCAGTGTTGGGCCCAGTTCTGTTTAATATCTGTATTGATGATTTAGACGACGGGATGGAGTCCATCATCAGCAAATTTGCAGATGACACTAAGCTGAGAGGAAGTGTGAATCAGCTGGAAGGCAGGAGGGCTCTGCAGAGGGACCTGGACAGGTTGGAGAGTTGGGCTGATTCCAATGGGATGAGGTTCAACACGGCCAAGTGCTGGGTCCTGCACTTTGGCCACAACAACCCCATGGGGATCTCCAGGCTGGGGACAGAGTGGCTGGAGAGCAGCCAGACGGAGAGGGACCTGGGGGTTTGGATTGACAAGAAGCTGAAGATGAGCCAGCAGTGTGCCCAGGTGGCCAAGAAGGCCAATGGCATCCTGGCCTGTATCAGGAACAGCGTGGCCAGCAGGTCCTGGGAAGGGATTCTTCCCCTGTACTCAGCGCTGGTGAGGCCACACCTCGAGTACTGTGTCCAGTTCTGGGCCCCTCAGTTTAGGAAGGAGATTGAGGTGCTGGAGCAGGTCCAAAGGAGGGCAACCAGGCTGGTGAAGGGACTCGAGCACAGATCCTGTGAGGAGAGGTTAAGGAGCTGGGGCTGTTCAGCATGAAGAAGAGGAGGCTCATCACTCTCTGCAACTACCTGAAAGGAGGTTGTAGCCAGGTGGGGTCTTTTTTCCCAGGCAACTATCAGCAAGACAAGCGGGCATGGTCTTAAGTTGTGCCAGGGGAGGTTTAGGTTGGATATTAGAAAGAATTTCTTTACGGAGAGGGTGATCAGGCATTGGAATGGGCTGCCCCAGGAGGTAGTGTATTCTCCATCCCTGGAGATATTTAAAAAGAGACTGGATGTGGCACTCAGTGCCATGATCTAGTAACTTCAGCGGTAGTGGATCAAGGGTTGGACTTGATGATCTCTGAGGTCCCTTCCAACCCAGACAATTCTATGATTCTATGACTGTGGTCTCTATTCTGATAACTTGATTTTGTATGAAACAGTAATTGGATAAAACGGCTACCTGTTAGGAAAAGGTATTGGTTGGTAGCAAAGTGGATGGATGCCTTTATCACAGCAGAGAATAGGAAGCACTCTAACTTTGTCTGGCCTATACTTAGGTTACTGGCACATGTTTTTAAGAAGTGAGACAGAAGGGTACAGAGAGAGCACCAGCTTCTGAATCACTGGTTAAGGCTCTTCACTTACTTTTTGAAGAGTCCCTGGCTGGCAAGAAACTAGAAGATGAACTGTGTATTACGTATGAGTGGAAGGGCAGGGTTTGGTTCTGTGTGATCTCATGTCACAGGTCGTCTGCCGCCCATTCTGCTCTCAAATTGGTGGCAATAATTATGTATTGACTGTTTTTTCCACTCCGTTTCTCCCCACATACACACATACACACTTCCTTACCAAACCTCAACTTGAAAACAAATAATGGTAGTAATAATGTAGGGCAGAAAGAGAAACATCCCTCTACTCCATCTTCACACAGTCTCTGAAGGCTTTTCTTAAGCACTCCTGCCACTATCTACTCAGTTTTTCCTCTGTGGATTGCATTCTTGGTAAGATGTATTTTGGAAGCACTGGGCTTACAGAGCACACATGATTGTGTGCAGTGGCTTGGTAGAAGTTTATGCAAGTGTCAGCTGAACTTGATCATTAGAGATCAAGGTTAGAGGCACTCTGATTCAGCTTAAAACTGCAGAATTTTTAAATTTTTGTTAACAGGAATTTTGGCTTTGGTAGTAACATCCAAGCTTTACATTGCAGGTAAAATAAGCACCCTGAACAAAACCAACAACAGTGAGTATCCTTTGTATTTGTTCAAGTGATAGTTTCACTGAAGTTGTACATTAGATATCTGTTATGTTGTCGTGTAGTCTATTCTAAAAATGTGACACGTGTGAAGAGTTTTCTTTGACTTCCTTGGGTCTGAGGGAGTTGGGCATGAAGTGATGCAGTAAGGTTTAATAAAAAATCCTTGGTAGGTCTTAGCCATTGAGGTTGTACTGGGCACCTTGGTGAGTTTTCATTTAACTCAGTAGCTTTTAGAATCTGATGTGGAGCAGTCTTTCAGTCTTGGGCTTTGGCAGCACACCTAGTTTGCAAAAAATAAAGAGCATGCAATGACTTAAGATAAAGAATTCAGGAATGTAAGAAGAAAATATGGCTGCAGAAACAAGGAGTAGGATTGGAGATAATGTCAAGTTATGGCTATCTGTACAACTGTAACTTTACCCTTTCTCCTCTATTTACTTTTGTGTGCTGTTTCATAGATCACTGGTTTTCTGTTTTTTTTTTTAACTTGTCAATTGTTTTCATCATGTGTGATGTGTAAAATGTTATTTTTTCCTCTCTATATCCCCAGTACATTTTTTCATTCTAATTAAATTATATTTAATGTAAAATTATTCATTTCTCTGCAGGCTTCTGAGTTGGATGTCAATGAATCATCTTTCTGCTTCACGAAGTTCATTAATTTATTTTCATGATATCCATTGATGTACTATTTCTATTATACATTTGGGTAACTTAAGACACAAAGGAGGAAAACCAATATCAGAATTTTTAGCATATTTAACTTTGTATAGACATTGTCAGATTCAACAGGAACATTCTGCAATGAGCTTGTTATTAGAGCTTTAAGCTGGCTGTCACACATTGTAGATGATTATGGTTCATATGAAATACCTCATATAATTACAGTATTTCTTTGGTGTAGAGAGAGATGCCCATCATCTTGGTGAAACAAGACAATTAAATAAGGTTATTCACAAACTACAGCCTTGTCATAGCTTTGCATAAGCTTTTCTTTGCTGCTGTGCATCACTTGCATACCTTGATTTTAAATTAAGGAATATTTATAGGCTGCCTCATGATTTATGTATCCCCTCACAAGATTGGTATTCATAATTGTTTTCCTCAGATTCCCATGGTGGTGGCATACTTCAGAATCAAGAAATAGGTAAATTATTTTTAATAACGTTTTTCTCCCATGGTATGTATGCTCAAGCCCAGAAATAACACAGCTTTTATAGTTGCTCTGGATGTTCCCATGGCACATGCAGTCTTGTAAGTAAGTTAGTAGTTAACTAACATATTCTAGGAACATGAAGTTAATCATGCAGATGAACATTTAGGAACTCAGTGTTTTCTCAACTCTGTGGGTTGACTATGATTTTCCTTATGACTAATTAGTAGGGTTATTAATCCAAACAATTATGTTCTCTACTAACAGTACAGCTGTCTAATTAATGAATCTATTAATTAATCAGTAGGTTCTCCAGATGTCTACTGAGATACTGTCCCTTGAGCAGCAATCTTAGTTGTTGAATTTTTGTAAACCAGGCTCGAGAATCTTTTGTTTGCTTGGCTGTGTATTAAACAGGAGCTGGTTTTATTGAAGTGCAAGAGTTGTATCCTCTCTTCTTTTCCTCTGAGTAAAAATCTATTTTGAATTATCGTTGGTTGTTTTTCCATTCAGATGCTTGACATACTTGTGAATAGATAACGTGTGATTACAATCTAAGAGGCTGTTACTCAAATGCCTCCTTTTCAGTGACCCAGAAAAACCTCTTGCAGAAATGAATGCTGCCATATAAACGGGCTTAATTGCTTTCATTTTCAAAAATCTACTTACCTTGTGCATATGTGATGATTTTACGACAGTTCTGCTGGTGCTGAGCTGCTGCATTTAGTTGGATATGTTTTTATCCTTGCTTTTGAATGGTAACACACTCGCTGATCCAAGGTAATATTGCCTTACCCAAAGACCTGGTGAACCAGCCTGCTACCTTCTCATGAACTCATTTCTTTCCTCTATCAAATTATATGCATGCAAGGACAGGGAAGGCTTTTATGCTGATTTTCACCTAGAGATTACATGTTGTCCTTCTTTTTCTTTGGTACAAGGAGACCAACCAGTGTGAAAGCAGTGTGTGCTGTGTCATTCCCAAAGGTGTGCTCTCTGCAGCATGCTGCCTCACAGTGCAGCTTGAAAATGGGCTGTCATTTGGGTCAAGTCTGGCAAAGTCATCCTGCCTGGTTTAATTTGACTGATACTTTTAATCCCATGGGAATGGAAAGTGCTTTGACCACATGCTATGTGTATCTTTATATGCTCAGTTTTGAAAAAATAAAAGTTTCCCTGCATACTGAAATATATATGACATGCTGCTGTGCATGCTTATGCTGGTCAGATTGGTTTGTTATTTCTTTTGAAAAAGTCGGGTTTTCAAAATTAAATCTTGGTATTTTTAATTCCCTCCTCCTCCCAACTAAAACAGTTTTCAGTTTATTTGGTAATGAAATCCTAGTAACCTAAAATTAATGACACTAGTGATCATGCTTCCCTCCCTGCTCTGTAGAAGTCAAGGCATAAATTACCTCATCAGTTCTCATTATTGCATAACAGGCTAAGACATAACTGCTAAGCTGCCATGGCTGTGTTTTTGTTGGTGCCATAAGAGATAAGGACTTATTTTATTTCTCCTTGCACTCCTTACTCTTAAAATCCCCTCCCTTTTCATTTATCAGACAAAAAAGAAGCTAAGGAGGGGGGATTTAAGCCTCACTAAAATTGTATTCATATAAAGTAAAATCCTAGAATGAAATCCACACCTCTTATATTGGTGTGCATGAGACTCCAAAGCTTGCCATGCCACAGCTGTTGCTGTTGCTGTATTCTTGGAACATGTGCAGCGTTGGCTGCTTTTCCCAGTGCCATGAGTCCTTTCTATGAAAGGTGCTATAGTGGGAAAGGACAGTACCAGAGGAGCCAAGGGCATATGTGCCCAATTGGAGTTTGTCCGTAGTGACATTTTGCTGGAGGCTTATGCTGTTTGGGAAGGTGGTTTCACTGAGGCGACAGGCCGGGCTTTGCCAGCTGGCATTGAACTTACCCGAACTCTTGGCAAGAAGAAGCAACTCCTTTGAATAAAACTTTGTAGGACCTCAGACCTGAGTGAAACTGGCTTTACTCAGGAAACCTCTCGTTCAGGTACCTTCAGCTTCTGTCCATCTAATTTAGTGTTAATGGATATTTTAGGGAGCTTTGAGATTACATTGGCTGGGCTTCCTGCTGAGTTCTGGGAACTGAAGACTGAGCAAGGGTATAATTCTTTTTCTAGCTGTAGACTGAGCAAGAGATAACAGCTAAGTGTTTATTCTCTGGACTGTGTTGTGCAGATATCTACAGTTGCACTATATCAATAGCTGTCTGCATGTGTCTATCCAAGCACAGGGGATTAACTGGAAAGTAGAAAAAATGCTGAGCAACTTAGGGAATAAGTCCTTAATGTATTAAAGGAAGAAAATAGAAAACCTAGCTCTAGAAAACTCTTCTGAATTAAGAAAAGCCTCAGTGTGCTTCAGGGACACAAGCTTTATTAAGCTCATCTTAAATAAACTTCAGTGTTCCTGTTACTCTAAATTCTTTCAGTGGGATTTAAAAAGGAATCTGATGATTAATGGAAAACCTTTTAGTGGCAGCTGAAAAGGTAATATTTATAGAATCATAGAATGGCTAGTGGGTTTTTTTCTTGTGATTTGTATAAAGTATTTGTACTCTAATAACTGTGAAAATCATTCTGTGATTATTTGTTTTCAAATAAGAGCTTGAAAAATACCACCCAAGAAACCAATCCCTCTCTCAAAAACCCCCAACGACAAAACCTTAACTGTGTAAGTATTTAATAGAAAAGAATAACCCCCCATGAAACAAAATATAGTGGTGTTGAAGAGCTTTGTATAGTTACATCTGAACTATTTGCTGACTAAAGAATCTTTGGAATCTGGTTAATCAGAAACTGCAAAACAGTTTGTCTCCCTCACACGTACTCATACCGCCCACTCCCATTACCTTGTTTTAGAATTTTACAGTTACTTGCTATTGTATTAGTCCCTGTTTGTATATTCTGTGGATCTGAGGCAGCAATGCTAGCAATCATTTGAGTAGTGATTTGAAAGGAGCAAAACTCGCCGCCTGCTTTTATCTTGACTTTCCACTGAGTTGTAAAGGTTTTTGCTCTGTGGTTCACTACTTATTGGTGGCTGGGGAAGCATATGGCAATACTTGATCCTTAGAGAGCTAGCTAATCATATGGTTTGAACTGTCATCTTAATTTTCAATTTTAAAATTGCATTAAAAGGATGATAAAAGCACATTGCCAATATTGCTCTCTTATGTAGAGCAATTTATATACTCATTCAAAAGTTATTGTATGACTTGTGAATGGAACCAAAAAGTTGTCTGTACCTATGAAAGGAAGGATAAAACTATGTTAAGACATAGTTTTCACTGTAAAAGCATTTGAGAAGTCCTGCTATCCTACCTCAGCCTCAAATGTTTTTGTGGATTCAAATTCAGCTATAACCAGTGCAGTCCAAAACCTGTGTCTAAAAGTATTCAGAGGCAGAATTAAGATGTGCTCAAGTTCTGCTGATCTGCAAGACAGTTTGGGGCATGTCACTGAATTTTTTGTCTTTGTAATTGTTTGCCGGCAGTGAAATCAAAAGGTCCCTTTTTCAGTCTTGGTTTTATGAACCTCTTGATTTCCCCTTTTTGTGTCTTAATAAAAGCTATATTGGTAATATTTACTCCAGCTTCTTCATCCTACTTAGAAAAAACATAGCTGTTACTGATATATTATTCTGTGTCTTAGACTGGTGCTAATAATGACTGCTTTAACCTTTTCCCCACCTTGCTTATATTTATTCTGTATTATAGATATCCATGCTAAGTGGGGGAAAAAGGTATGTTTTTTTGATCTCCACAACTTAATGAGAAACTTTCTTCCAGAATGGACAAAGTATGTAATTTGTTACAATAAGCACCTCTTTCAGCTAGGGTTGAGAATTCCCTGAAGAGCACAAGTTAAAAGCATACCTTTGATGAGATTATTTCAAGAAATTGTAGTCTTTACCTCCCTGCCAAGCTCTTCTATGCACTTGAGTTTCTCACTACTCTGCACTGCTTCACTCTTTTGATGCTAGCTATTGCTATTTGTATAGTTTAAAGAAACTTCTACTTCATCAGGATGGTTTCAAGTATGGTAGATTCTTGCTATGTGAATAATGAAGCTGAGAGACAGTGACATACCAGCTAACTTTCCAAACAGGTATAAATAAATTCCAAAGGACATTTCACAGGAATGGATTTGTACCTTTGGTCCCATTGTTTTCAGAAAGTAGGAGGGCATGAAGGCTACAGTATGTCTGTCAAAGAGAGGTTTTTAAAGGTAAGTTAGTTTGAATCTTCTAGGTTTTTGGTTTTTTATGTCTGTGCTAAGGATGCTTGAAATATGAATAGCTTTTTGTTCTTCCAGCCTACCTAAGCACAGCTCTTGGAATGTCAAGTCAGTTTTGAATGAAAGCTGAAGGGCCCCTAGGTCTCCTATTTAGGCAGACTTTCTCAGCATATGGTGCATGATACTTCAGTGCTTGAAGTAAACATGCTGTGTCAGGCATACTTGATCAAAGGTAGCCTTCCGCTTCTGATTAGGGCAGGTGTGCTTAGAAGCCTCTTCAGAAGTGCTGAGCATCTACAAAGCTCTGAGTCACTTGGATTTACTAAGATTCAGCATCTTTGGAAGTCACACCACTAGCAATGAGAAAATTGGAGTACCCAATTAGGTGATCTCCTTAGTCCAGTTCAATAATAGATGTTAGTGTATTTACAGATGCAGGGCATATGGTGAATGTTTACCTCCACTGAAATCAATAAATGCTAAATTTCTTGGCTCTTTTGAAAATACCATTAGGCACTAAGACGACTGAATAACTTTAAGAATCTGATGTATGGGAACATTTTTTTTTATATGTATGGCACCCATTAGCTAGGAGACTACAAAGAAGCTGAGCTTTTTTGCAGGGATCAAAAGGAATTAAATGCCCAATCAATGGGGCATTCAGTGACTAACTGTTCTAAGCTGCTTTAAAGCCCCAGATTGCTGCCTCTCCTTCCAGTGGTTTATGGACCATATGTGGGAAGGGAACAACTTGGCATACAGTGACACTGAAGCCCAGCAAAATGTTTATAATATTCAACACACTGTTGCCCTTGGCAGAGAAGTCTAAATATTGACCCGCTGCCATACTTTCTGACCACTCTTAGCCAAATTTTCTTCCCAGATAGGTTTGTTCAGTGCTATTAAGTTCAGCAGATGGGACCTAATAAAGATCAAAAGGGGAGATCTGGAAAAGCGGGAATCCTTTAGAGTTTGTTTGTTGGGTTTTTTTTAAGTGTCAACATATTTCACTGTATTTTTTTTTTTTCCTCCTGATCTTTGTGACGTGTAAGAGTAATATTTTCTATTTTTAAAAGCTTCTGTGTAAGAAAGGGGGGAGGAAGGGAAGGAGGACTTGTGAATGATAATAAGAAAGCCTGAGTGGTACAATTCCAGTTACACATAGCAAGGAGAAGAGCAGATGCTTAGCCTGTATGCAGCAGTTGAGACAGTGCAAAGATATGCAGTTTTACTCATCTGACAGATGTTCAAAACCTTAGTTCAAAGGCACGTCTAGAAGCCTTCAGTGAATATGAATGCATTAACAATGTTGCTGGTTTTGATGTTTGTCACTGTTTAACACTGGGCTGGCAATTAAACAAATGACAGATGCTTCCTATTAACCCCCCTCCCTTCTCTTATAGGGAAAATAGAATAAGGGAGAGTTACTTAGGGGTTGGAGAATTGACTGTGCAGGTTTAATGAAACAAACAGGTGATGAAAAGAAGAAATATTAAATATATAGAAATATATTCAAAAGCAATGTCATGTACCTTCCCCATCGCCCAAATAACCCTCACTCACCACTGAGGCTGCAGGGCAGTCCTGGACAAGCCCCAGGTTGCGCTCCTGGAGTCATCAGCAGACAGGAGTTGGATGCAAAAACACAGATTTGGGAGGGCACAGAAAGGGATAGGCAAACAAATGGAACCCTCCCAGGATGATGGCCATGGATGGGAGAGAGCTTGACCCTCAGGGTCCCTCAAATTTATACCAAATATGATGCATATGGAAACAGTGAAAAGCATGTTTTCATGAAATGAAAATTCGCTTGCTTAAACTTTTGAATACAATAACTGTTAGAAATTAAAGATTAAGACTTTTGTATAATCTGAATATATTTCTGGGCTACTTTTATTATGACAGCAGTAATTAATCTATACATTTTCATGTAAAAAGCATCTGGTGAAATGCAGCTAAATTAGTGTTTGTCCCTGCATTGCTTTTTCCCCCTCTTTTCTGGGGGGGAAAAGGTGAGGTAAGTGAGGAGGGCATGAAGGGTTGCTTTCCTTGACTGGGCTAGCGGGTGGGACACGTTTTTTTTTGTTGGGACAAATCTTGAATATGGATATTTTTCAGAGCTTTCCACCTTCTCATTTTTTAGTTTCCTTGCTGAAGATAAGGGTCGGTGTCAAAAAGTGTTGTGTGTGCTTAGTGATGATATTTAAAGTGCTGAGTCCTGTGACTCCTTGTTGAATGATGTTATTTAGTGTGTAATAATCCTTAGGAAATCCCTGTGAACTCTTTCTCAATCTAGCATGTATTTGGAGGTATGGTAATTTGTCATACCTCTGACTTGAGACAGTTTTGTACTTCAGTGGAATCTCTGGTGGGAGAAAAGACAGTGTTCTTGATGGGACTGAGCAGTACATTTGTATATGCATTTACTTTAAATTTTCCGTTAGAGTTGAATTTTTATTTTTAAAAATTTCAGACCAAATGGTTGGAAATCATTCTGGAAATGAGATAAGGAGAAAAAATATTTGACATTATAGTAATTCTAGCAGTTTTTATTGTTATTAACTTTAACTACTGAATTCTATAACCGGGAGCACAGCTTTGAAATTTAGCAGCAGGTGGCTTTTTGTCAGGGGTATGTCTTTCATTATTCGTTTGCCAAACTATAAACTTTTAAAGTCTGCTTGCATGGGCTAAATAGAGACAAAAAGAAGTTACTGAAAAAAGATTAATTTTCTCTGTAGTAAATGGCAGACAAGTTCTTCCAGGCCTGAGTCAAAGGATCACAGTTAGGTTCCTGCTGAGTTGCCCTCTTCTTTTATTACCTCTGGAGGGAGCTGAGGGAGAGAAAACTCGGTTGACTGGAGTTAGCCCAGGTGAATACTTCTTTAAAGGTTTCCTGAATTCTCTGAAGTTGTGTGTGAGAATTTCGCTGCATCTTTTAGTTCTGCTAATGCTGACTGACCAGTCTGTGCACATATCAACTCTCCTAAGGTTCTTAACATGCTTTAGCCTGGAGCTACATCATTAAAGTTGGATTTATTTTACTGCAGTTGCTGATTCTGGCTGAAGAACCAGTACAGAAGCTGAAATCATAGCCCCTATCTTGCTGTGCTCTTGGTGAACCCTGAGCTGGCCCTGAGGCAAAGCTGAGGAAGAAGCTGTCAGACAGGAGTGTGCAAAGGAGGGAAGGAGCAGGACTGAAGTGTTTCAGTGATAGTGGAACAGCTGTAGTGGGAGGAAAAAGAAATGGTAATCCTGGTAGTTCTTATTTTTTTGTGACATAGGGGAAGGCAAAGACTGAAGAAAACAAAACCACAATGCTAGCAAACCTAAAAAAAAAAACAAAACAAACCCCAAACCAATCAATTAAGCAAACCAAACCCCTTTGGTTCTCCATATGTTACTAAACCCCTTGTTTTTATGTGTTTTCTTTTATTACTTTCCTATGTTCTTGTTCACTGCTTTTTCATTGCATGTTTCCATAATAAACCCATTTATACTCATATATATATCTATATATATATGAGAAAATGATTATTTTGTGTGTTGAATGTGTTTTGACATAATGTATTTAGAACTTGACAGGGATGCCATCCTTGATGATTAAAAAGGCATTAATGAGATGGGTACTTGTCAAGACTGGATTATGGCCATCTCTGTGTTAGTTAAGTGGCAATGGAATGACTGCTGGAAACAAATGTGAAGAGCACATTTTTACAATGAATTATTGATTGTTCTTGATAAAGGAAATAAGAAAATAGAATGACTTGATAACAAGCTATATAAAAACTATTTTAATTGGACATATTATGAAATAGTCAATGTAAGCTAAAAAGAGGTACAGGATAAAAAATATTTTTTCTTTAAAGAAACCTAGTTTGTTTTAGACAGGAAAACAATGTGTGTTCTTTTTTGATTAAGCCCTTTTACACTATAGTTTATTCAATATGCAAATAGTTAGATTTCCTCAACATGTACATAGGAATTCTTAATTACCATCAGATAAACTGATAACAATTCAGCTGGATATTAAGCGTATGTTTGACATTACAGCTGTAACAATTCTCAGAGCTTAAAAATTTAAGCATACACTAATGCTGATTTAATGCCTTAGCTATTTAATTATGTTTTTATTTGACAAACTGAAATAGGTGGCATTGTGGGGTACCAGACAAAAATCTGATGTGTAAAGACTTTTCTTTACAAAATACTTTATAGACACTGTTTTGCTGTGAAAACCTCTTCACAGATTTTTATCTACAATGTGAAAGCAATTAATGGGAAAAGAAGCATTTCAGAACTCCTCGTCCTGTCTTCAGTTCATTAACGAGCTCCTCTCCATGTATCTGAAAGCTTTTACTATGTATGTGTCAGGAAAGACATACTGCAGTGCTTCTGCTGTTGCTTTGTGGGGCAGTACAATTTCAAGAAAATTGTACTGTGAATGAATATTCCTTATCTCCTCCCATCTAATCTCAGAAATATGCAATGTGAGTTACAGTAAATATTTCCTGCTCTCCAAAAATTTGTGTCTTCAAGCAAGAGATTAAAAAGAAAAAAAAAAGTGTTAGGGTTTGGCATTTGCAAAATTTTGCATAAACATGTAAAGATATTTTCAGGGTATATTGGTCTCTAGCATTGGCAAAAAAAAAAAAAAAGCATTTTCTTTCTCAACCTTTTTTTTTTCTGTTTTTCTTGTCATGCAGTTGAAAAATGCAGGACAACAGTTTTAATCACTTCTAATTCTGCATACAAATTTTACTATTTATCTTCTGTACATCAAATAGGCAGTCTTTTTCCACTTTCTTTTTCATTACCATAACACACTGCTTTCCTATTTTAAGTCTCACATGTAATGGTAGTTTTAATTCCAAGGCATGATGAATGAGGATGTCTTGATATAGGAATTTTCAAAAGCCTTTATTTTCACATTTCTCAAGTATTATTTTTATAATAAACTGCAGCAAAGCAGGAATTAATATGTCCAGTGCATAAAAATAAGTGGAAAAAATAAGTGGTCCTCCGTTCTGAGTTAGCCACATCCTTTTGTTGGCACTTTGGTTTTGGTTTGCAGCACAGGGATTACAGCTTTACAACTGTTCACTAGGTTAGTAAATAATTCCTGCCTGGCTGGAAGGCAAGCATGTAGCAAGGCATACTTAAATTTAACTCCTCTTTTTAAGCTTCTTGTTTCCTAATGGAAACAACTTGGGAAACCGTTCCCTGTTGGCTCAATTCTTCCTGTCTTTCTGATTTTTATTTTTTAAAATTATTTTATTTTATTTTATTTTTTGGACAGCAGGTCATTTATCTTATAGATATCTAAGCATAGATGTCTTGTAACACATTTATGGATGTAACCATGCCAAAATACCCTAATTAGTTTACTAGGAAGTGTGATAGTCATGTGTACAAACATTATCAGGCATATGATCACTTGTTGTGACTCTTAACTTCCCCCATTTGGCAATAACATGAGATATCTGCCTCCTCTTAAGAAGTGCTAAGGGAAGTGTTTCAAGCACCCTGGCCAAGCAGCAGCACTGGCAGAGAGATCCACTTTGCATCTTCCCATGCTAGGAGAAGAATTTCCCATCAAAGTCAACCATCACATGGAAAGGGAAAGGGATGGGTGTATGTGTGTGGTGATGGGGTGGAAGGATTTCACTGAGAGAAGCATTTGGTCTGATGGTGTTTTCAGCAAAATTAGCACTCAAGCTAATGGGAAGCAACTTAAATACCTGTGCAAGCTATAAAGGAACTGTTGGCAGACCAGCAAAGCACAGATGGTTTTTCTGGCTGGTTGGGTTGTGCCAGGATTTGATCTACATTTTAGATATAGTGAAATACACATTAACTTTGTCATTTTAAATAAGTTTCAGCAATGGGCTTTTTTTCAAATTCTTTCTGTGAATATAAGCATTCTGCATTTAGAGAGAGAAATACCCCTTTTTTTCCCAGTTTTATGGTGCTTGGTTGTTCCACCTTTATGTGAAGGCTTTTTGAAATAATGAGGTAGTTGGGGATTAAAATTCTCCTCTCACTGAAACCAGTAGGTTTAACTTGACTGGGAAACAGTCTCAGTCTCAGGCCAATAATGGGCAGGAAAAAATGACCCATGCTCTGACAGCAAGCTGCTTGCATTTGTGTCCAAGCCCACAGCATTTTCTCATGTGACAAGTGCTGGGGTGTTGCATGTGTCAGCCCCACATTGGGAGCCCTGGGCTGACTGGAGCTCCAAATGGACCTAAATATCACCAGGTACAGAGGAGTCAGTAGCACGTTCCCACCATTCCTGCACATAAGCAGCAGCTTGTGGGTAGGTGTAGGCAGGCATTAAGTCAGCTTATCTTTAGGTTGTAATGACAGTTTTACCAAGTCTGCCATAAAATAACAATTCAAAAGAATGGTAGCTAAACTTGTTACACCTGGGTGATTTAGTCTTTGCTGACAATTTAGCCAGTGCAGCAAATTGTCAGCATTTTGAAATTTGTAATTCAAAAATGTCAATGCCTCAGGAAGCTACCTCATTCCTCTGTAGGTGCTAAAATCTCCATAAATATGTGGCATGAAATCTGATAGTTGTTTTTACTGAAATGAGATGTAACTGAGGCTCCATTAACTTGTTTTAATCCTGCTAAATTGTGTTCTGCATCTTTTCTTACTGTTAAGTTTCGCTGTGCACTGTATGTTTTGCAAATATGTAACACCACAATTGACTGGAAATAGCTGTGAAGAGGTTGTTATGGTCTCTCTTGCGTAAGTAATATATCTTTAGAAAACAGAATTAGGTCATTGGCAAACACATTTAACAGTGATTTGACTCAAACAGAAGAACTGGAACTGTTTCTTTGCCCCCTGTGGAGAAGAGTAGTTTTATGTGTACTGAAGTCCTTCTGACTTTTCCTAGTAGGCTCCATGTCATGATTACTCCCCTTCCTTTAGAGGACAATTAGACCTTTTTGTAGCAGAGGATACTTCTCCTCTTTCTGCTAGACACACTGTTTGGCCAAGATAACTACTATGGCTGGGCACACTCAAGGAGCTGAGCTGAAGCTGAAGCCTGACTGTTCACTTTGGAACACTTTTATGTTTAAAAATTCCAGAATGAAAATCAAGACATGCAATACACTTCCTTTGTGGTGATCAGAGACTCACAAAGTTAACTCCTGGGATTTGCAGTTCCAGAGAATCTTTTAATAAAGCTGCTGTCAAGGTATTCTGCAAATGTTAAATTACAGAATACCAAAATATCCAGAATATCCAAAACCACACCTTGGATAGTGGTTTACTTTTTCTGCTGGTAACTGAAGCATCAGTGAGCTCAGTGGTATTGCTGTGGCTGCACACTCTATCAGTAATACAAAGAGAGAGATCCACAAGTCCAGACTGCTTTATAATACTCTTGAACTACTATTTCTCCCAGCATATCCAACTGAATAACATCTAAAGGTTGTCTGTACATCCCAAAATGGGTAAACAGTTTTACCAGTTTACATGAGAACACCTGACAGAAGTCTTAGTGTTGAAAGGATCTCAGTGGCATAAAATTAGTGAAGAAAATCAGTCATGTTTCTGTTTAACAAAAACAAAAAAACCCCAACCAACCAAACAAAACCAAAACAACCAAATAAAAACCCAGAAAAACTAAACAAACTAAAAAAACTGCAAGCAAACAAGCAAAAAACAAATGAAAAAAACACCCTGGACTGTGGTAGTAGGTTGCAGAAGAATCTCAGCACACTTTAAAAATAAATGTATGAAGTAATGCTACATGTAGCAAACATCATATGGTTTAATCATAGTTCAATACAGCTAAGTTCATCTTGAGTCCAAGAGATAGTTATCCTATTAAAATCCAGTGTGATTACGGAGTTGTTTTCAGGAAAGAGGGGAAAAAGGGCTTGTCAGCTTTTGGCATTGCTGAGGTGTTGGACTTCAATCAGAAGCTTTGGTTCCTGTGGCTTCTATTAAACAGGAAAGGAACTAGTCTTGGCACATCTTCTAAAAGGTTGTGCAAGATCTGTTGCTCATGCTCATTGAAAGACTTTCTTTACTATCAGACATCTTGGTTTCATTAAATATTTTCAGAAGTCATGAATTAGAACTTGAGCATTCACAAAAATGTATTTAATAATGAGTTTCCAGGCACTATATTTATGAAGCACGAGAGAATAGCAGTTCCCTGCCTGCCAGATATCTGGAAGGAAATCTTTATTGAAGGTGTTATGAGATGATGTACTTAACTGCAGATTAAGATTTGGTAAGGGAATGGAAGTGAAAAGTCACTTGTAAATACAGGTTTGAAAACTGGAAGTTACTGTATATTATTTATATTAATAAGCATATTAAACAGTACAAATGGTTGGGATTTTATGCATTTTCTTAGGTTTTCTATTTATGATTTGCATTATTTCATTCCCTTTTTAAAATCACTGCACTGCAGTAAGTAGTCAGATTTTTGTGTTTACTCCTCAAAAGCTACTGGAGGACTCGAAATAGGAACAAGTACAGTGCCAAGCAGTAAAAAGTAAAATGAGGGTCAAGAGAGAAAAACTACTGACTGGATCCACTCTGATTTGATTTCATTGATAAAGCTGCAAGCACAATAGGTTGCTCCACAAATGAAGAATAGATGTATATAGAAATACAAGTGCCTGTTTTAGAAGGCCTATAGGGAGGTACTGATTTTCTCAAAGTGGACAAGTGTTGCTGCATCCCTAGCACTGCCTGCTGCAGGGCATCTTGCCCCTGTGAGATGGGGCAGGCTGTGTAGAATCTCTACTTCCTGACCAGCCAGTCCTCTTCCATGTCTGCATCTGGTCACCTCCTGCAATTTTCTGAGCTGTGAAGGTCTCACTGGCTTGTCTCGGTCACATCCCAGTTATCAGCCACCTGAGGCCTCAACACTGCTGAAAATTCAGCCTTAGCTGCCCTTTCAAATGTTTCTCATTATAGTAGAGTGAGAATTTACACCGTAATAGCTGTGTCTGATTGGATCCACATCTAGACCCTAGCAATGGGAGTGCCTCCACATGAAGTTAATCAGAAACACTTTTATATACAGATAGCCAAGCAGGTTCATCCAAGATGATGGAGACTGGAAACCCAGATTTCAGACCTTATAAATCCATGATTGTAACCTTAAGTTTTAGTTTCTCTCTTTCTTTAAATGTAGGTCTTCTACTGGTTGATGAACATTGTGGACTGAGCACATCTGCAAGTATGCCCCACAGACCTGAAATGCCCTAAGGTTATCCCAGCCAGATGTGGGAAACTCATGTTTGTTAAGGGGAAACGGGGATGGCAGAAGGGACCCTGGAGGATTCTCGATGTTATTTAGTTGTATTTTCTCTACAAAATGGGATAGTGCTAACTCGGTTTCAACTAGCTCATGGGCTCTGAGCCACACTGCCATCTGTGCTAGCTAGTCAGGATTCAAGTTATGCAGACTCAAGTTAACCCTATGTCTCTGTGGAGATGAGGAGGTTTCAGCCAAGATTTGGTAGAAACATTAAACCATAGATAATACAAAAGGAACAGGACAGGACTTATTTTATATTTTTCATTAACTTTCTGGATTAAAATGGTTTGATTTTTGTATCTGTAGTTGGGAGTAATATGCAAAGAAATAGCAGTCTTTAAAGAAGCCTGAGGTAATTTTAAACAAAATTTAATTTAAAAAACCAACAGAAATGCAAACAAACAAGAAACAACAAAAAAACAACCAAACAAAGCCAAATAAAAAACCCAAACAAAAACAAAAAACAAAACCACAAAAAAAGCCTCAGGACCTGACAGGAATCACTGGTTTTGTTTTCCTTCTTACCATTCCAATTCTTCAGCTCTGGGCTTTGTTTTCAGTTTGGATGATATGGCTCTTGTTTTAACTGAATAGCTAAGACTATCATTATGTTGAAATAATTATTTAGTCAATGATGTTATATGTATTTTATAAAATCTTCTCTGTTTCAGAAAAAAAAGGAAAGAGTAAATTAAAATGACAAGGTGTTTTTTTTTTTCCCCCTCCAGATATGTACTATGTTTATATATATGATAATTACATGCTTAAAGTTTTAACCGAAATCCAGCATATTTAATGACGGACAGCATACAGCTCAGTGATTTCCAATTTTCTGGTCTTTGGGAATCCAGTTCTAGCATCACAGTCTTTTTTTCCAGTTGTTCCTTTGGTCTGTGAACCATGATTTATTTGAGAAACACTGAGTTTGCAGAACCATGGCTATGGGAAACCTCAGTGATGAGGAATGATCCCTTTGTTTGCAGGAATACCAGTTACCAGCTGCCCTGGCTGGTGTCCTGGCTCTGACAGTGCATTTGACACTATCAGATAAGTGAGGTTTTAAAAAATGGCACAGTAGGCAGATAATTTCTTTTCACCCTGATTACTGATATTTAAAAACAGGTTTAAAACCGTAAAACATGGTGCTCTAATAGCCCGTCAAAATTTTATGTTTGTTTCAGAAAATCTGAGTATCCTTGACAACACTAGAAGTATGGCTTTCGAAACTTTAGGTATATCCTTGCTCTCATTTTATTGTTGTTTTTTTTTCTTAATGCAAAACAGTACCAATTGTTTTTTATTTCTGCATTCTTTGCCTTCGGTTTGATTGTATGACTTCTTGCATTATGAAACAGGGGACTGATTTTAACTTCTCTATGCTATCACTACTTTGCTTTTATACCCTATTCTTATCCTTCTTTTGCTTGAACAAAGCAAAAATACTTACTGTTGCACACTTCCCAGTTTCATGCTACCAGGTTGTTCCACTTCCCTAAACCAGAATAGTGCAGATCAGGTTTTTGGATGCACCCTTGCAGATCATTGCACATTTCCCTGTGTGGGCAGCCTCTCCCTTTTCCCCTTCGTGTTACCCCTGCCTGCGTATGCCTCTTATTTGCCTCTGCCTTGCCTCCACCGGTTCTCTGATGTCCTCTCTATTTTAAAATATGGCAAATGTTGGCCTTTTCTGAGCGAGAGGAAATGCAGCCAGGTGAATGGACAAATGATCTGGCTGGACAAGTAAGGGAGGTGGATGGATGTTGCTGGGCCACTCAGCTTCTGTCTCTTGCCTGTCAAGCACTTGTGTCAATTTACTGCTTTAGGGTGTATTCATTTTAATAGCACCAATGTGATAAAGCAGTGATGAATTTAAACTGCTCTTTGAGCTTGGATTGCATAACTAAGTATATCCATATATTGTTGGTATGTTTAGTGCTTGAATATGCAGCTTCAGTTTCACAGGGAGCTGCTGGGGGAAAAATAATAATAAAGAACATAAATACAAGATGGCGAACTCCTGTACAAATAACTGAGAACTACTGGCAAAGCGTGATGGAAATGCAGTGGACACCTGAGGGAAGGGGCTGGTTTAAGAGAGAATATGGCTTAGTCTTGGTGAAGGGAAGTGCCAAATGAAGCCAGGATTGTGGCGGGGTTTGTTTGAGGCCTCTCCTGGTTACCTGGAGACAAACAACAGTCGCTTTCCACATTGTGAGGAGTTTCACCTAGAAATGCCTTTTTTTCTAGCTGTGTTGTGGAAGGATTGCTGGGCTCTGCTCTGGGGCCTGCAAAGGCCACAGGTCTCTAGGTCTAAGTGGAGCATCACTCCAAGCAAAACTGAACTTTTCTTCTCTGAAGGTGAGGGGCAGCGCTGGGTGAACACAGAGAGATGAAGAAGCTGGGGAAGGCCAGCTGACCCAGAGGGCAGGGATGGCTCTTTCTCTGCCAGGCAGGTGTCACTGCCATGCCTTGCACCCTTCCTCAGCTTCACCATCAATACCTCTGCCTTGAAAAAAATAAAAGAGAAAGGATGGTATTGTTTTCCTGTCCCCAGCAGTCTGCTGCTGTAGGCAGTTTGCCAGGTTAAATGTTCCTGTGCTGAGAAGTCTGCAAGAGGCAGTCATGCCTGTGTCAGCAGGTGAGTTCTGCCAAATGCCAGCAAACTCAAAAAAATGGATTGGGAGAGGGATGGGGTTGATATTTTGTTGTCTCTTGATTTCAGGTGTCAGGCTTTTTTATTTTTTTATGTGTGTGTGTGCATATGTACATTTCTATCTGCTTATATATATTTATGGCATAGTAATTAAGCCAAAGGGAAAAGCAACATGGAAAGATACTGAGACTTTATTCACAGGCCAAATTAGATGAAAGGCCTATACCCCATAGAAGATGCAGAGCTATTTTATGGAATACCCTGTGAAGGGATAGATGTCATTTTCCGAAGGTGTAATTTCGTATGCCATTCTGGGTGTGCAATTTCTTTCATAAGAAAGCCTTTCTGAGCTTGCTAGCAATGAGTGTCTTTCACATTGGTCTGTTGAAATATAAAATTATTTTGCAGGGGAAATCCTTTCTGTTCAGATGGTATTTGGATCCTGTCCCATAATTTTTTGGTGACAGCTGTGTTATATTCCATCTACACTTGTGATGAATCCCAGAAATCATCAGACAAAATTTTCTTGCAGGGTTGCAATGTACATTTCAGTAAGTGTTCTTTGTAACAAAGATTGTGATAAAAGATCTGCTTTGATAGAATATGCATGGGTTTTCAAATGCTTTGCTCAAATTAATTTTTTTTATTCCCAGTGAGTCCAATAGCAATATATAACTGGAGTTTTTTCATTAAATTGTTGTAAATAACTGTACTGCAGCAAATTACAGACATGCTATATTATTCTGAAAATTCTGTACTATAAGACAGGAATATAATTTTCGTACTCATAAGATACTTTCCATGCTGTGCACAAATATCTTATTATTTGTGTTCTGGTTATCCTTATTTTTGTTTAAATTTATTGCAGTGCTTTGTCTGAAAATATATTTTGATTGGTTAGTAAACATGCCACAGGGGGTAGATAATTTACATGATTTGGCAATTCTGTTGAAATTGCTATTGAGCTGTTTAAACTACCTATTTCATCCTTGCTGTAGTTAAATGAGGGAATGGAGCTCCCCCAAACAAAACCTAACAGAAAACAAACCCCTCATAAAAAAAAAAACAACACCTCAACAGCTCCAGAAAAATGGGATAGGTGAGGTTTTTTTGTTTATTTATTTCTAAGAGGGGAATAACTTTCTGGGAAAAAATAGGAGCATGGTGTGCTAGTCTCTGTGAACATCCCAATGATATGTTTCTACTGAAATAAATTCTTGTAGCCCTTGGTGCTGCTCTTGTTTGACTATAGCACTAGGTGGGATTGAAGTTCATTACTAATAGCTTTCAAGTATGAGGAATGCTGTTTCTTCTGGAACATGAAGTTTCTTTCAAAAGCTGTTGTTTTCTCTTGTTCTAATTGTAATAAATCTGTTAAGTAAGTACAAAATAACTAAGGCATTATGTATTCTGTAAAACCACCTAAAATCTTAGATACCAACTGAGGATTATTAAGAAAGGTTTAAGCTGTGAACAGTCTCCCATTTCTACTAGAGAACTTTTGAAAGTTGTGCAGTCCTTGGAATACATTTCTCAGTCTTTCATGATTGTTTCAGTTTGCAAGAGAAAACATCTGTGTTTGGGGACATATATGGAGCATATATGATGCAGAACACTCCAAACATCCAGAGGATTCTGCTCTGGGATAAGATGTGATAGAAAATGTCCATTGTCACTCTTAGCCACTGCAGAGAATCTTTAACTTTGTAAGTATTTGTGAAGTGTTTGCTGAGAAAATACTCTGTCTGCTGCCTCGCTCGTGTTTCCATTTTTATGCATTCCAGCAAAGACTGAGACCCAAGCCCCAGTCGTCCCAAGTCTAGGTAGAAAAAATAAATAGGTTCTCAAGATATATCTAACCACACACGTCTCTAGTCAGTTACTGCTCAGGTTTACCACATTTTCTGAGAGTAGGAAGCTCTGTTTCTGCCTAGGCTTTAAAATGTCTGGAATATCTACATTATTACGTCTGTCATTTTTCTACCCTGAAATATCACAACAGGACTGCTGAAGAAGGAAGAAAAATCTGCCCACAAATAGGAAGGAAGGAGAAACCTTCCCATGTCTCTTTGAGAAAGCACAGCAAGGATATAAGAAAGTGGAGGTGGTTTCTCTCTTCTAACTGGGAATGTGCTAGCCACGTTCCCCAGGAACCTGTCCTGCCTTGCAGATGAAACTCATCTGGGCTGAGGGACACTAGTCAGTTGTAACTGCTTTTTACACACAAAAGGATGTAAGTTTTACCTAGAAATAATAAGCAAGAGTTTAGATTCTTAATGCTGTTGGATTTTTAACTGTTGGGCTATATCCCAAGCTGTTTAAATGAGCACATTACTCCTTGTGCTACAGGGGAAGTTGGGTTGCAGATGCACCATGGGGTTTCTCCACTAGCATTTATGGTTCCTGTTGGCTAGCTTTGGCATTTCCCTAGCAAGGCTGCAGGCCTCCCAGAGTGCCCTGTGAGAACTCCTTTCCCTGTGAATGCAGGGCACTGTGCAGGGGTGAATGAAGACTCAGGTCAGGACTGTAAGGACATTGCCAGGAAATTTGCCAGTAAAATCTAGGCAGCTGGTAGCTCAGCCAGAGAACATATTTATCAAGTTGTATTCTCTTCCTTGGTAAATCGGGGTTTGCAGCCTACTTAAACACTTAAACTTCATGATTAGCATTAACCCAGGACATTTCCCTGTCTGAAAACTGTGAAAAGTTTGTACCAGGACAAAGGAGGCAACATCTGCTAATTATGTCCACAACTAACAAGGAGTCAAAGACACACTGATTTTATTTTTTCTGGATATTGTTCTCTAAAACATAGTGACACTTTTAAATTCTGCACATCTGAAGAATTAAAACTAAATCTTGAGACCATCTGTAACACATCTGAAGATTAAATGTGGCAATCCAGGGACTGAACAATTCATTCAATGCTGAGCCACAGCATCCCTTTCTGTCATATTTCATGACGCCTGTGGATGAGTGCATGTGATTCATTCACCACCCAGATTATACAACAGGAGCTCATTAGCTTTTCTCTCATTTTTCAGACACTTTTTGTACCAATAAAAGCAATAAATTAAAAATCAGAGCACAAGATACTGTATTATTGGTTCTCATAGATATATGCAGAAGTTTGTTTTTATTTTCTTATGTAAGCTCTTCTGATTCAGTGACAACTCATTTATGTAAATATAGCTTATAAAATATATCTCAGTTTATTCCAATTTTTAAAATGGTCAAGATTGGAATGCTCTTTACTGCTGCTCTGTAACAGAAATACTTCATGTCATGCACAAGAAGGCCACACTAAGTAGCAGGCTACACCAGAACTTTCCTGGCTTCAGCCTTTAATAGGAAGTGGTCAGGAATTTCCTGCTTTGAAATGTTTTTGATGGAGTTTTCAAACTGTTGTGACATTCCAATCTCATACTATTTAAATAAAATAGTTTGCTTTTCACTTTGGTGTTTATTTCAAAAGCCATGGTAATTTACAGTTAAACAAAAAAAAGTGCAGCCATCAAAATCAAATATTTAGATTGATTTAAGATTACTTTTGGCTCTTGGCCATGTTTAGATTTTTAAAGTTTTATTTGTAGTTAGAAAAAAAAAACCCTGAAATTTTGTGTGACAGCAAAAATGCTCCTGTATCTGTCTAGCATTAATATTGTATTAAGCTATGTTTTCACACTGGAAACTATGAGTGGAGAAAAAATACATGGTAAGGTATTCTCATTCAGAGATATGAGAAGAAATCATTATGAATGACATGAAAAAACTGATGAACTTCAGTTGACAAGGTAGTCAGTGTCACACATGTTTGTATACGCTCTAGCTTCAAAATATTTTGAAAGCAGCAATCACTGCTCTACTAGAGTATTTACTCATAGTTTAAGTATGTGTTTTTCTTTTTGCACCCTTTGTGTCTCCTTAGGCATGCAGTTGGATTTGGTATTTCTAACATTGCAGTTACTGTTACTGCCCTGAAGTGTGCAAAAGCTCAGTAGCTGGTAAATATTCACTGTAATAAAAATCATGATAGTAATGAAGAGTAATTTAATACTCTGCCCAAAGCCTAATCTGATGTAGCTATGTCAGATGACTGTGAGGTGGTGGCTCTTTCCATTTTAGGAGTTAAGAGCGAATTGAGGGTTCACAAAAAATTATAGGAACTTTTTCACTCAAATTGTTTTCAGCCTTTGTGAAATAGATGTTGCCGTTTCACCTTTTACTGTTGGACTGATTTCTGTGAACTTGTGTTGATTATAAGGTGAAGAGGAACAACTGCCTACTCCAGAAACTATTGCATTATTTTGAAAGTTTGCATATATCCAGGATGTATGATTTTATTGGAGAGTTAGTATGAGTCAGTGTAGCTGTCAGAGTGGTAGAAAGCCTATCACCAACCTCCTTTTTAGCTTTGTGCTAATATATTTTGAGGCATCTATTTTTAGCAACAGCTCATCACAGCAAATAACTCATTCCTGGGTAGTTAAGCTTGAGCTGCAGAAGCACTAACAATTTTTTTCCCTTGTCTGCATGTGGAGGGATTCAAGACCCAGGCAACAGCAAACCTCATTAAAAATTGCAGCTTGGCAGAAGTGTGATGTAGTTATCACAATGAACTAATGCCAGTCTTGTTTTACAGGCAGAAAACTAGTTATAGGCCACAACTGGGGATAGGGATGGAGGGGAAAGGAAGCATGCCAAGACTGCAAGAAACAAATCACTTTTTATTGAGCAAGTTAAGATGTGCAGGAAAGGCTTACAGGTTACAGGTGCATGGGTTATTTGCCCACCTGAGAAGCAGAAATACACCATCTGGGGAAATAAGCATGATGGAAATGCTGGCAATGATACCTATTGTAAGGTGTAGTAATTTTAAATAGCTTAGAATAATAGCTATTTAAAAAGCAAATGTATTTCAGGGTGGTTTAGAACTGGAGTAATTTAGATTGGAAGGGACCTCTGGAGACCTAAGTCCAGCCCTCCACTCTAGGCAGGACCAATTACAACAGGTTGTCCAGGATCTCAGCCAGTGAAGTTTTCAGTGTCTCAAAAGGTAACCATTCAACAACTTGACTGGGCCCCTGTCAACAGCACTCAACTGTTTCACTGTGTAAACTGATTTCCTAATACTTCACTGGAATTTCCTGTATTACCCTGTTCATGCCAGTGTCACTCATCCTATCCCTGTGCACTTCTCAGAAACACCAACACTGCAACACTGCCCCTCCCCCCTCCGTTTAGCTAGTTTAAATTTCTGTGTTATCATATCCATGCTGATAATGAAAATCCATGCTGTAATATAAAGGAATGAGGAGCTACACATCCCAACTCATAGTTTTACAGAGAACCAGAACAAGAAATTAGGAATACAAACCCAACATCTAAAGTTCAGCATTCTGCTTGTCATATTAAATATCAGCAGCCACAGAGCAGTAATTTGCCATGTGATTTGTTTCCTGGTTTAACAAATGCCTCTTTCAATATGTTTAAAATAGATATTTAAGATGGATTATTTAAGATATTTGAGATGGACTCCAGGTGTTATCACTGACAGGAGTCTAATATACACATTTCCTCCTTTTTTATGATTTCCATTCCTATTCTCTGTTAATACTCTGTATTGATACGTCTTCAGTTGAAACATAACTTTTTCTTCACATGCTCCTTGATACATTAAACAGAAAGAAGTGCCCTCTTTTCCTCATCCTCTTAGGCATCCCTTGCCTGCTCCACTTCACTGCTGAGTACCTACCATTAGGACAGTTTCTGTACCAGTTTCTAATAATGAACTTGTCACCCTAGATTTTGTATAAAGAATATGTACATTTCATCACAGTAAAAATGATTGTGCTAATACAGTAGAACACTGGTGCCAGCGTGTTGTGTTGATGAGCCAAAGAAGAATATTGTTATGTATTTTTCATATACATAATTTAAGTGTATTTTAATTTTTACGTTTTTGTCTAGGTGTCTGGACTGGCACCATCCTTGAGCATCTCTACACTGGTTTTTCCAGCCCACCTCCAAAGATGCTCTTTACCCTTGCCTGTGATAAGAGTATGTGCTGGGTTTTCTTATTGTTTTTATGGGTTTCTTTTGTGTGTGTGGTTTTTTTGTTTGTTTGTTTGTTTTGTTTGTATTTTCTTTTTAAACTGTCCAAAACTAAACAGATGAAATCCTATTCCTAATCAGTATCTATCCCTTGTGTATCCCTTGTGTTCATTTTCATAATAACATAGTTCTTCCTACCTTCTACTTCTCATTTGTGGATTTCAGAATGCAATTGAGACCAGTAGCAATACTCCAGCTTCTGGGTGGGAAACTGAAGCATCATGAGCTGAGAGTGGAAGCAGATGCCAAGAAAGCCATAATTAGAATCTGTATATTTGGATTCTTAGTGTACTGCCCTAACTTTTAGGACAAGCTGTAACACCAGTCCTGTAGGGTATTATTATTATTGTTTTCAGAAATGCTAGAGCTTGGAATTGGGTTATTAAGTGGTAACTTCCACTTACTTTTAAAATTTTTAATTAAACCCCCACCTAGAAGATGTGAGACTCAAAACTCCAACTTTTTAAAGAAAGTAAATAGCTTTACATACAGTCTCTAAAGGAAAGCCTATTTTTAAACATAATCTCCTGAGCTTTCATGAGGGCCTTAGTCATGGATCTTCCTTCCCCGAGTGCCTTAGATTTCACTTTCTTTTTTTTTTACTAATTTACAGTGACTTCTTATATGCATTTAGCCAGCACAGTGTGCTCTGTTTATACAGTGATGGTGGTAAATAGTGATAAATATATTGTAGAGAAGCAAGAGTACCAGGTCTTTGCACAGAGAGCTGTGGTAGTCTATCTGTGTAGTGCAGAAATTATTCAGTATTGAAAATCTGGGTGGTCTTGGAGGGGAAGGAAACAATAGCTTGCTTTAAGTAGCTATATTTTAATCAGACCACCTCCTTGCTTTTTAGTGTGTGTGTGGGAGTAACAGTGAAATAATTTGATTAGTCACTAAAAGCCAAGGAAGCTGGAAGGGCTCCGTTTCACATTGTTTTTGTTTTTCAGTTTGAAAACAAAAAGAAAATCCTGTTGGGATTCTTTCTTGGGTTTGGGATTGGTTTTTGTTGGTTGCTTTTTTGGTGGTTTTTTTTTTTTTTTGCATAACAATGCTTCTCAGAAACAATGGTGGGAGTCTCTCCTGAATTGATGCAGTGTACAGTAAGGCTCTGAATCTGTTGGTGTGGAGTAATGAAAAATGTGGAGCAGTACGGGTGCTTAGCCCTGAATCCCTGAAAGGTCAATGAGACCTTTTGTGGTTTTAGAGCTAATTGCAATAAGCCTGCACAGCAGGGCATTGTACTGTAGGAAATACCTCTTAAACATTAAAGTTTAGTCCAATATGAAAGAATTTAGCAGTAAGGCTGATTAGGATTAATGAATTATATCGGTCAAAATAATTTATCTGGATGGTTATCTTAGACTAAAGGTAATACCATTTTACTAGTGGTTTCCAGTCACCTGCAAGTAGATAGATGCTGGCTTTATGCCTAATATACAATGTCGTAATGTTCTTTATTTTGTTAAATACTACTAATTTCTGAAATCTAGCAAATATATGTAAAAGATATAGGAAAAAATGCATCATTTTGGTAACCTAGAATGGTATTAAAAGTATATAGAAGGGAGTTCAGAGGTGTAAACATTCGCTGTGTGTGTGTTCTGGGGAAAAAAAAAATCTAGTGAGGAATACATAACTACTTCAATATGTATGTGGGGATTAAATATATGTACTCATGTTATCACCTCAGCATATGTATATGTGCCATTTCAGTAAAGTGAACTTATTGCTCATAACGCAGCAAAAAGCACCATCAAGCAATATTTGAAAGAGTATTTTAATTAAATTTAAACCTCCAAATTTAATTAATAGGTTGTGTTCCCTAATGACCTTTAAATGAAAAGAAACTTGTTTTGTTTTCTGTTGAAGAACAAATGGTTTCATACATAATAAGCTTCTCCTTAAAAAGGATTTTTCCTTTTTAAATCTTTAAGAGCTGATTCGGCCTCTACGGAGGAAAATTCATTTGCAAGTCCATCTTGTGTTGCTCTGCTGCCAACATACTTAGTGAATGATTAAGATGCTATGGCATGTATACAAGTTGAAGAAAATATAACATAATTTTAGTACTACTCATTATTTCACATATGCATATATGCAAATATTATCTGAGTAAAAAGTAAACACCAAGATTTCAAGTTGAAGCAGTTTGTAAGATGCATTTTTTCCCCAAATATATGGATATATCATTGTGTATATTTGGATTAATTTCAGGTACTGTTATTTATTTCCCTTCAGTAAATGCTGGCTGTCTGCCTTTATTTCTTTGTGTCTGTGATAAGTTTCTGGACAAATAGTGCTGGACTTTGGAATCCTGCTGCTGTAGCTCAAACATCATTTTAGCAGAGTCTTGAAAGAAATATATTTGCTATTATTTTAACTAAGCTGTAGCCTTCTTTGATTGGCAATATAGTATACTTTACGTTGCCATATTACATTTATGAAATGAACTTTTAAAATTAGGTTTCTTTCTACTTACATTTTTATTTGGCAGTTCTGAATAATATCAGGAACCATAACTATTCCTGTTTATCCCTTGCTTGAATATTTATTTCTTTTATTTCCCTTCCTCAAGGTTTGCTTGCTCTTTTTTATGTACAGTCTTTAGATTCAGTCAGTCCTTTGCTTGAAGTACAGTTGCTAAATTTTATGGTATTGTAGTAAACAAAGTGATGGACTACAGCCCTTGTTAGACACGCATTGCATGACTCAGGTTTGTATTCTGAGAGCAAACAACCCTCAGAAATGGCGAATGGTTTCATGGGAAAGGGAGAGAGATGTCCTTTTACAGCTGATTGACATTTGAGTTACTGGTAGATAGACAAAAAAAGAAACTGAACCTACAAAAGAACGCAGACCTCCACCTAAGGAATTGGATAATACGGCCCATATTTTCAGATGAGTTTATGCTGTGTTCCCCTCAATGCAATTCAGCAGAGGAGTGTTAGGGAACATATATACTTTTACTCACTTCTGGAGTACGAGGAGGAGAGTAATATATACTGAATCATCCTCCCTTTTAGTCTGTTTCTGAGGCTGCACAACTGTGTCCTGTTTGCTGGTGACCTGAATTGACTGTTATTAAAAAACAACATTTTAGGCACTTTAAAAGGGTTGGTTTTATTCGCAGAACTCTCCTAAGCAAGGCTGTATTTTAGTCCTAAGTAGTAAAGCTCAAGTGATTGAAAACATGTGACATATTGCTAATTGCAACAACACCCAGCACAAAGCATTTGTAGTGCTTATCCTTAAGGAAAACTGAAAGCACTTCAGCAGGATTACTGCCATTGGCCTTCATTTTGAAGATTGGGAAATTGAGGCACAAAGTGGCAAAGTGCTATGACTAGCTCAGTGAAGCATTGGCAGGTCTTGCTCAGCCCTGAGTGCAGCCCAACAGGCAGTACAATAGACCATTAATTTCTGTTTGTCCCATCTGTTGTCAGTGAAAGTGTGATTGATTCAAGGGTGCTTTGGCCACACAAGAACACTGTCTGAATGGTCTGTTTATTCCCATTATGAAAGGTTGTTGGGTTTTTTTTTTTTTCTTTAATGCTGTTAAATTTGTGTCTGCATTCTGGAATCAGTTGTCTTGTGCTTTTAGTAATTTTTTTTCATATTGCACCTGATCGATCTCTCTGTTTCTCCCTTTTCTGTTAGCTTGATTTTAAAACTTTTCCAGTTTGACGGAAGTTGATAGATTTCCATTACAGTCTTTATGCGTACAGATTCTTAATTTAAAATCAGTTTTCAACAATAAGGATATACAAGCTTAATTTTTAAAAGTGAAGTAGAATTGTGAATCTTTAAGCTGTGGATAGCAGTGGCAACTACAGTTGCTGCAGCTCAGACAGAAGGTCTGAGAAGGTGTTTGCCATGCAACACTCTTCAGGAGGGGCAATCTGGGGATTTACCATTACAGCTGTATGAGCACAGGTTAAATATGGCAATACTTGGCATGACATTTTCAAATGCACTTCAGGTGGGCATTCAGGTATGTATGGCTTTGAAGGCAGTTGACATACCATTGTTCTGAAACCAAATTGAAGGGCTGGTGTGACCTATGTGGGGATGGAGTTATTTCAGAATGTGTGAGCACTGGATGGAGGACTGAGAAACCATGTATTCTTCACTCTCCAAAAAAAAAGTGTTGTGGTGTGCTGCTCGTGACAAGAATGCACTTCAAAAATCTGTAATGAACTTCAAAAGAACTAAAACCACTTTTGTCTCTTATCATTTGACCAACAGCATAATTTTTGATCTAGTTCTACACATCTCTCCTTTATTTGCAGCAGTGTTTGTATCTTCTCTATCCATGTCTTCTCATAAGCTATGAAGAATCACTGACTTTAGTGGCAGCATTAATTTGACTAGTGAGAAACTGTGGAGAAAAAATAAACTGAAGAAGTATATGCAGGCTTTTGGTATGTGGCTCATCTTTGTAATGAACATCTAATAGGTAGTAAACTGCAGTTTTAAGTAATTTTACCATTGAGTAAATGGGGAGAAAAAACATTTGTATACTCCTTAAATTGCTGAGAACAAACTTTTATGCTTGGGTTTTGGTGTTTTTTGTTGTTGATGTTTATTTGGGCTATTTTTGCTTGTGGTTTTGGTGGTGTTTGTGTTTTTTTTTTTTGGTTGGGTTTTTCTGGGGGAGTGGTGGTGTTTAGTATGCAGTTTTACAAGAATGACAAATACTCTCAGAAATTAGGGGAACAAATTAAGCATAAGAAATTTTCTCCCAAAGGATGACCTGATCCAGTGGGAGATGTACATACCCACGGCAAGGGGGGTTGGAACTAGATGATCTTAAAGGTCTTTTCCAAACCTGAAAATTCTATGATTCTGTGACCTTCCTAAGAAAACATATGAAAATGCCTGGCATAGGAATTTAGGATAAAAATGACTTCTCGATCATAGTTATGCCATTACCCCTCTGATCCTCAAGTCTGTGTGCTGGAAATAGCGAACAAGATTGTATTTTGTTTGGTTGTGTCAATACGTTGTTACTGTTACAGCTAATCCTTCAGTTTAATAGAAGAGTTATGCTGTTGTTTCACTGCCTTATGAACTTAGCTCTAAGTATATGGTTTTCCCTCTGCCTACCCACAACTTCCAATAGATGTGGCATACTGTGCTTTAATACAAAAGTTCTCTTCATATTGTCAAGGAATTGGCAAAACTTTACATATGAGGATGGGCTGCTGCGTTGCTACAAAATTAAATTGACATGCCAAATTCATTCATGACAAAACATCATTGGCTTCAATGGCATTACACCAGATCTGAATTGAGTCTATTGTACTTCTGTTGCTTGATTTTTCCAGGCACAGATGCAGGAAGGAACAGGGTGGATACAGAATAGCTGATATCTTCTTTGCCTTTCCTATGATTCATTTTCCTTGTAAATGAGTTTCATTGAAGGAAATGATATAACTTAGCAGTTCGTTGCACAAGCAAAACACATTATGGAAAAAAAAAAAAAGTTTGACCATTATGGTTTGATACTATTGTCAGATGTCTGAAAACATAGTGGGACCACTCCATCTGGAACAAGGATGGAACAGAAAAAGCATTCCAAATAGGATAGCAGTGACCAAATATCTTTTCATAATGGGAGGTTTTGTTGTCATTCATATGCATGTTTTATAACATTGTGATAATCTTTACAAAGCCCAACTAAACAAAAGAGCTTGCACAATGGTCTGGTTTGGAGTATTGTCAGTTAAACCAAGACACAATGTAGAAAGATAGGTAGATTTAATCTATGCAGCAAATTTGGTCTAACCTGGTGATTGTTACCATCATGTCTCATGGAAAGAAATTTAAGAGGGAAAGCAGCTTAGCCTTGTCCTGGATTCTATTCTGTGTGCAAACAGTAAAATGTGGATTGTGAATCTGAAAATGACATTTTGGAGCTGGCAGAAAAAATAGGAGGACAAACTTAGTGTTCATCCTTTCTCTTTTGTAGGCACTCATCCTTCTCTTTTCTTCACTAAATAGAGCTTGTTTGTTGCAGTATGTCCTTTTCCTGGCCTGTTGCTTTGACTACTGCTTTTTGAGTCTGTGCTATTGATTGTTCATTTTTGCTTCATAGCTACCATAGATACTTGCTTTTGCTTATTAGTTGTGACTGTTTCCCTTTTGACAGAAGCCTACTCTTGCACTGCATAGGTCTAAAATCAAACTGCTCTAGAGGGCATAATCTTCTCCCTTTCATTGCTCTGTGATCTTTGTCTCTGTTGCCCACAAACGAGGTTCTCAAGTGAGCATCCATTGTGGTTTCGCACATGCAGCTTTCCATATTTGGCCAGAGCTCATCATGAAGATCTGTAGAACTACTTCATTGATCTCCTTCACATCCCTCCTTTAAACTGTCCTTCATCCTGAGGCCTGTGGAAAACAGACTTTGTAGGTGGCTGTTAGGCTGACCCACTCTTTTTCTTTTATTGGATTTGCATCTCTCCAAATCCATCTCCTCACCTTCCTCAGTAATATTTTACTAAAAAGAAGGACTAGCCTTTTGTTCCTCATGCTGTTTTCAACAACACTGACATCTTGATCTATGGCTAAGGCAGACACTAAGTCATCTTACTCGTATTTGTGAGCATTTTCCATGAAGGAAAGATACAATGGAAGGATAGGGAAGCAACACTCAGAAAAAGTGCTAAATTAATAAGTGCCTGAGATATCAGGGCCAATCCTTTTAGAACTAATGCCACATGGCACGGTGCCTTGCAATTGCATTTATTTCAGGACCATTTTTCTCTATTGTTCTTTCCATCTCTGTGTCAGCTCTCTGAAATGTCTATCTCCAGTGCTTGTGAGAGAAAATTCATTTGTGGTTTGGAGTTGGCATGAAAATCTTAAAATTAAAACAGACTGGTACTTAAGCAGCTCTTGAAAGCAGCACTGCTTTGAAATAATATTCTGGTTTTCCTGCAACCCTGTTAATTTTACATAAAAGGACAGATCTGTACACAGTAGACATCAATCAGCCATGATACACAACAGTACAGATAAAACATTTGGGGGGGGAGAGAAGAGGGGTTTCTTTGGAGTGGGGGAAGAACAGTGGTGGGAGAAATTCTATTTATGCCTACTCTGCCATTTTGCTGATCTGGTTATAGGGAAACTAGTGGAACTTCCTTTAAAAATATTTTGGGGATGGAGTAACCTGTGTGTTTCTGAGGTTGTAGAAAGCCATTAACTAAAACCCTTCACTATCCTTTCTCCACTGATCCATCAATGGGAACTGCACATTCTTGCTGATGGTTACTCTGAAGTAACCATATGTATTATTTCCTCTGAGATTTATAGCTCTCTTCTGGTTTCCTTTCCCTCTTTTCCCTGGTGTTGTCTATATATGAGTGTATACATGAGCATATGTCATTTTAGTGGTAGATTGTGCCTTCAGAGGTAGAATCTCATATTGTAATCATATACTCATTTTAGGTGTGGTATTGAAGATGTTGCTTTAATGTCCAATGTCAGATTTCACAACCCAGTGAAATATGTGAAATATATATGTTATATATGCTATTAAATGAAGTATACTAATAATAAAGAGCACAAACCACAAAATTTCTCAGTATTATTTTTTACATTATTTCTTAATAAGTGCAAATAATAGTGATGGGCCTGTTTATGGAAAAATGAAGAGTCACATGAAAACAATTCATGCATTTTCTTATTTTTTTAATTAAAATTTATTTTCATAGAACTTTATATTGCTGACAGTGCTTTAAAAGGGAGGGAGGAAATCCCCAAAGTGCAGAACATTATTTGTTATTTATTTCCTATGAAAATTAGGGATTAGAATTTTTTTGTGTGTGTGTGTTGGGGACAGAGCTTAATGGTGCATATGACATTGTGGTTTAACTGATCTTAATTGTCAGGGGAGACTCCTCGTTGAGCTCCAGGACATTTGTTTAGAAGCAGGAGAGCATCCAGTGTAGCATCAGCTATGCCTTCCCCAACAGGTGGGCAGCTGAGGCGGCTGCTGAGTTTGCTCTTGGGCTGTGACAGGTGAAAAATGCTACTTAATGAGTTTTCTTCCCAGTCAATTAGCAGAAGGAGGGAGCTTTCCCATCTGTGCCTGACACAACCAGGGTTTGCTGGTTGCCACGTTTCCTTTGTGAGTGACAGGCAATCCATAGAATGGAGCAGTGACAATCATTTTGCCGGCTGCAGTCAGTCTCTCTAACTGCTCTGATCTGTTTAATCTTGGGGATTTTTTAATGAAATACTTCCCACTAGTGCAAAAGGGCAATGTGAAAGAAGGACATTCTCATTAGGACACTGCAGTGCTGTATGTAGACTACGGATGTCTCACAGTAAAACAAACAAGAAAAATTCAGTAACTCACATGCTGTACTCAACATTCTCATCTATACCTGTAATGTGTGAATATGAGGTGTATGTTTGCTTGAATTGCTTACTATCTGCAGGAGATGGTAAATGTTGCCTTATTTTTGACTACTACTTGCTTTCCTGAAGAAATATGTTATACCCACATCAGTAAAATATACATAAATTCTTCTAAAGTTTTGATTATTTTATTGTCACTCTTTTCAGAGTACCCTAGTAAAGAAAATTCCAGTCTGGCACCAGAAAGCAAAAAAAAAAAAACAAACCAAAACATTCAGGAGATTGCCATCCACATGGATGTAATGAGCCTTCCTCTCTGCAAATTCCCTTTTTAATTTAAACAAAATTTTTTAATTGAGTATTTTATTCATTCCTAGATTCTCTTAACCCGTCTAATGTACAGACTTTATATTTCTTCACACATCAGTTCTGCTGAAATAATGGATATTAGAGCACATTAACATATCACATCCTACTGCTGATGAGTTCTATTTACTTGTAGTGATACATAGTTTTCACAGGGGAAGGGCAAGCTCTGCTTTCTGTACAGCAAATCAAAATGTCTTTGCAGGTTTTCCTGGAAAGTAAGATCCTTGCAAGTATATAGTATTTGGCTTAGCATCTATATATTGGGTGGTATTCAGTTGCCTGATAGCAGTATTATTCCTGTTACCTATGCTCTCAGGTTGTTTTTTTTTTCCTCTTTCCAAAAAATGTTTCTGTCTTAAAATTTACTCAAGCACTTTTATTACGTATATTTTATTTTGACTTTATAAACCAGCACAAATACAGTTTTGAGCAGAAATAGTTGCTTTGTTTTTTCTTTTACTTCAAATCTTCAATTCAGTGAAATATAGTCGCCTTGGGGATTCCTTTGAAAAACCTGATAATGAATGTAAGATGTGAGTGACTGGTGTGTGATTGTGTTGATGTTTTCCCTTCTCTTGAGCCCAGTTTGAAATTCAGCTCAGCACAGCAGGGATTGTCCTCAGCCACATACGACTATTTTGAGAATTGTGCGCTCGAGTAGCTGTGGAGGCTTTGCGCAACTGGCAGCAGTTTGTCATGGCTGCCTTTAGGCTAGCAAACCGTAGGGATTTTATCCCTGTCCCTCTCTGTCAATCAAGTCTCTTCTACTTTTAAATGTAGTATTATATATTTTCAAACAAATGGTGTTCCTTCTACAGAAGGTGCGAAAAAATACCGAAAGGCAAAACGTATAATGTAGGGAGTTTACCTGTTTTCCCCCAGCTGTCTCACTGAAAATTATTTGTTCTGTGACATAATTGTTCATATTTAAATTGTCAAGCTCACTTGCCTATTTTCTCATTGTTTTATTTTGATTGAGTACTTTGATGCTGTGAATCCTAGCTGCATTTAATTCATTATAATCATGTGAAACTAAACCCTGAATGGCTTCCAAATGAATATTATTTAATTTTCTTTGGCATTCACACAAGCAGCTTCTTTGCCAGCTGAGCAGTAAGTACAGACCTGGTTTTTTTCAGTTCTGTATGACATGGTCAGATTTTAGAGCTATTCTCTTTTGCATTTCCAAAGTACCGAATATGTTGTTTTGAATACTATTGTTAACATTTTTCTTTCCTTTTAGTCCCAAAATCTGAAAATTAAATGGTCTTAACAGTTTGTTTTTCCAGTGCTGTACTGAGAGAGGCTTTTTCATACTTAAAATCTAGGTACTGTGCAGGGAGGACCACACATAACAATGTCTAGGAAGAATAATCTGATCCTTATTGGTCACGTATTTTATCATACTGTTATATAACATCAAAAATAAAAAAAATTAAGACATTTGTATGGCTTAATGTGTATTGCCACGATACTCAGTTGCAAAAACCTCACACTGCAATGCTGACAGAACTCCCAACACTTCAAGTCAATTAGTTTTGATTTTAGGCTGCTTTTTGGCCTTCTTTTTTCTTCTTAGGCAAGTTGGTGAACATGCTTCACTGTCTCTATAGGTGGCCCGTACTAAAATGTTGGCATTTTTTTTCAACAGTTATTAGTAGAAAACTAGTTAGAAAAAAATGTGCTCAAATATAAGTGTTTTCAGGCTCATGCTGAAGTATCATCTTTATTGCCTAATGTGCTAGGGAAATCGGTGTGGCAAGCACCAAAGAAGTCAAAGTTGCTCACAGTGATCTGATGGAGCTGCACAGCTGAGAGGGTGTGCTAGAAGCAAGCCAACAAAACACATACTCTGCTGCCTTCTTCCAGTAGAAACAGGCACAGAATCTAAAAGGCAGGTCTTTACAGCATTTAATTTTTTATTTATTTATTTTCAAAGAAAGGGCAATGTAGTTCCTGTTTTGTAGCACCCCCACTGTTTTCACAACCCGTGAAGCTCACATACTTGGACTTTGGCCCATTTTTTTTTTTTCCACCTTTTGGAGATGTTACTCAATTGTAGAAATATGAGTTTGTTTTCTTAATGAAATGCAGGATCATCAATTGAAGGATTTCTCTCTGCTACAACAGATTATATGGTGAGCAACAGCTTTCATCCTATGATGATAGGGCTAGTGCCGGGTTGCCTGTCTCCTGGTTTTCTGTGGAGTGTACAAATCAGTAAGTCCCTAAATCCATTTCATAAAAGAGGGAAATTGTAAAAACCTTCCGTAACAGACTCCACACGGGACAAAATCCAGAGATTTTGTTCAGAACGGAGAGGTCATTCATTAATGATGGTTATCTTGGGTCCTCTGGTTGCTGTAATACATGTGCTTCCATGAGACAATATCTTCCCTTTAATTCACTTAGCTAGGTTTTATAAAAGGTTTGAATAAGTAAGAACCAAAGGATGCACTTCATGTATAAGTGCTGTAAACATCAGCCCAAATCTCATACTGAAAAACAGAAATCAAACAAGAATCCAAAGAATTCCAAAGTGATAGTAAATCCCAATAGATGAAAAGGGAAAAGTGAAATAGAGAAAAAGCTTCAATTTCATGTAATGTTTGAGACAACTCTTGCATCCCATTTCACTGGGACAGTGAGTAGGCATGTTAAATACAATATACCATGCCTGCCCTTCTTGTGTTCTGCCAGTCAGACCAGACTCTTGATTTTTATAACCCCTGATTCTGCTTGTCACCCCAAAACCTGAATTTTCTGAAGGGTGTGCTTAAAAGTGCCTACATTTCCCGTAATTTTTTTTTTTTAAAGCTTTTTTTCCCCTGGTAATTTTCATGCTGTTATAACTCTGTTACCTGTTCAGTCACTTAAACATTGTATTCTGCAAAATGTTGACCCAAGATTCATCAGGCTTTCAGGACTCCCACATTACAATTAAGAATGCATGAGGGAGGTTTAAAAATTATTTGGTCTCCTAGTTTTTAACAGTTTTACGTATGATTAACTGCTAATAGTCTCAAAATGCTGCTGTAAGCACCATCTTTATATTCCACCGGAGATGTGCTCTCGGGCGAACAATGAGACATTTATGGTATTTGGGTGGGAGGGAGATTAGAAAGTGTAAAATAATTTTTTACTCATAAACTCCCAGCAAATTATCTTTTCACTATGTAACAAAACATTTAGTTTCAATAAAGATATACATTAGTGGATTGCCAGAAAATAGCCCTGTATTTTCAGTCTGTGCTGAAGAATGACAATGAAATAATCAGACATTTTTGGAACTTTTCTCACAAATCTTTGGGGCTTTATTTGTAGTAATTCTAGTACTGGGCCCTTTCACTTATATTTCCCACTCGTCATCTCACTTCCATTAATTCAGAACCTCAGGTGGATCATGAAGTCTACTTTTGTTTTCACTTTAATTGCAATACATTAAAAAACAGTCATATGTTATAGTGCAGTGCCATTTTTGTCCTGAAAATAGAAGACATACAACCCATGACCCAAATATTTTTTACTACAAAAGAATAGATGGTTTCATAGAAAGACAGAATCCCACACAGCCCAGCCCACAAGCTCCCTTTGCACTCTTGTGTTACCTTACATGAAAGACATGTTCACAGTCGTGATTGTGTCATGTTTTGTAACGTTCTAGGTGATGACCCTTCTTTTTGAAAGCCCTCCCAAGTCTGGTTTAATTTTACATGTGAAAAAGTAATGAAAGACTGATTAATTTTATGAAAGTATAATGAAACTCTATCTCTGAAATTTCAATTTTCATATGTAAACTACAAGGAGGCAGGAAGATTTGGGTGCAAGGGTGTTAGGAAAAACTCGCAAGCTTCTGTGATTCAAATGATTGGCTTTATTGTGGTACTGTTTCTGGAGCAGAGCAGATGATTTGGAGCTGGATCACCAGGCTGCAACTTTAGATCTCAAAACTTGCCTCTTTTAAATTCTTTAGGCTTAACCCTGTGAGTAGATCTTAAAAATGACATCAAAGATGCTAAATAAAGAGTCTGAAGATCATGTCCTTGGTCATGCAAGTGATTCTAATTAAATACCTATCTATGCACCATAGTTATAGATCTTAATCTTACACTCTGACCTTTAGAAAACCAGCCAGCAACACATCTGGCAATGATCCGTTAAAGATATTCATTATCTATAAAATATACTTTTGATACAGCTCCATACAGTTGGGTAATATCTAATAGATGAATTGAGGTACAGATGATACTCCCAGTGAATAACGAGCCTCCTTCATTTATTGTAGTCCTTGTATGTTTATTCTCTCTATTTCAAAAAATAAGAAATAGTTGCCATTTTTTCCAATACTGACACTGTTCAATTTTATTTTTAAAAATTACACACAATCTGTTTGTGTGCTAATTCTGCACTAAAGCAGAATTGTAGTAAGTTTAGTTTGCTAGATGCCTAGCCTTTGTCTTCAGACCTTTTCTTCTTCTCTGGTTGTTTCATGTACATTAATATCCAGGATTCAACAGCCTGAACTAATGGAGCTGCCTGTGTCTCTTCCAACAGCTCTCATCAGTATTCAGTCAGCTGATCCAGTATCCAGTGCTGAGCAGATGGGGATACTTTCACCAGTTACTCTCTGCCCAGCATTTTTTTGAGGGGTGTAGTGCCTGGTGGATCTGTGGACATATTTTGAAACTGGGAATGTTTTAGATGGACAGAATAGATTTGATAAAATACATCCTTTTTAAGGGACATTGAACCAAATATGTTTTTTTTCCTTTTTTTTAAATGAATTTCGAAAGTATTTGGCATGCTTCAAATAGTTGATCGCTTTGCTTGATGGGAAGAGTTGTGTAAAATTGTAGTTGTGTTTCTACACTTTCTTCAGTGCAATAGAAAATAAGATATGCAATATGTGAATTGTATGCTCAAAGCAATATCTTGAGGAGATGTCCACAATCAAGCAGTGTTGCATTTACAAGCCTTAGAAAGAAAGATGGTGCAATAATCAAGATGTGAGATGCTTTGGGCCTGCATGAGCATTGTACCCATGTGCATGGATACAAAATAGCCCTATCTTCCTTCTCCCAACAACCTAGGCAGCCCCTTCTTCCTCCTTTTACTTGCACTAGTACCTCATTTTGTAAATCATAGAACTAAAAAAACCCTAAAACCTCTAAAAAACCAAAAAACTCCAAACCCACAAATGACACATTCAAGTACAAAGAGGTAGAAACTATTGTGCAATGCTCTTTTCATACTTACATGAAAAGTAATTCTCTATGGAATTATGCAATTATTTCTTTTATTTTAAAATAAAGGATCATACTAATTATGAGGTCTTCTATTAATTTATTTTCTTCATTTGTAATACAATACATATTTATAAAGTAGTAATACATATTTATGGATTGCTTCTAAGACAGCAAGTTTGTATAGAAAATGGTTCATAAGGCTCTACTATGTAACTTTTGGAGCTTGTGGAAAAATAACAGTATTTGTAACCTTTTGAAGAGATTCAGCCTTAGCAGATTTCACTGTCAAATAAAAAAAACCCCAGAGTGTGCTTATATAACTCCTGAGGCTTTGATTTTGAAACATGGCAGAAATTCAATTCCCTCGAGATAAATATCTATTTTTTGTCTCCCTTTCCTCCCCAAAGCACAAGGAATGGGAAAGGAGTAAAGTGTTCTAAGTAATCTGTAGCCTTCCCACTCACAACTTGTAGTACAGTCTGTTGTGTTGGGAGGAAACCAAACAGAAACATTGCTCTGTCTATTTTGGAGCACAAAGCTGTTCTCTGATAGCTGGGGAAAAGAGGTGATGTGAGTTATGGAGCATGTGCTAAGTGGTTTAATGCAGCTAGGGGAGATACAAAGGTGACTTTTTCTTCTTCATTCTCCTGTACGTCTTGATTCACCCAGAACTAGACAGAGCTGTTGATTTCTGTAGTCCCAGTTAAGCAGAACGAAGATTATGAGTCAGAACCAGTCACGTTCAATATGTGACTTTATGGCTGCTTTCTTAAAATTAGCATATTTTAGAGAGTAAGACAAAAAAATTCTATAGAACAAAATAAGCAGGTTCCTAGGAATTTGTTGTCAGAAGGACTTGTTCCTGCTTTTTAAAAGCAGATAGTAGTGGGAAAGAATAGTTTCTTAGACATAAAATATTCTACCTTCATAGCATAAGATTACTGATCACTCTAACTTTGGTTTTTCACTTCCACAAGGAAAAAAAAGGGTTTGTCTGCTTCCTCAGTTGATTCATACTTGTAGCATGATCATCTTTCCTCAAGGTCTTGGTTTAGCAATCAATAGCATGTCTCCCATGTACATGGGAGTTAATCAAAGACTTGGACTATTGTGGGCCTTAGTTTCTCAAAATATGCATTTTCTGTCAAGTGAATCTGACCTTATATAGCACTTCAAGAGCAACTTTTCCCCTTCTCCTCATCCCCTTCTCTGGATGAGGAATACATTGCATACATAACTTGAGAGAACACACTGAGTGAATGGACAAAGTGAGAAAGATGAAAGCTTATTTCTTCACTTCTGTTTATCACTAAATTATGACTATTGTAATGTCTTCATGCTGGGACAAGTTTAGACCACACAGTAATTCCTCTCACTCCTGTTGCCCTTCTTTTTTGTCTTTTCCTTGCACCCACACACATGCAGGTCAGCTGCCCTGCACTGAGTGTTTGTGACTAACAGGCCCCAGTGCTGATGGGAATCTCCAACTATTGTGTTACTGCAGCCCTAGGAAGGTAGCCATGGGGACTACAAGGCAAATTTTGGTTTATAGAAAGACTTTTGTATTCTGAAACCTTCCGTTTCTGCTACATCTTGAAAATGTCACCTTTTCTGCTGTATTTGTGTTTTTTCTATATTTGTTTTATTATTACTCTAATGATATGTACTTATATTAGTTTTGTGAAGACTGCTACACTGCTGCAGCATTTGTGGTGCAAAGAGAAAAGCTTTAAAAGGGAAATGAAATTTATAGGTGTTCAGAATCCTTTATATAAATTATATAAAATAATTTATATTCAGCTTTTTCGGAGTCCAAAATGGTGGGTTTGCAAGATCTTCCAGCTTTGAACATTGTTAACAGTATTAGAAAGTTAAGACTTTGAAGGCTGCTGGTATCTTACACCGTTCCAGTAAAAGTTATGTGTGGAAATCACTTTGCTTCACTGATTTGGGAGGGTAACTGAAGATATCAGTGCAGTTTTGCCTTTGCATTGCATAGCCCTCCTTGTCTAGAAATGAGCAAGGATATTCATGGAGAAGATGAAAGGAGCTTGCTAATGAAAATCCCAGAGAACCGCAGTCAATGTACTTTATTCAGAGGACATAAGTGGAGATAATATTTCTTCCCAAAATATACAGCCTGTTTTTTGTGGCTGATGGTTGGAGACAAAAGTAAGAAACCACACAACAAACTAAAAGTACAACTTTAATATCCTTGACTACAGTGTTACTGATCTGATGGATCTGAAAATAGAATTTCCTGTCTCAGGGCTTGGCACACAGTCTGGGAGCATAATGCATATTAAAACCATGGCTACTAAGCTGCATAAGGTAAAATAAGATGTGACTCTCAGCAGTGTTTCAGGTATCAGCATCAGACAGCAAGGGAATTCACAGCAAGGGTGAGACATGAAAGAGAAATGTAGGTGGCAAGTACTTTTTGTTTCCTATCACTTTTAGGGGAAAAAAACCTGTTAATGTTTCAAATGGATCTGTGCACAAGCTCCATAGGTGCTTAGGTTATCTTATTACAGACTCTAATAAGGGATTTCTGCCCTTTCATTTTCTGTCTCTTTCCCTTTCTTTAGCTGAATTTGTTGCACATAGCAACAGAGTTTTATAGTACTAGAAAATGTACAATGAGTTTATGGTGCCAGTGGGCTCCAGGTCAATACACTTCGCTGCTAAATGTGGTATGCTTTGGTTGCCATTGTGTTTTCACAGAGTTCTGTGACTCCGTTGTAGTAGCTGTGCCACCTGAAATTCATTTCCATTTTAAACAGTTTACTTTAGTTCTGGCAATTTGGCAAGGTTAGTTAGTCTTAATGGCTGTAATATTATATGCTCTATCACCTTCCTTGCTCCCTCCCCCCTTTATATTGACTTATGTTGTCATGCATATTTTTGCTTACTGTGTTCTCTGTATGGTTTTGGGTGGGGATCTTGTGACCTAATCATCTCTGGTGTACACATCCACATATTAATTCAGCTACCTTTACAGTTCACAGAAGTGGCACTTGGAGAAAATGATTCACACATTCATCCTCTGACAGGTGTCTAGAGCTGGTCAGGTGAATCACAGCCTAGAAATGCCCTTCTCTCATGATGAGTCTAGGCAAGCAGCCAAGATCTGGATGTCTGTGTTGCAGAAGTCTGAAGCCATGTCCTTAAAATAAAATGTCACTGCTTTCATTTCCTGAACAATGCAAGCTATGGCATTCTAACAGTATTAGTCTATTTAGATAATTGCACAAAACAGTTTACTTTCAGAGTCTGAACTTTGAGAAAAACATTTAAAATTATATTTTAGTAAGTTAAGTAGATGAAAAAGAACCTTTATTGAAAATGTTGGTTAAGTAATATTGGTATTTCCTTTATTTGCTTGGGGTTTGGGTTTGGTTTGGGATTTTTGTTTTTTTAAATTAGAACTTATACCCTGATATTTAATATGCAAAAAAAATTTCGCATATTATACAGAATATGTTGTAGGCACATAGAAACTTTTGTTCAGTGACTGTAAAGGCAGATGCTCCCTCTAGTGCCTAAGACTATTTTCTTGTAATGCAATGGCTTTCTCAGGCTTTATGCCATGTTTTACATATCCGGTTTCTTGAGTTCCTCAGGTGTCAGTCTTAAAATAAGTAATTAAAATAGGGATAATATCTCTAGTATTGCATGCCACTTGCATCTGTCCCCTTGTGTGCAGCAGAGGGAGTCAGGTAATACAAAGATAAAACATATGGAGAAGTTTGTCTATATTATTTTAATTAGTGTAAATTTTTTATAGCCTATTAAGTCAGTAAACTGTGCCTTCAAATTAAATGTCACATGGGAAAACTGTAGTATTTGTGAGCTTTTCTGAACCTAAGAAGGATTCATTGTGTACATGAGTGACTCAAAAAGTACCTGGACACTAATTTCAAATTCAAGTTATTGTTCCCATTTTGGTATTTTTAATATAGCTATTGAAGGTAGCACACTGAAGTTATATGACATGTTCTAAACCAGTATGCAACATCATTGTGTAGAAAGAAGAAATACCTCAACTATCTAGACAGCCATACATTCTGTATAGTAAAGAGGGTGTAAGCTATAGGCATCTAAGCTAGCAGGTGGGAGGAGGAAAGAGAGGAATGGAATATAACTGTGCACCACATGAGGTGCCTGAGGATGCACATCTTCCTTGCTGTATTCATCCTGGCACACAGTCTTTCCTGAAGTCAGTCTTTCAGTGCTGTAAGTGTTGTAAAGATTTTTGTTATTTTTCTAAAAAATGTTTACTACGTTTTAATGTGTGCCTCTAAATCATACATTAAGTTATGTTAGAAATAGTATATGTATGGAAAAAAATATGTATAAATCAACATATTTATATTCCTAGAAACATTCCACAGTACAATGTAGAAAGTAGTTGTAGTAGTGCTGCAGTAATGTGTTGCCTACATCATTATCAGGCTTGATACCTGTAAAAGCAGAGGCTTTTAAGGGGATTGGAGGGAAGAGAATAGGTGTAGGGGCTTCTGAAGAAATGTCTTCTATGTACAATGGTCAATGGGTATTCCTGGGTTTTGTATTTACCCTAACTACAAGCTGTGTGAAATGCTGAACTTTTAGTTTGAGGGACTTTGTTATTTCTCCATGTAGTTGATATGTCCCATCTCCCTCCTTTTCTTTCTCCTAACTTTTCCCCCAACAAGAAAAACAAATGGAAAATCTGTTTTAAAGGCTTTGTAGACATCCGCATTCAAACCAAAGAAAAATGTATGCAACTAAAATGTATGGTCTATTTAGGTGCATTGGGAACGGCAGTAATATTTTTAATTCTGTAGCTTGCATTTATACAGCTGAGTGGAAGAATGGATGCAGTGTAATTTGAAATAGTGGCCAGAAACAGCATCTCTTCTTTCCTGGATCCTTGCATCTTGCCCTTTCCTGGGGAAAGGGAGTGAGGAAGTGTCCATGTGCTTTAGCAGTCTTTCTTTTCAGTGTGTACAAATACACAGTGTAAGAAAAAGTAGCTGAAAATAATTAACTACACTTGATTATATTTTAAAGTAGCCTGAAACTAGAGCTACACGCATTAAAAAAACAAAACAAAACAAGAAAACGAAACACAAAAACCAGCTACTGACTTGTTACACTTATAACTGATTGTCTTTTAAAATATACTTTCTCAGCATTGCCATTGGCAAAGCCATTTGCCTGCTGTAAAGATTCCTTTTCTCCTTGTGATGGTATTTTATCAGCATTAGTGGGCATGACAGTAAACAGCAAAATCATGGTATTTAAGAGCTAGACTCTTATACAGAGAACTCCTCAATGAAAAGGATAGTTCTTAGATTACCTCTCTTAAACTCTGACAAGGTATGTTTATATCCTATTTGACATCTCCATGTCTTTAACCACTTGGAAGTTTAAATGCTGTGCACTTATTCTTTTGTTTCCAGCTGTGCATTGTAGATTTTGTGAAGTAATATGTTCCACTTACCAGCTTCAAAATTACTAGATAGGTTAAAGCCGTAGCCAATTGAGTCTACATTTTATTGTGGTTCTTTTGGGTGGTGAGTGACCTTCTCAAGAAGGACACAATTTTTAGGAGGGAAACTAAGCCCCTAACCTTTTATTGTGTGCCACATGATTATCCTTGCTGAGGTTCTCTCCCGAGAGATTCTTTTTCTTAGCAATTGCACTATAATGTCAGTAGAGAAAAATATGAATCATATTCAGGAATTTTAAAGATCAGGTAATGTGTCAGCATCCTGAAATACAGTATGGAAATGTTCATTCAGGAGAATGCTGTTTGCGTGTGAATATCACATTCCTTTTCTTTGAGGAAATAGAAAGGATTTATCCATAATGAGCATTTGCCTTCCTGCTTCAAATAGAAGTTTTTTCTTCAAGCTGTGTTGACTCAGCAGGATGTGGCCCATCACTACAGTTCCCTCCTTGCTGCCTCTTCCCTCTAAGACTATAGCAATTAGCTGATAACCTGTTGGAATAGCAAATTATTACTCTCCCTCCTGCTGGCTCTGCTTAATGAGGAAAAACAGAGCAATAAGATTTTGGGTATGTAATGCTGAATTATCTCCTTTTTCATCTGAAGATCAGCCTTTGTGTATTCAAAAATATGGGTGCTATTTCAGAAATGTCTAATGAAGTAGACTTTTTATTGTAATCCATCCTTTCCGTTGTCTTCAAACCATTGCTATTGCAGAACAAAAATGTTCAGGCTTGTTATCTTAGGCTTGTACTTGCTTTGTGGCACATGATTACCTTTGTGCTTCTTAGTTAAAATGTTGATGATGATTTAGAAATTACTAAGAAGTTCACAGCATGATGCTGCACTGATGCAGTTTTATAATAATTTCTGTCTAAACATCAGTTGGTATGGGATTCAAACTTTATATTTTTAGATTTATGCTTTTGGTTTTATTAGCAAAGGGTAAAATTCTGCCTTGCAACTCTAAATAAAATGCATTGGCTTTTTTTAAAAATATGTAGTAGTTTAGTCAAGTAGGATAGGAGAATCTAATGTGTCTGAATATACAGATTTTAAAAATTACTGTTTCAGTAATTATTGCTTGGAGCTATTTCATTTTTTCATTCCCAGTCCTGAGAATGTCTGAGCAGTGAGACTGTGATGTGATCTGTAATTCTGTCATTAATTCAGGCCCCATCATAGCTATTTTGATTTATATCTGTGCTGCAGTTCAACCAAGACCTTGTCCATTTATGACTCACAAAATTATTTTTCAGTTTTTTTTAGTTTTTCTGTGGTTCAAAAAAGATGACTGCTGACTTTTTCTTTAAATTGCAAGATTCTTAATGTTTTCTGCTGGTCCTCTTCTGAGTTACTCTTCCCATGAATGCATTTGTATAGTCTGTGAAAGTTGATTTTTTCTATGATGTAGCATCAAGGCAGAACTTAGCTTGATTCAGTTTTATTCTAATAGCAGCCTATTCAACACAGTTTGCAATTCACTTTTATGGATATAAATTCATACCTTGCATCTCATATCTTTGCATTTCATCTATATTTTCTTAGGATACACCTAGTGGAAAATGCTGTCATTGACAAAAGAGATTTAAGATGCTAAAGCTACTGCCTGTATCAGACTGATTTTTGTATTTTTCTGTAAAATGAGGTGCTATAATAATGAAACAAAACCTCATCAAACCTTTTGCATTGCCCTACATTCCTGACTTCAAACTATAAAATAAAGCCATCACTGTATCTCAGTTTTCTGTAGTAACAGTTTATCATATCAATAATCTCATTTACACCGTTTATCTGATGTGTGCTACCAGGGGCTATCTTTTAAGTATAAATCAATCTTTTAGATATATTCCAGAATATATCACAGTGTGATATATGAGATTGTATAAATGTGTTGTCCAAGCTTGCCTCAAGTATAACTCCAGTGAATTCAAAGTATAAACCGCTGTGTTCATGTATTTCCAATAGCTGTTTTTCCTTTTCACACTTCAGTGATAGCTGACCTGCTTACAGGATATACTCTGGTTTGTATGCTCTTTCTCATTTTCCATCCAAGTGTTATAATGGTTTATGTGTTTCCTGACAGCCAATTATTTGATTAGCTCTTCACACAGACAAGAACAGAAGTAGCAGTTCTACATGGACCCCTTATGTCCGTTGACGTGTAGAGCAGGCATCCTAAGAATGGGGACACATTTCCCTGGTCTTGTGGCTGCATGCTGTTCGCATCAATTTCCCATTAAAAGGTAATTTAAAGGTATAGCCCCAGGCAGACTCAGGAGAGAGTTATAAAAAGAGTTTAATTAACAGTTCAGAGTAATATTATCCAAGGGCAAATAGTATGTAACCAGACATTGTTTTGGTTGTGTTTCTTTGGCAGTTTTGTTGTTGTTGTTGTTGTTTGGGGTTGTGTTTTTTTGTGGGTTTTTTCACTTTTGTAATTTTCCTTACTTGTGGATTAGAAGATATTTTCTTCTTTGGTAAAGAATACAGTGAAATGGGTCTTCAAAGGAGCTTTGTTTTATGTGTCTTAGACCTAGATCACTGCGTTATCATGAGCTTTAGTCCTGCCTTTGCTTATCTCCTCTCCACATTAGCTCACCTCTTCTGGTCAACACATTTTAAGAGAAGAGATTCAAGCCACCTCACAGCTGGGCCCTCCATGCTTTCTGAAAGCTTTACTGCTGTGCAAAAATGCATTTAGCCCAACTTGTTCCCAAATACTCTAAGGAAATAGCTATTCTCATGTGTGAAAAAAATGGTAGAAAACGGGTCCTGAAGAGATAAAGGAGGCTTTTTATTCAAAAGCAAGTATTGTTGTCTCTTTCTTCACCTTGTTCATTCTGTTTTCTTTGTGGGGATATTGATTCTGTGTGCGTGTGTTTTTGTCGTGGATTTTTTTTTTCCTAGTGTTTTTGTGTTGTGCAGGTTCCTGCATACATCTAGCCAGGGTAAATATAGCAGGATGACTATGTTCATGACTCCTAACAGCCTTCAGACCAGAATGATTTTCTGTCACACTGGCCTGACCTTTTCCTGGAAAAATTTTATTACCTAAAAGAAGTAAAAAAAATGTAAGGCGATCTGAAATACTGTCTTCCTTTAGGGCTAAAGATATACAGTACTTGTTGTCATCTAACCATCCTCCTACCTAATTCATTGTTACAAGTGCAACAATTTGTGGACATGATATATCCTGTGTGCTTGGTATATTAGGACTACAAGCTTGACAATTTTATTTTTCTACAGTAATCAGTCTTGCTTTCTTAGATCTACCTCCTTTTTCTTCCAGTGGAAAACATATAGAATTCTTAAAAACTTTTGGTTTTTACATTGATCACCTCTAAGAAAGGGACTGGAAGTGGTGACTGAGACCTTGTTTTTCCCTGTGGCTCAGGATGTTAAAATATTCCGCAACTGAATACAGCTATGCTGGGGCATACTTTGCACAAGTTAAGCTTTACTTGTCAAATATTGAGTTTGTTTTGATTGCAGAGAAAATTAGATGAGGCATGGTTTGATCTTTATTCTTTTGTGAGGCAAGTTTTAAGTATGTTATGACAGTTTAAACAAAAAAAAAGAAAGACAGTAAAACAAGAATCTTTTCATATGACTGATAGAAAGGCCCCTTAAGAAGTGCTTGAAGTGACTACCTCAGTGAAACTTGTTGTGGAGCTAAATCAGCTTTTGCAGTATCTAATTAACACTGCCACAACATCCAGATAGTTTATTAATTACTGTTCTGCTTCTCCCTCCAGTTTCTGTGTCAGGTAGGCACAAATGTTAACATGCACATCTTCAGTATACATCAAATCTGTTAATTTTCATAATGCTCTCACAATGAAGAACTGGAGAGGTGCTCAAAATAAGTTTTAACTGTAGCTATTCTGAAGGCTCAGAAAGCTTATGAGGTGAATGTTATTTTACACAGGTCTATTCCAAACACATGGTAGATTTTAGATGTATAATTATAACTATGGAATGGTTGGGGAGGTGTTCTGTTTTGTAAAGCTGAAACAAAAAGCAACCTTTTTCAAGCGACCCTGAAAAACTCCCATGGTGCTGACAGCAGGGATTTTCCAAAGGGAGCATAACCCGAGCAGTCTTTATGTTCAGTGCCAGGAAACTCTGACTTCAGGGGTCTCTAGCATTCATGAGTTCCAGAGAGTGGGTGAAGGAAATTAAAAGTAATTTAAAAGTAGAGCTGTGTTTCTCAGCTGTAGTGTAGACATGCTGTCTCATGAAAATAACTGTTCTTTTTCCTTTTCTCTTTCTCTTCCCCCCCCCTGTTGTAATGCCAGGTTCTGTCCTATACAACATACACTGAATATCTAAAGGCATAATATTTTAATCCAAAGATGAAAGCATTACAGTGAAAATGGACTTAACTTTCCTATATGCACACACAGCACATTGTTGCAGGATTGAGCACTGCTGCAGAAAAGGTCTAGTGCTTGACTTGTACCACTGCTGAAGGTAAAATCCCACACAATAGAGGTTAGGGTTGATCTTGGCCTCCTGGCCTACAATGAGTTAGCCATGAGCCAGCAATGTGCCCTCATTGCCAAGAAGGTTAATGGTATTTGGGATGCATTAGGAAGAGTGTGGCCATTTGGTTGAAGGATGTTATCCTTCCCTTCTATTCTGCCCTAGTCAGGCCACACCAGGAATACTATGTTCAATTCTGGGCTCCCTAGTTCAAGAGATACATGGAATTGCTGGAGACAATCCATTAGAGGGCAACAAAGATGAGGAAAGGGCTGTTTAGCCTGGAGAGAAGAAGACTGAGAGGACACTTTATTGATGTCTATAAAGATCTAAAGGATGGGTGTAAGGAAGGCGGAGCCAGACTCTTAGTGGTGCCCAGTGACACACAGTGACAGGACAAGGGGAGATGGGCACAAGCTGGAACACGGGAAGTTCTGTCTAAACATTAGGTAGAACTTCTTTGCTGTGGGGGTGACAAAGCACTGGAACAGGCTGCCAAGGGAGAGTGTGGAGGCTCCTTTTCTGGAGTCATTCAAAACCCACCTGGACGCAGTCCTGTGTAATGTACTCTAGGAGATCCTGCTTTAGCAGCAGTGTTGGACCAGATGATCTCTAGAGAGATCTCGAGTTTTCCAACTTCAAGGATTCTGTGGTTCTGTGACACCAGAGCAATGTGATCAGGAATTGGCACATCAGTAGCTGAATTTTATTCTTAGCTTGCTGTTTGCTCACAGGTAGTTGCAGACCTATACAAACAGTGTATATGCTACTCACTAAGCAGGTCTGACCATTATATGGAGCTGTCTGGAAAAGACATTGTGCTCATCTGCAGCAACCATCTACTCTGAGAGAAATGAGGAGAAATCAGTCCAAGTTTCTTTTGTGATGTAGGCTTGAGGACATGATAGCCTAGATAAAGATGAAGAGATGGAAAGCTTCTCACAGGGTTGCATAGTGGAAATCAATGTCTAGCTGAAACTCATCTGGGCCTGAACGTACCGGTTTCCAAGAATGACAGTAAAATACTTCTGTGTCAAAGTGCCACTCCATCTTGTTTTAGGGCACCCATCTTGTGTTACAGCAAGAGCACATCTAGCCTTGCCCAAGATCATATACTTCACACAGTGTACCTTCTGAGAGGGGCAGTTGACAGCTTGTCCCTGAGAGTCATTACAGGGTGATCTTGGACATCCCTTTGGCTTATCTCTCAAATGCTGCTCAGCAGGGACTGTGAATTTTTCTGTGGAAGCTTCGCAGAATAGCTAATAACATCAGATACTCCCCAGCCTTCCTACATGGCGGAGAGATCCAATGCATTCAAGGGTCTGTTGAACATCCCTGTGCAAATATGACTGGAGAAAGCAAGAACAAAAGGCACTCTGTCTGCTCCACAACATCAGAAATTTTCCGATTCAGGAAACAGTGAGATTAATGGACAAGCCCAGTACCTTTATTGTTATCATTTTAATTAGAATTTCCAAACCCTTTAGAGTGCAGGGGTTATGATAAAATAATTCTCTTCTTTAGCTAGAATTGGTAAAAGCAGAAACAAAAGGAGCCTGCAGTGAAGAGAGGGACTGAGGAAATGTTAGTTTGAAGTGGCACCAAAATACTTAGAGTAGTTATACATCAGACCTGAATAGATTTGAATCTTTTAAGAGCTAGTAGGTCTGCAGATACTCTTAACTGTTCAGTGGTGGACTGCACCAAACTGTCACATTGAACATCTTTTAGTTGACAACCTTAACTTCCACAAATGCAATCAGGATAAATTCTCCATGTTTCAGACTTTAAATCTGTTTGCAGTGCTCTTTCTCTTCACCTGCTATTCTATCCTTATATTGTAGTAGCTTTCAAAGTTCTTATTATTCTTGCCCACAGTTAAAGTTATGCTTTTGTGGCTAAATGCAAGTGTGTTTTATCTAATGTCAGAGATAATTGCTGGCTGCCTCAAGAGACTTGGTAGATTCATTACCTCTACATATGGTAGGAAGAAAACTGCCAGGTTTTATTTAAACTTTGAAGAGCCTTTAAAAAGGGTTGGAAACCATCACAGAAAGATACCAGTTTGCTAAACAAGGTCCCACGTGTTGCTACATTAGTGCAGTATATTTAAATTGATGCATCCTTCTGACTTGTCTGACAAAAATTATTCTAGAAACAAAAAATAAAGGATTTATGGCTCTCTTTCTGATGTCAGTAGATCTTCCAACATGAAAGTGCTTCATGTTGGACTCTGCCATTGTGAATGTCTGTAGACAGTCTGTCAAATATATTGTGATATTTTTCAAGCAAAATCTGTGATGCATCTGATGCTATTACTAAGAAAATGGCCACTTCATCAAACATTACAAGTGGAGTGTTCACTTTGAAGTCCTCTTATTTTCTGTATTTTGTAGTATTTTTCCAGTGTGGTTGCACTTAATGGCCCCATTGAGTTTGAAGCTGTGTTGCATGTGGCCTCAGAGGAATACAGATCAGTCAAGTTCCTTTCTCAGAAAAGTAACTGAAGTTCTTGTAAGCACCTAATGGGAATTTAGGTTGATCTCACTTCTGGCTGCATGGTTCCACTTTCCTCCTTTCCTTGTTGCACTATCTCATCCTACTCACTTGTGCCAATTCTGGCATTCATCAAGCCTGCATTTCACCACCCCAAGACAGTAAAGCTCTAGTCCAAGTAGCCAGCAGCTCATTTGTTCAACCTGTTGAAGAGCCTCAGCCTGGAGGACCAGTTCTATTTTACACGTGAGCTCACTGATAGCTGTAGAGAAGAATCCTTCCTCATCTGCTATTAACCACATGGTTCTGCCCATCTCCTTTGCCACAGTTTTGCCTCTCAACAGTTTTTCCTTTAATTCAATCAACTTCCTAATTCAGCAGAAAGTTCTTCAGTTCCCTTTCATAAGCTTCTTTTCTGATGAATGACTCTTCCCAGTGCAAAACGGAGCAATCACTTGATGGTGGTGCAAAGGAGGGATGAGGGGCAGATGAAGTGACTGGGATCAAATGAAGAAATGGCAGAAGAGTTGGCAGCACTGGGAGCTTCTTCTTCAATTGTGGCATACTCTGTATCTGTTTGGTTATAATATGTCACTTCTCCCTAGCACCCTAACTGGAGGAGCAGGTAAAGACAAGGACAGGAAAGAGAGATGTAGAGAAGCCAGTAGAAGCAGAGAGCTCAGAATTAGTTAAGGAACCCTCAGCATACCAGACTGTACTGTCATCATGCTTTTTTATGATCTTTATGATCTTTATATAGCAGGGTTTTGAAACTTGGGGCTGCTGCAAAAAAAAAAAAAAAAAAAACCAACGAGACAAACCACAGTAGGTATTATTGGATGCTTTCCCATTTTAATGCCTCTGCCTTCTCTGTAATTTTTACATGAACACCAGATACTGATAGGATTCTTTAATGCTCTAGAAATATAATAGGCTCATTTCAGTGTGTGAATGAAATATTTAAGTAATAAAAGGAGAAGAGTGGTAAGAACAGGTACTTTCACTGATACAGAGGAAGTGTGAACACTGTAGGGCATTGTGGTGGCCGAAGGGTGTTTACCAGTGGCATTCCTAGAATTCTCAGCAGCTTGAATCCTCTCTTTGTGCTGAACTCTCATGGGTGTTTAAATCTGTCATGAGCAGGCAGGGCACTGATAAAAATATAGCATGCATTTGACGTAATGGTGGCCACAGAAAAAGGGATTGAAGTTGTTACAGATGTTAACATATTGCTCAAGTGGAAATCTAGCTTTTCTTGATTAACAAAGAGAAAGCTGGAATACATATGAAGAGGAAAGTTCCTCATAGCAGATATAGGATCTTTCAGCTAGTGAGCCAGCTCAACCTCTTCTGAAATTCAGAACAACATGCCTTTGGACAGAAGAGTTGGGTGGTAATGCACAATTATCTCTTATTTTTTTAGCATTTAAGGTTAGGGAATCTGGTTATCCACAAAAAGCCCATTTGTCAAAAAGTTGTTGTGCCTAGCACCTGTAGCAAACTGTTGGGCAACTGGAAATTGGTGAAGAAACAGCAAGGAAATTCTCAGCTTTTCCAGCTGGGAAGTCTCTTCTTCCAGTCAGCCAAGTACCACACAAGTGTACTGCTACCATATATGGATTACACAGGTATGAATTTCATCTTAAAATAGATGAGAAAGCACATAAAATAGCTATGTGCTACATACTATGCACTATGCAGAATAATCTTACAAAGCAGTGAAAGCAGGTGTGAAATTTTCTTCTGTGTTTGACACACCTGAGAAATGGGGTTACTCTGCAGACTGATGTAGGAAAGCAATTAGTTCATTGTGTGATGTAATGTGCATAGAGAGTCATGAAAGGGTTTTATTTAGAAATTAAAAACCAGTTGTCTGTTGTTGTACAAGCCTCCTTTGAGAATTTATATTGGTTCTTTCATTCTCAATTTTGTCAGTGAAAAAATTTCTGTGCATTGTGCACCTTTGTTTTTCTCTCTACACTTCGATTTACTCTGTTACTCTGAGGAAAACAGTTTTTGAGGCCAGTAATTTAGAAATTTTGCAGATGTCATCCTGAAAATGAAATTTATCTCACTATTGTCTGAGCTGCAGAAATTAGTTTGCGAGGTTAACAGTGAAATAAAAAATGAGGTTTGGTGCAATCTTTATTGTTTGCAATTTATTTGTGGTAATAGCCTCTGTCATACGACTAATCACTTTACAAATGTTCAAGGAGGATGTTCTCTGCTCTAGGGAACTCACAGCATAAGGAAAACCAGCCAAGGGAACGGAAGGACAGTGACAGGCAATTTAAATCATTGAAGATGATGACAAAAAGCTTAAATTTGATGTGACAGAATTGGAAGGCTTTAAGGATAGAGTGACTTGACATGATCAAATCAACAGGTGACGAAGATGGCTGTTGCAGTTGTGTTTTGTGTGCATTGAGGGGAGTATTTTGGCAGGATATTCCAGCTCTCACTGTATACCTCATATAACGAGGGTATGAGTAAGAGACTTGTCAATGAGAAATAATAGCAGGATCTTGCAGATGTTAGGAATGAAGTAGCAGTTGAATTGGAGTTTGACTCAGCTGAGCTGGGGAGGCAAGATCAAAGTGAAAATTAACTCAGGTTGTAAGTATAAGTGATTATGAAATCAGTTTAGTTTTCATCTTTTCTAAAGAAATGGAAAAGCAGGAACAAAATGTTTATTGGAAAGCTGTAGATACTGTTATGGCAATGTTCTGTAATATACATGTATTTTCTTACTGGACTTTGAAAAACAAAACTGGATGTGCAACGTCTTTCATGTCAGTTTTCCAGGCTATCAGACAAAGACACGAAGCGAATCTTCCACTCTGCAGAAGTCATCAACAGTGCAGAGAGGAACTGTACACGTTGTGGAAAACGCAGGAGTTTAGAGAAAGAAAATTTAATTCAGCATGTTAAAAATTTTTCAGCCACATTAGTTTTGGAAAAAGATAATTTCAAGTCTCAGAAGTCAGTGAGGTACAGAGAAGCTATGTTTACATGGAACCTAGGTTCTTTGGCTGAAGAAAGGGCTATAGAAAACTCCAAGTCAAGCAAAACCATTTTAGTACCTCATGCAAATTGTAAAGTATTTAAGCTCTCTTCAGTGTGCAGCCAGAAGCACCCTAGTCTGCAGAGCAAAGGCCTAATCAAACACAAAGAACTGGCACAAATGACAGCAACACAGCAATTTTCAAAGTTGTGGTTTTCGGTTTTTTCTGTCTCACTGTTTGTAGCAAGAGTTTTCTAACCAAATTATTTCAGAAGGTTTGTCTTTGAGTGGACTTCCAATTATGAGGCAGAACCTATGAAGAAGATGCCCACTTCATTAGTCTGTATCTCACTATGTAGGTTTTCCGAAATTTGAGGGCCTATATTATCTTGGCTGATGTCAGAGGTATATTTGAAAATTATGAAGTGTTTTTTTTCTCTAGATTTCTCCATATACATTTTTCCTTGCTTAACTCACAGCATATGAAATCTGTGGCAAAAATGTTTCTGTTGCAGGTTGTAATTCTGCATGTTATTAAAAAGAGCAAGAAAGAAATGAAAAAAGAATCCTACAAAAATCAGATTAACTGATCAGGTAGAACTGAAAGATGCTCTAGAAATTTTGCCAGCATAAGAATATATGGAAACCCAGGAACAGATTATTTTAACTAGTCTCACTACATAACAAAGAATTATGGTCTGCCAGCCTGTCTTTTTCGTGAGTCTTCTCCTAGCCTTGAGCTTTATGAAACACATTTATTTTAATTCTATTTTATATTGCCATCCGGATAATGTGGTGGCTGAATGTCAGACTAGAGTGAAATATGTTCTCTACTATGGGCTTTCACATAGGCTTTTAATTCCCCCTCTTGCACCAGAATATCTCTTGTCCGAGCTCTCATAGTTAAATGTGCTGCAGTGCTCTCTGGCTTTCTTGGATGTTTATGGATTACTGCTTTAAAAAGTAGAAAAGTTCATGTTACTTCAAACATCAACCTTAAAGTAGGGTAATGGAAAAGACAGACCCTTTGATACCGTAATGATACGAGCAGTGTTACATTTTATGTTCTGCCTGCTCATGGTGGCCACAAAGTGCTAGTTTTTCACAGGAATTAGTGGCCAGTGGGACAGGGCTAACAGAGAACATTCTTTAAGACAGTATCTGATGCATGAAGGCAGAGGAGCTGTGACAGAAATCACAAGCTTCCTGGGAATCGCTGGCAGTAACTGCAAATAAAAGTAGTGGGCAGCAGCTGTATGGACTTACAGCTGGTCTGAACAGTTGCAAAGACTTTGCTTTCAAAGGTCAACAGTGAATATTTTGAAGTATTACTAATTTTATTGTTGGGTTTTTTTTTCTTATCTCTTAGTGTAGCTACCTGATTACATAATCCGCCTTTCAGTGTACAAAGTCTGATTACTTAGTGAAGATGTCTTTGTGTGTATTCTCTTTCCATGGAAGTGTCTTGGAGAAGACAACGTGGAAACAAGAAAATCATAAGAAAATTACAATATGTTTAGAATAAAAAAAGTATAGATCTGGCATACTAAATCATATTCTGTGTACTATTTGCATTTTTCTAGAAAGTAACATGAGGGAGATTTAACCTTTGAGAAGATGTTTAATACACAGACTGGCTGAAACAGTCATATGCAAGGGTTTTTCTACAATAGCAAAGATCAAAAATCTTACTATGATTCAAGAGAAGAACCCTTGCTGTTTAAACTGCTCTGTCTGTGAGAGTTACTGTTGTTAAGAGTACGGGTGACCAGATGCAGATGGTCACCACATATGAATAAGACAATATTAGGTTGGTTTTTTTTATATATTACTTCTCTTTCAGTGGCTGTACACATGTATATAAATATTTATGTAATATATAAATATATAAAATGTTCCTGGATAATAAATTGGACAAATGGAAATATAAAGAATCGAAAACAGGAGGTGATACATTAAAAAGGACTTCATAGATGTGGAAAACAGAAACTCAAATTATGCATTGAGAAATTATTGCATACAAGAAGGTCTGTATCCCCAGACTTGTCTTTATTTCCACATTAAATTCTTCAACATCCAACCATTTGTATATTCTTGTAGACACTGGACAGTTCCTCTTCTGTGTCCAAACTAGTATTCTCTGGATGGACTTAAGAGGCTGTAGTAAACCTTGTGGGAGACGTTGAAATAGAAATTAATTTTGGTTGTGATTATTCTGTTCCATCTTGTGTGGTATACAAATCTACAAATACTGCAATATTGTTATTGGTAATTTTTTAAGGCTTTTGCTTTTAAAGTCTTAGCAAAACCAGCATGTAAAAAGAGAGACATTCAAGCAAAATTTTATACCATACTTTTTTCTGAACTACATATTTTTTGAAATTGGTCATATGTTCTTGGGAAAGGAATTTAACCAGAGGTTTTGAGGAGATACTATTTAGAAGCCCCTCTCTCAAATGCCCTGTTACATCATCATGTGCTATACTGTAAGAATTAGAAGTGATCTCTCAATATTGAGAATGGTAGCCAAAGATGAACCATTTGTGGGACTCCAGAGACAAAAAGAAATTTCCATTTCGTGCTTTCATTTCACATGAGATAAATGTTAACAAAGTCTTTTTTAGTTAAAAAGAGAACCCCAAATTCTTTATTTGGAGGCACAAAGAAAAGGCATGTGGATCTGTTGCTAAACCATATGGAGACCATTATACAAAGACAAAACAAAAGCGAAATAAAGTTACTGTCTGGACCCCTGAGGTGCAGCAAGTAAGAGCATTTGGTGGAATGTTGCCATTTCCCTTTTCTTCTGAAGAACAGAAGTTTCTTTATATCCTAAACAACTAATGAAATATAATGCAGACAGTATACATCTGGTAGCAGCAGAGTTACACACCACTTCAGTCTTTTTTTATATTGGGTATTTTCACTCAATGCTTGTAAAGTAGTGACCTTAAGATGTTCATGGCAATTACTGTATTGCACTAGTTGGTTTATTCCATATGAGCACAATTAACTTTTTCCAGGTTGTGTTTCTGCAATGCAGCAAGACTGCTACTGTAGAAACCTCCATTCTGTTAACAAAGATCTTCACTGTGAAATTGTTTTTCCACTGTAGTAACTTAACTGCATTTGCAAATAAGACTTCACTAGCTGAGCCAAAAGTCATAGTTTAATGTATTTACAGTTTCTCTCAGTTTTATACACATTTTTTATAATTTGTTTCTCCTGTTTTCATTTATGGCAGCCATTTATATATAACAGCTGTACAAAGGTAAACATGTACTTTTAAAAATAAAAACATATATCTTTTGCTGAGCATAGTATCTATTAATAGCTTGTTCTGAATATATTTGGATCAAACTCTCGGAGTTTGACACACACATTGTCATTACTAAATTAAACACTCCAAGAACTGTTATGGAATATCCATACACATAATACATTTTCCCACTCATGTCCTCCAAAGCAGAGGCAGCATGGCTGTAGGCAGACTGCCTATTAAAAATAGTCTCTATTGTACCCTGACCTTGAAACATGGCAGGAAATTCTGAGAGAACTGCTGGTCATCACAGCCCAAAAGAATATCCTAGTGACTGAGACAACAGTAGAGGCAGCTAAGGTTTGGTACCCAGGAATATTTCTTGGCACTGTCGAATTTACTGCTGCAGGTGTAACCAAGGAATATCACTAGTAAGTCTCCTTCTAGGCTACTGCTGTCTCTCTATTCAGGTTCTTTGAACAACAGTGGTCTCAATTTTTATTATATCCTTTAAATTATTAACTAACTCTCCCCCCCCCTTAACTATTACTGTTGCAAATTAATAAAGATTTCTTTCTTGCAAAAGAGTAGAAGCTACACCTTATCTCCGCAGTGTGTAAATGAGATTAAGTTCTGAAATGGGAAAAATGTATTAGGAGAGCTAAATAGCTGCCATATTCTTTTACATTCAGGTAGTATGTGCCAAAGTAGATCTTTAACTTACAGACTGCAGTGAGAGTAGCACCGTGCATAGACCTGAGCAAAGAGAGAAGGTATTAGACCCCCAAGGGCAGCTGGATACCAGAAGTAACATCACTCAGAGCTGTGGTGAAGACATATCTGGTATCTGCATGGGCACTGTGACAAGACCTCTGCAGCACCATTTCTATGTGAGCTGCAAACTTTTACATGCAGAGCTTCATCTTAGTCCTGTCCAACCTGGTACATCTGAAATGTGCTTCTGTATCGAGCTTCTCCCAGTCTAGGGTGATATCCTGTGGGTTTGAAGGATGGCACTGGCCCTCCTTTCAGTCTCTGCCCCCTCATTGCTAAGAGAGCAGGTCATACATCTGCCTCTTATCTTGGATGTGGCTGTACTCTGCTTCAGATAAGTGTGCTTCCTCATAGCCCTGTGCCAAAGAAAGTCCTGCTGGAAGGCTTCTTGTCTTTCCAGCTTACACTTGGGTAGGACTGGCATAGCCCATCTCCTCTTAGATAGCCAGAAGTACTTTTTGTGCACACCTCTTGTGTTAGTCCATGTAAGAAGAGAAAGTTGGTCTCTGCCGGTAATGTGCCTTAAGTTTCTGTAGTGTCTCCATTTTGGTTTTGGATAACATCTATAAGTTATGTTAAGTGTAATTCATTAGGAAGGATGTTTACTGTGGATAAATGTGCTCAGCTGGTGTGAAACAAATAGACAAGTGATGCCTAGCCCCAATCCGTGACTGAAAAGCAATTGGTCAATACATTTTCTGTGAAAAAATTTGTTGGATGTTTCCACTTATTGGATGCGATTCCTGTGAAGGTAGGAGAATTAATCTCCAACCCTCACCTCTCCTGTTTTAAATGACAACAAAATTTAAAGTGAGAACACAGTGAGAAACAACCCTAGGATTCTTTAAATGCTAGAGACAATTCTGCTGGTTAATGTGAATGGAGTCGAAAAAAAAATCTTAAAAAGCAAAGTCAGCTTATGTCAGTCATCTTAGAAATTTGCTGTGATTAGATTAAAAGTTGATAAATGATCTTTACTTTTACTGCCTTTCAGTTGCACCAGAGTTGCATTTTTTTCTTCTGTTTGTTTGTAAATATCAGACTGATAGAAATGCAGAATTTCCTTGCTCAGAAGTACTAAAAAACTTTGACAAGAAATATTGAGTACATAGACATAGTCTGGAGAGTAAAATTCTACTGCAGATTGAGCAATTTCTCCTTTTTCTTCCACACCCTTTGATTCCATCTTGCTGATAAGGCACTATGTTATGCTACTGCTTTAGAAGATAAAATATTTTGAGAGGCTTATGCAGAGTTTTCTCTTCAAGAAACAGCCCATCTTTTCAGGCATGTCTGTGAAATCCTATAGAAGAGGGTTTGAGATGGAGATCACAATGAACAGAGTATCAGTGAAGCTGATATATACTGATATAATACTGTGGTCTGTTCCTATGCAGGTTTAGCAGCCACTTTACAGAGAGTCTGGACATCAGAGATCAAGGGACTTCTGCTCTGCAACACTGTTGAAGAATTTGGATAAATTTTATCCGAGCTTTATTGCTATCAAATATTTTTGCTAATAAATGTTTTTGTCCCGTGGCAGTTTAAATATGCCATATTATTAAATGGCACAAAAGAAAAGAAAGAAAAAGCTGGAAATTACAAGACTATCTAGGCATAAAGGCAATTTTCCACAAGACTTATATTCAAATTCTTCTAATATGATGCTTCATTTGTTATTTTTTTTTAACTTCTGCCAATTCAAATTACAATATCATGATGAAAAAATTAAGACGTAGTGCCTGATGTTATCCCAGGCGGTAGGTAGCAGCAGTGTTATCTGTGCAGATATATAAGTAGTTAATTTTAAGGCTTTGACTCCAGGTTTATTTCACCACAGGTTTAGTGAATAAAACTTGTAGTACAAGATAGCTAAGATCAGTCTGAAGGCACATACTGTCATAGTATGGAGCTCCGTTTATTGAATGCTCAGATAGCAGCTCTGGCTGGCTCCTAACCCAATGAGCTCTTTTTTTCCAACCTTCCCCCATGGTCCCTCAATACAAGTACATTGCCTTGTTATTGGTTTTTTTGGGGCTCAGTGGCATGTGACGGTGGTGAAAGCTCTCCACCTGTCAGGCCCCCAGTGACAGGAGGTCATGTTTGTGATTTCACTTTGCTGGGCCCCCAGTCTATTGCTGGTTCATCAAAGACCATTTCCTGCTTCAGTGGAAGAGCTCTGGGGTTGATCTCCAGAGGTCCTTTCCAACTCTGATAATTCTGTGATTCTGTTACATTCTAGCTGTGCAAACATCCTTTTCAAAAGTAAATTATTCTTTTTTGTGCTTGATATGGGAGATGAATTTTACTATTTAGAATGAAGATGATGGATTCCAGGTATGGTGAGGCAGTTTGGTGAATCAGAGAGAATTTGTGATTTGTACGTACACAGGTTATTAGAGTATTTGGTTCTACAAATGCTTCTCAGACTATTTACCAGTCTCCTGAGTGTGACCTACAGGTATCATTCTGGTATTAGGTCTAATATTTAAAAGAAAACAGCAGATTAAAGGAAAAGAACATGGACGTCAGACAAAGGTAGTAATTTCTATTATTGAAGTACAAGATCACCTGGAACAATCTGCATCTCACATTATGTAGTGCCATGGTACCTGCAAGCACTGCATGTTCTACAGAAGGATTTTGAAAGGCTCAAACCAATTCTCTGTGCAAGTGGAATGCTTACTATCTGTTTTACTGAAGCAGTTCATCTTAGTTATGATTTTTGTCCTCTTTGACTAAGTCCTGTTATGTTTTTGCATCTTGTAATATTGACAGCAACAATAATTACATCTGACTTAAGGCATGGACACAACATAGTCCTGCATATTTATTCAGTTAATGGGGAAATACTACTTCAGATATTTTGAAATTTGATCATATATGCATTTTTTTCTCTGTTCTTCAAAACAAAAAGGTGGTCATTTCTGTGGCTGAATTGCTTTTGTTGTATTAAATAATTTATTGTACACTTCAAGTATTTAGATCTTGAGAGATTTGTTAGTAACTTGAATGATAGTACTGGAAGATTTGGAATAATATGCTTGCCTTCAAAAGCCAAGGTTCAATTTTAATCAGAATTAAGACTTTACTGCAAGGGAGCTGTGATACATCTTCATTTGTGTACGTGTGGAGAGCCTGCTGATATCAAGGGTTCATGTACTGTGAATGTTCCCATGAGTTTTGGTAATTTGAGGTCTTCATCTCCCAGAGTGGTATCTTTAATTTATGTTGTCAGGGGTATAAGTGTGTGCAGAGAGGCAAGAGACTAAACATTCAGTGAGTCATTTCCTCATCCTTTTGAGGAAAGTGATCTTTTATCGCCAAGTAATTTTCAAATTTTCAATTCTGTTAATCAAGTAATACATCTTTTTTGCCTTCCAGAAAGACTCAGAAATTTATACCCTAATTTTACAGTGCTGCTTTTTAGAATGGAAGCTGCATTTAGCACTTCTGATCTCCTACATAGCACATTAGGAAGAGATTTGTATGTATTTAGCAAAATGCACAGTGTCATTCAAGACTATTAATTGCAAGCTATGAAAATTATTTTTGACAGCCAGAATTGCAGATGATTTAACATTCAGAAGTACCAGAATGCCAAGAGGGAATAGATTTTAAAAACCCACATCTTGAGCATGAAAATAACTTTATAGAGATAAGATGAACTAGAACTTAGTCATGCTAAGAGCCCTTAAAAAGCTGAAGCCCAGAGCTCTCTGCCTTCCTTCAGCCTTTACATAGGTGCTGGTTTGGTATTATAAAGCATATCCTTAGGACTGAAATGTTGTCATGTTGTCCAGCCATGTACTGCTCAAATTTACAAAGCTTCATCACACAAAGAAGATTCACTAGCTTTATCAAATTGAAAGAAGCTTGGGAGGAAGATTAGTAATAAAATTAAGATATTTACAGCTCCTTCCTACTTCTAACGTGGTTATGGGTACTTTTAATACCTTTGACCTTGCAGCTTCCTAAGAGGATGTTTACTTCAGGAATGTATGATAATGTGTTTGTAAATTTTTATAAGCATTGGTTTTTGAAGAAAAAATAAATCATAGTGTATCACTGAAAGTGAAAGTAATTCACTACACAGAGAAAAATATCATTATCAGAGAAATGAGAATTATACTCGGTTCTGTAGATTTTTAAAGAAATTATAAACTATATGGGCCTTTATAATCTATACTACAGATTATAGTACTATAATCTACTTTTCATAACAATTAACAATTATGCATATTTTATATTTTTCAGATTAACTTCTGTGACTTTTTTTCTTAAAGCTCCTGTTACAAGACACAAGTATTAAGTTCATCTTTTTAAAGCTCAGTCTATTATTGCTACTGGTATAATCTTTCCTTTTTTGCCCCTTTTCCACTTATCTCACTGTAATAATTCTCACCCCATCACCAAAGGTCTTTTTTCAAACAAGCCTAAGTGTTTTCAAAACTGTTTAGTATACCATTAAGAAGCTGATAGTGATGCTCCTGGCCCTTTTCAGTGGAGCAAATTTATGAAAAAGTAAATGAAGTCTTGAAGAGTGTTTTCATTCCTATTTTTTTAGCACTTCAGTGAATCCTTACATTTCAGTGCTTATGCCCTATCTACCCAGTTTTTATGTCTTCTGCATTATTAACGCTGAAATAAGAGTGAGATTGCTTGTCTGATTGCTCATTGTCCTGTAAGCATGTGTGGGTTTTTTCCAGACATGAGAACAATGCTGTCATGGTTCATGATAGGACACTGATTTCAGAGAGCAGTCTTTCATAAAGCCCTTTCAAGGAACCAAAGTTTATCTTTCACCTGTAGGCAGAGCTGGGCAAAAAGTATCTCATTAGATTATACTGACTCCTCATAACCTTAAACTCTCAGGTCCTCTATCTAGACAGCTGTGAGGAGTGTATGCATAGGGTATTAGATCTTGTTCAGGAGTTTCATGTGTTAGATCATCCTATCAATGGAGCTGATGCTGAGTAATAAACACCTCATTCCCACTTTGCAAAGAAGTGGGAGTTCTCTGTTTTCTTCCCTTCTTTCTCTGCAGCTGCTCCGCTTCTCCTCCATTTCAAACCGTGAGGAGTGCTGATATTAGAATACTTGGCCAGAGGTTTCAGGTCGCTTCCATTTGTCTTTATTGATGTAGATTAAATTAATTTTGCATGATGAGTTATTTCAATTAACACAGCCTTTTCTGCCTGCTTGTCTTTAAAAGGAATCCCTAAGTGTCTTAGCCATATATATTGTAGTTTTTGTTTTGTCCAAGGTTATGTTCATTGGTTTAAAATACAAAAATCTACTACTAAGGGGAGAAGAAATCTCAGTATGTCTACTGTTAATCTGGATATTTTTTCCCATCTGGTTTCCTAATAATGATAGGTTGTGAAAAAAGAATGTTGATATTTACAGCTGTAATGAACTGCATGATCACATGAAGAATTGGTAGGGGCCTGCTGGGATAAGTCAGGAAGGAGGAAGTGAGATGCAGAACATAAGTGCCAAACAGTGTGTATAATTAGAAAATCTGCAGCACATTCTTGCAAACCGTGACCAGTCATCTGCACTACATATTTGTCCTCAAGGACATGATCCTGTGAGATCCTGACCGTGATGCTTGCAGGGTACTGTACTTACTGATAAGAGTGGGAACTGAGGGCATATGTCACCTTGCATGAACATATGCTCAGAGGGGGTAACATCAGTTATCTCCCACCATGCGAGTGCCAGCTTTGATCCATCACAAAGCACTTTCCCAGATGTGTCCTGGGGCACATCTCTGTGTTGAGCCAGTTTTGTTCACCTAGAGGGCACTCATCCTAAATGACTTCACCTTTTCCTGTACCTGGGAGCCTATTTGAGTCAGCACAGCTCAATTACTTCAGTGACAGCCCTCAGGGGTTTGTGGGTGGGTCGCTATCTGTAAGTGCTGATGGTGTATGTACTTTTTCAAAAGAAGCAAACTGATCAGAAGAAGAAAATACAAAGCTTAATTCCCCTCTAGAAGAACTTCAGGTTTATAGACTGGTTTAGTCAACTCTGATAAAAGTGCTTAAAAGGTACTGACAAAATCTCATTGATTGTCATTACAAAAAATACACAGGAGAAATTTTGCTGGAGGTAGAGATGGCACCAGAATTTCCGGCAATTATATTACCACTTGAAAAATGATCTAACCTCTGCTTTTAATCAGCATCTTTAGCAAAGTTATTTGTTGAGGAGGCTTTGGTGTGTCTGCCTCTTCCTTCCCCTTCGCTTTCCACATTGTAATGGAAATGCAGGATGTCTGTGTGCAATCTTTCACCTCAGACAGCATGTACTGCATACTGCACACAGCTGTCATGGTAATGACAAGTCTGGTGCACCAGGATAATTGGGTACTTGAAGAAGATTCATAAGGCAATATGCTGCACAGTATTGTGTTGTGCCCTGGGGCAAGGGGAAAAAGAGAGAGGGTACCAGGCAGAGTAAGGAGTCTATTTTGAGGAATTATAATCTAATAATGTGATTTTGTTTGCCTATTAAATGGTTTCCCTCGTGCCCATTAGCCCCACAGAATTACAGTAAAGGTTTCAAAGTTGGTTTGTATGACATAAGAAATTGGTTCTGTTTTGTAAGGAATGGAATTAAAATATCCCAGTGGAGTGAAGGAGGTGAGTATCATCACAGTGCTGTGGCTCTCAGTGAGCAGTTTGGTGTCAAACCACACTATAATCCTGCCATCTGACAGCTCATTATTAAGAAACAACAAGAACTGACTTTATTACTGTAGACTATGGTTGGCTTATCTGCAAATTAGCATCTTTTGTTCCCTTGTGACAGATTCTCTCTACTTGCCTGACATCCATCATGAGGTGTTAAAGGGGAGCATATTTTTAGAGTTTAATGTGATGATAATTAACCTCTGATCTCTTTTTATGATATGTCCCTTTTTCATTATTGTTGAAACTATTCGTCTTAGAGTGAAGACGAAATGCTTGGAGACCATGTATTTGTGCACACTGATACTGATAGTCTCTGTAATGCACTATAAGATGTTTAAGACATTACTAATGAAAATGTTTGTGATGGCTTCTGTCCAGTGAAGGGAGGAGTGTTGTCACCATTAAAAGCAGAAACCTAGAATTTAAAGCACCCATTTGCATCTGATTTTTTTTCTGCGTCCTTGAATTTAATCTCTTGGTATGGTGGAAATAATAGCCATGGTACCTCACCAGCATTTGGGGAAAGCTTGTTAATATCTGTTTATATAACACTTGGGTACCAGCGAAAGACTTGGGGCAGAAATACAAAGTACTATAATAGGTTAGTCAATATTGCTTTGCCTGGAGAATTTTTTGTGGTATCATATTAATAGAATTTTCATCCACAAAGTAAGTAATTAAAAAATGAGAACCATAATGTAATCTGTGCTGTAGATAATATAGATAATGATACCAGTATAAGGCAATATTAGCACTTGCAAACAGGAGCAAACTTGCAGTTATGTAGAGGAAGGTCATGTGCCTGAAAACTTTTTCCAGCATCACCAATTTTAGCTATTACAGAAAGTTAAACATCTATCATAGAATCGTAGAACAGTTTGAGTTGGAAGGGATTGTAAAGATGATCTGGCTCCAACCCCCTCTAGACCAAGTTGCTCAAAGCCCCATCCAACCTGGCCTCAAATGCTTCCAGGGAGGGGACAGCCACAACTTCCCTGGGCAACTAGTTCCACTGCCTCACCACTCTTAAAGTGAAGAAATTCTTCCTGATTTCTAATTTTAATCTACCCTCTCTTATTTGAAGACCATTATCATGTCATTCTGCAAGATGCAGAGCTCTGCTACCTCATGGTGTCCTTGGTGGAAGATAATGTCTCTTTATCCCGTTGAAAGGTTCATGCTGCCTTGCAATGTATTCTTATTCTAATAATTTTAATAGAAATGGTTAGTTAAAAGGCAGCACACATGGAAGTCATGAACTATTTAGCTGCTGAGTTGCTCTGTTGTCTGAGCATTTTGATGACTTCAATTAAACTGTTGTGATTTTTTAAGTTTTAATGTGAATAATCTTACACTAGTCTACACTTCATTTGCCTAACCAGCATTGTACACAGCTCCCTCAGCTAATTCCAAGTGCATTTACAGACATAAATATATAGGACCTGTGATCAACAGTGGCCTCTCTTGGCCAAATTTTCCTGAGAATGGAATATAATTGGTTTTGACTCCTCTGAGAGCATCAGACCTAAATTCTCTCTTTGGATGTTACTTTCAGTGCAGTGATGAAGCACAAAGGGTTATTTTCTGTGATAATACCTCTGAAATCTCTAATGCCCCATTGGTATTATTTGTTAGCACTGAGATGATTCAGGCTCTACTGTGGTTGTATGCTTCTCTCTTCTTAGTATTGAGGGCACATAATGCAGGAGCAGATTCACTGCCCAAATGAAGGTCCCATCTGCATATCTGGAGAGCTCTGAGTCTTTTTTTGTTGTTGTTGGTTGGTTGGTTTGGTTTTTTGTGAGTTTTGTGGTTCTTGGATTGTTTGTTGGTCTTTCTTTTTTGAAACAGTGAGACAACCTTAGGCTGCCTTAGAAACAAATTATTTAGTTTTTCCATAGGAAGATGAGTGTTACCACAAATAAAATTTATTGTAAAGAATTTTATTCTTGTGTTACAGATGAAAGAAAAGGTCAAGTAAGGAATTAAATTTTTAACAAATCAGGCATAAGACCATTGCACTATTTTTAATGCTGTGATCTAAGGAGTTAGTTTCAGAAAGTTTCTTGTTTTGTTCTCTGAGGGCTTGTGGCAATTTTTGTCTTTCTCCACTGGCTCACTTTAAAGGATCTTTCAGGAGATTGTATCCATGCAACTGAAAGTTGATTTTAGTCTCCTGTTGTACAGAATGATGGCTCAGGATCTTAATTCATTTTGTGAATATGCTGCAGGTTGGTGATGAAAGCAGGCAGATAACCAAAACCACTTACAAAAACAAGACGGTGGCCTGGATTTCTAGCTGCCCAAAAGTATTTGTCTGCAGTTCCTGATTCTAATGAAAGATTGTGCTGATCTGGATCTAGCACAGTCACTTTTTGAGTTAGTTTTGTAATACATAACTTGAATACAGTACTTGGTAAAATAGAGCCCTGACTATATTATCTTATTTCCTTCAATGTATTTGTTATATTAGGTGATAGAAAGGTAAAGGTTAGACATGCCAGGTGGGACAGTCTGCCTGCAATCTGTCCCTGTTGCTCTGCCAAAAAGGCAGGTTTTTGCATCTGAGGATTTGACCCAGGTTATTTGAAATAATGAGGCTGAGCCTTGCAAAGCTACTGGGGAGTGCATGTATTTACTTGAAAGGGTGTAGACCTGCAGTTGGTGGGGGAACTTTGTTTGACATTCCAAATTTCATTTTCAGGAAACATACGCATTCCTCAAATGAATTTAAACATCCACCTCTTTTAAGATGAGTTTGGAGTACTCATCCTCACCCATTTGTATCATGTTAAGAAGTCTTTTGAACCTCAGGAAGAGCATAATCCAGTTTAATGATACCTAAAATGTTAAATATTCTTTGCTTTCTATAATTCTTGCTAATTACAACTGTGCATGTGAGGAACAAAATTGTAGAACAAATAGAGACTAACACAAATACTTTTCTCATTGAGTTAATTGCTGCTTTTATCAGACTGTACTCATTTTAAAAGGGTATAAAATACTGTTATTCACTGAAGTTTATTTCTTACATGAAATTTTTGAGACCTTTTAATCGCAATAGCCAGTAATTTTGATGAAGTCCACATTCCCTAGAATTGAATGAAAAATGTTAATTTTTAACCTTAATTAGAGTATATAAACCCAGAGTAAAAACTATGTTTACACAACACAACCAATAAATTACAAAATTATGTTCAGTAACAGCTTGATGTTTGACATCTGAATTATAGAGTTTATACACATACCAAATTATCTAGAAATAATAATCTGTAATTAATGGTTTCATTTTAATATCAACTAAAGAGAATAATGAGTAGTTGGAATGAGAGACCTATTTTTAATAAGTGAGTGCATCTTTTAAGTGCTAATCAATTCATTACTTCTTCATCTTTCATAATGCACCTCCTCTTTTTTCTTCCTTTTGAATACCATTGTTGTAGCACCTTTTTGCTCAGTGCCTTGAGCTTATATGCAAACTGATGGATATTGAGATCGGGCTGCATTAAAAAAAATATACTAAGATTTATTAATCTCTTGATTAATAAATCAAGAGATTAATTAAAAGAGATTAAAAAATGAAGCTCTTCAGTCTTAACTTGATTTTGCTTTGTTTATGTATGCATGAAAAAAATCATAATGATCCTTATTTCTCTATTCTGCAAAAAAGCAGGTAACAAAGGAATTAAGGCCTTCAGGATGGTAAGGAATTACCCTTAAGCCTCAGACACAGGTCTTCAGCATTACAGGCCAAGAAAGTATCTGCAGGAATCTCTTTCCACTTGTTAAGAGCCTGTAGGATCCCTAGTAGTGACTTCTTTTATTCTGACTGGAGGGCCTCTCTCATGTAGTCTGTTCCCCATGGCAGACTGCTGGCAGCACCAGCAGGTGGGAGCCTCACAAAGTCTTTCCTGCTGGCAGCAGCTGCTGCAAAGTAGAAGGCATTTGGAGGGCTCTTTGGCATAATCAGCTCAGATATCTGTGGAAATCAGTATATTCATTATGGTAACTACTCCTTGGTTACTTCAGCTCCTGTCCTAGACATGCCCATGCCTCACAAGGAATTTTAATATCACAAAGTAATGATAAAAGGGGCCTGAAGAAGAGCTCAAACAGAGCAGTGGCTGCTCTGTCTTTTGTCACTCTTACCCTACTCACACAAGTTTAATTGATCTGGTGTCTTGCTTTCTCTTAAGTTATTTTGTTGAGAACGTTTGGAACAATATCCAGAAAGTAAAAAAAACCCAACCACTAACTGAGGTATGGAAGTAGTTTAATCGTCAGTGCTCAGATTCCGTGGTTTGTACCTGAGTGCTTCTTAGGATACATGGGACAGGGCAGCAAAAGATACACAAGCAAGTGTCCTGAGGCGTTAGTTTAAATTTTTATTATATTTTTGACATCCATGGTATGCTGTGAAAGAATAGAGAGTTGTACCTCAGGGAAACTAGCTCATTCTTGTATGCAGATTGAGGCTTAATGTGACCAGATTGACAATACTGAAGACACTGTTTAGAAGTGTGACACAACAAAGAACCACATTGTTTAAAAACCATATTATTGGAAACAATGGTGGTAAATGTGATTTGCTGGTAGTAAAATGAAATCACTGATAAAATTACATCTTCAGCTAATAAATTCACTGGGGGAACAGTGCACAGCAAGTGCCAACACAGCATAGCCCTAAGGCATAAATAAAAGTTATCTAATTGATGGCAAAGATAAATCAGAATAGAAGCAAGTGGGTTGTTAATGTACTTACACAGAATTCATTACATCTGGTGCAAAAAGCTCCTCCTCTCTGTGTGCTTCACTGCATGTTGCAGCCCTGGTGTCTGTCAGTTTTATCTACCTGAATTTTTTACCTTGAAGTTTCTCATGCACATGGGTTCTTTTGAGGAATGGGTACAAAAGATATCTGTGAGATACCCCATTTTTACTGACTACATCGTGGTTAAATTGACACTTAATCTGACTTCAATTTCTTTCATAATCTTTCTCTGTTGCTCAAGAATTCCTAAATATTTTACCAGGGTATATTCCTAAATATTTTACCAGGCACCAGGAGGTGCCTCAGTGGAGTGAGACGGGGTCCGAAGATGATGTCAAACTTACTTATCTCAATGTAGTGAATGAATTTCTGAACTGGTTCTGGTAAGGGGCTACAGTTCTTTCTAGTCAGTGCAATTGTCTGTCCAGAGGAAAGGAGATGGACTCTTCAAAGATACTTTCCCTGGAGTGGATATCAGATCAAAGTCAAGCTCCAATCTGATGACCAAGCAGCCATTAAATGTTACTCAAAAAATATGATAAGGAAATTATGACTTGTTTATAAAACTTTGTAGTATCCTTGACTGCTGCATTGGGCTATATGATCATGCGGTTAGCAAACAAAAGCTTCAAAACATCTATTATTGCGTAACAAAAGTGTGTTTTATTCTGTAGCCTTTGAGAATTATCTTCAGAAGTAAATGAGAACTTGCATATTAGAGTTCTTCAGATTTAGTTCTTCAGTTCTGTACTAATACATCTTTTGTGTCAGAGTCAGCTGTAGCACAAACAGGAAAGCATCACTCTATATACTGTGCTGTCTCATCAGCTGCTATTTATGGTTGTATTCTGCTCTCAGTGTCACTAGGACTCTTGGCCTGCTCTGCCTCACTTAAGGAATTTGTTATTCCTCTTCACATAGCTGAACAGAAATTTTTCTACTGCCTCAAACTGGCAATTATTTTAGATACAGTCACTTTGCAGAGGTTATATTCTGCTGCTTCTTTGATACGGGAATTTTGTGATTGATATCTACAGTGCTTCTACAGACTAAAGCTTAGAATTTGAATATGCATGTTCAAATAATGGCAGGAGACTTGGGCTTCAGTAGAAATCTCAGAAGCATTTTCAGTTGCTGTTAAAGGACAAAATTTAAAATAATATAACATTGTTACAAATGCAAATAACTGCTGTATTTGAAAAAAAGTAACAAAATGCAGTTCGAGCCTTGTAGTGATAAGAACCAAAAGACTTCATGGTCCTTCTACACTAGCAGGAGCAGTCTGACTTTTCATTGTTTTTTGGAAGTTTGGAGTAGCAATTCAGTGAGAAAAACAGATCATTTTCTCTCAATGAAAACTCAACTTTTCCTATCTTAGTTAAGAAAGGAGGAAAAATTTGCCCCACTTGAAATGAATGTGTAGTTCTCCAGAGACAGAATGGCGTAGCAATACTGGTAACCTCGACTTACTTTGCCTGCCTTGTTGAGTGGGTACATCATTCACATGGATGCTGGCCAGCATGGCACGATCTTTTGCTTCATGTTGGTTGCTGATTTTATTGTTTTTGTTTTTATCATGAAGTGCAACTTCTGATACTGAAGAGTTTGTAAAGAGAAGCAGGGTGAGTATCAGGAGAAATTGTTGTCGTGAATGGGAAGCTGGAGTGGTAGGAAATTGACTCTGTTAAAAAAAAAATAAAAATGTACACTTAGAAGATAAGTAGGAAAGTCTGTATTTTTATCATGAGATGGAAAATTGTCTTTGCTGTTACAGAATATTTTTCTCTAATCTAGTTTGTAAGTCTGTCTGTCTACAGATTGTGGCCAACAATATTCAATTTTGAGTGCAAGAAACTAAAAGTATGGTGAAACAACTAAAATAGGTTTGTCCTCATTGAAGTAACTGCGTCCTTTCTTTACTCAAAGCCTCTGAAAAGAATTTCTTTTTGCAGGGATCGATAACTGAAGGTGCTGAGTTCTGAGGTAAATATGGGCCTGTTTTTCATGCATGCAGACATACATTCAAAGTCTGATGCTACACATACTGCATGCATGGCTATGCTGAAAACTGTCCGAAGCTGGACATGGATGGCTCTTTTTCACTGTGCGTCCCACAGGGCTCATATTTAGTGGTATAGTAGAGTGATGGGTCCATGGCAGTCTCTGAATGTGGAGTAACAAAAGGGAGCTTGGGTGGTAAACTGAGTGAGAGCTGAGGATAAAAAAGGTGATGGGGGTGGGAGGCCCTTAGTGAAGGGCCACAGCCTTGCAGATGGGTGCTGTACCTTTTGCTGTATCTTTAAGACCTCCATAATTCCTTGCCCAAAGCCAGCTGCTGCTGCTGCTTCTCTTATGCATGGGGAGGAGTAGATTTCCCCTGTAATGAGTGTAGCTGTCTCTTTAACACTGAAATACATGACTTATAAGTGGCAGGGATGGCAAACCTCCTGAGATCATTGTCGTGGCTATGTGCTCTCACGTGCTTTGACATCCCCATTCAAGGAATTAGAGGTACCAAGAAAATGCTCAATGAGCTAATTAAATCAAATAAACAGATTTTTAATTCTCATTAAAAAAGATTAAATAGTTATTGCTTTTACCAGCAGAGGGGAAAAAATCCTTATGAAAAAACTGCTGCTGTAATTCAGAAAATTGAAGGCAGTGTTTGTAATAGAAATATTGAACAAATGTAAGTATATCTTGCTAAAAGTTACAAACCTTCTGTATTATAAGCAGCAAAAATGCCAAGGTGCATTTTGTATTAATCAGTCAAGAATCAGAAAGTAAAATGTAAAACCTTGTAGAGCACCAGAGGATATTCCTCAGGGGCTGTTTCTGTGGAATTACCTGACTTCTGCCAATGCAGAGTCTAGATATCCAGTTATTGATTTAAGTCTAATTATATGCTTTTTAGTAATGTTTTACATGTGTATTAGAACAAGTTTCAGGAATGGAGGAATGTTGTTGAGCAGCAGAGGTAAAATGCTGGGGAAATAAAAAATTGAAGAAGATAAATTCAGAAATATCTTTGGATTGTTGTGAGACAATTTTCTGCTTATGGGATGGGAGAATCACATAATCAGAAAGCCATTTTATTGCAGGCATAAACACATTTGGTTTAGCATTTTTGCTATTATAATTGAACATTTCTGTTGCTCACTGTTTGGAGCCCCATAAAAGCAGAATTAATGTGTTCATTTAGTTTGCTTGTAAAATTATAAAATGTCCTGAAGAAAGGCCACTGATTTGCAGACTGAAATAGACAGGCAGAAAGGAGGAAATGAGAAATAAGAACTGGAAAGAGTTAGATGAATATCGTCTTGGCTTGTCCATCTGGTTACTTCTTCATCTGTCTTCTTTCACTCTCCTTTTGGCTGTCTGCTTTGGTAGCAGCTCCCACAGATTCTGGAAGGTGCACATATAGTGAATAGTTTCCATTTTCTGGGACTGGGGGTTCTCTCATTATAAAAATGCCAAGCACTTTTGATCATCATTTGAACCAAATACTTCATTAAAAGTTGCATGGGAAATTGGCAAAAGAAAGTCTCCTAGTTGAAGCATAAGGTAGGCACCTGGTAGTTGGGGGCTTTTCTGTAGTCCTTCTGGCACCTCTGGATTTAAAATTGCTGCAGTTGAAAGGTTCTTTATTAAATGAAAATAAAAAACCAAAACAATGTGAAACAAAGCTCTTTTACGTCCCTGGTATATTATTATGAGGTTTTTTAGACTGAGTAGTAAGCATTGTACTGAACATTAACTGTACCCTCGTAATTCTGTTTTGAGCTTACTAAATTAGTGGAAAGAGTGTTGAAAGCCCAAGTGAATAATGGTTATTCCTTGAGGACCCACCCTAGCAAAACACTTAAGCACAAGCTAAATACACAGAAAGAAAAAGAAAGCAGTAGTCAAATGAATAAAAGTTAACGAACCTGGAATTTATGTACAGCAAGAATGAAGGCATACTTCTGCTTCACAGAATCCTTAGCTTGCTAATTTACTCACAGCTTGTAAGAACAATTAGAAATTTATGTGGATATTACTTGAAAATAAATACTTGAAGGTTAGCTTTTATAATAAGGGTAAGTAGAGAAGAGAAAAAACCCCCAGAAGATTATAGTTTCCTAACCTTTCATTACTATAATAAGGAACATGTTTTCTCCTTTTGATCACATTTTTAATAGTTTTTCTTAGTTGATCCCATTTATTAATTTTCTCCTCATTCAGAGCATGATCCATCACAAAAAATAGCTGTTGTAAAAATAGTCGACTTTAGAAGTAGTCTGAAGTAGCAAGGAATCATCTTCAGAAGGACTTGTTATCAAAGTCCCTTTGAGAAGGTCCTGAGATGTGTGTCTGTAGCAGTGCGTACCTGAATACCTTGACAGACCTATCTGTGACTTAATTTGAAAGTGGAGGCTAAATTACTTACCCTAGAAGTTTTTTTTTGGTTTTTTTTTTTTTTTTTGTAAGATGACTATTTTAAGAGTTTCCCACTCAGCAGTATGAAGGATGTCAAAATCCTTGCATGCACACAGCTTCCTTATCTTTTCCAAGCTTCCACAAGATAGCAGCTGAACAGTAGTTTCATGTAACAAAGTCTTTGGGTTGTATGGACAGCTGACCTTGTTCCTACATAATTTTATTGTACCCAAGTAATTATCCCCACTGAGCATAAACAGTCCTAAAATGTTAGGAAGTGAGCAATGAAATTATACCATAGACTTTCTTAAGTGATGAATGGGTCATGTAGCTTCCGTTTACAACTTGCTCAGAAAAACCAGTGTGGACAGAGGTGATATATAGACCCTTAAATAAATGTTAACAGGACTTCTTGTCTGCTGTAATGCTACATTATCTGTCGGCTCATTTTTTTCCCTTGTCAGTCTCTAATTTTCCAGTCTATTTGAGGGGGAAAAAACAGGATAAATTATGTCTAAATCACTGCATGGAATTAAATTACAACTGCAAAATAGGTATACTTTTCTGACTCTCCCTTTCCCATTGCCTCCTGAATGATTAAATTCTATTTATTTATAATTACAAAAGCCACATCAGAGTAAACCACAAAGTATGTCAAAGAGTATGCAAATAGTGCAAAGTACTTGAAAACCTAGGGCACTTTGCCTTTAAATGCTCTGTGTCTTCTATTAAGCTGTAATTGCGCTCTGAAATGTTGTATTGCAATTATATCCTGCGTTATTAATTAAAAGAAAAGAAACTATAAATTGTAAAGGATAATTTTGCCTGTGAAAAGCTTTATTGAGATTTTAGAGAAGGGCATTCAGGCAAAAAGTCATTTGTGAGAAAAGCTCCCACTGAAAGAAAATCTGCTGTTTTGATCACCTTCTGGGGATGTGAACCTGTATCCATTCTCAGCAGATTGGGAAGTGTAGCTAAAACACAGTGAGCCACAGAGGAAGAATTGTAGGTGATAATGACAGATACTTATGCAAATTCATTTAACACTACCTCGGAAGGAAGCTCTCATTTTTTCTAGTCATATCTTTGAGGGGAAAAAACAATTTTTTAAAAATTGATTTTTTGAAGTACATTTAATTGTTGGAATTACCATAACATGGAAGTTTTTAATGTTCTTTAAAAATCTTTGCAGATGGTTAAACTTTTAGGAGTATCACCAGCATTACCACCACCTCTACTGAGTTTATGTGCAACTCTTTTCTATTTCGGAATGGCACTTCAAAAGAATAAGTGTTTATGCATCTGATAGAATTTTACTTTCCATTTTCTATAGGATAATTATGGCACTGTTAAAAAAAAAATAAATTATGACTTACAGAGCCATCCTACAGTGGCTGTCTTCTAAGGTAGAAAAGAAATCTTCAATAAGCCAAAAGTCATTCTTATGTGACTTCTCTTTAGGAGAGTGTTTATTATTATATCCATCCTGGAAATGAGGGATTTCAGGTTGGCCACAGGCTCCTGGTATAAAAGGATCTTTTTTCTGTGTCCTTTTGTGTGAGAACTCATTTATACTTCTCAGAAATCTTTGTGCTGTTTTACTGTATTGCTGGGGTGGTGCATTTTGAAGCATTTGTTTGTTCTTCTTTTCTAGAAAAGCATTCCTCCTGTGCAAACTGCATCCTCACACATTATTCCTTTGCACCTGATGTCAGAAAACAAATCTGGCAAGGTGAAGGGTGTGTTTCTGTCGACATAGATATTCTCAGTCAGACCATTAATAGACTATTTTTTACCTCGTTATAAATAAACATGGGGATGTATTTTTCTTCTTCAAAAGAATACTTCAATTAGCTGTCTTTGGGAGAGGAACATCTGTCAAGTTACTTGGTAGGTTTGTCTCCAAAACCTTTTTTTTTTGTATTTCTGCATATTAATGATAGGTCAGGATACATGCGGTGCTTCTGACAAGATGATACCACAGTAGCTGTGCGAGTCATAAGGTTGCTAATGTTGCAAGAGCGTTGAAGTTACATGTTTTCAGCATATGGTGCTCATTTAATTCCAGAGAGACAGAGGAAGCAGGGTCTAGAGGTACTGGCAAAGGAGGGACCAAGAACAGTTTTTAAAAGTCAGCTTTTGTGTTAGTCTTGCAGGTGTAAGCAATTCTTATGGTCAAAGTGGCTGCTGGAAAAAATGGGATAGGTATACAAATAATTTAAAAATTGCACCTTAGACACCACTGAAAGACAGCTTTTTAAGATAAAAGGACTCTAGTTCCTATCTTTTTCCTTCAGCTGTTGAGAGGAGAATAAGCTCAGGCGGTTGGTTATTTTGTGGAATACTAATCAGAATATGCTTTTTGTTATACTGTATCTTTTAATTGAGAAAACAAGAGGCAAAGGAAATAAATATTCTTAAAGAGATTTTATACATCTCAGTGAATGAAGCAAAAGCAAACGCTCTTCCCCTGTTAGAAAAAACAAATGAACAAACAAAAACCAACCCCAAAACAACAAACCCAACCCCCTGCCACATAACTTGTGGCACAAAACTCTTTAAATTCACCTTTGTGTAGTGTCTTTTGGAATGTCAGGCACAAATGAATTTAGGACAGCAAGAAAGTTCCATTGAATATAGTGTCTTAGTTTGAGAGCTGTCTCAGTTTGAGAGAAGAGCACTTTTTGGAGGCACTATTGAAGCCACTTGTCTCATAGGAAAAAATCAAACAAATGTGGGGGTTTTGTTGTTTTTTTTTCCTCACAAAGCAAAGAACCAAAAACAATACTTGTCTGTACCGCTAGAGCATGGAGTGCATCCCAGAATGAATCAGTATCTCACTGTTTCTTTTTAGCCAATGTTCTTTGGCAAATTCACACATGTAAAATAGTAAAACATGTGTCACCATATGACTTTGCTCTCTCTCTGATAGAGGCTGTACTTCACCTTCTGTTTCTTCAGTTGCTTTTATTAGACATACATCAACATTAGTAGATGAGGAGAATAGCTGAGAAGTTTGTTCTGAAGTAGAATGTCTATTGAAAAAACCCAAATGTAATTATTTAATTGTTCAAAACCCAAGTGATGGAAAGAAAATGTGTCTTTCAGCAACAGGATATAAAGAATTGATAGCATGATGTTTGATATGATTTATTTTTAAGAAAGAGAACACTTCTAATAAATTCAAGAATTCTTAAACCTAGATACTTTCTTGTTACTGGATATCACAGCTGTTTTATTAAAGCATGCTTAAAATAATACCAATTTAAATTTAAAATCAAGTTCAGGTTGTTTTGGTTTTTTGACAGTACAATTTGGACTCATCAAGTAGGGTCAGCATTTGAAAAGCTCAAGAAGTTTCATCTGTTAATTGCTGTGAACCAGCTTCACCATTATTGTGATGTTCTGAACCAAAGCATATATTTAACTAATTGGAGAGTATTATGACAGCATCAAAGAGGCTCTCCCATGAAGGTGTAATAAGAGAGTTGTAGTACTGTAAAAGACTCCTATTTTGGCACTTTTGCGCTACTTTTAAATCCTTATAAAACCATAGAAATAAGTTTTGCAACTCTATACATAGAGGAATATTAATGAATAATTAGGTTTTCTACACTATGTTTCACTGAGCTTAACCACGAGGAGCTGTGGACTGTGAGTGTGATAACAGGAATTAATGCATCTGAATTCCCAGAGCTTAATGTGCTCAGTTCTGGAGAACTGCATAGTTTATACCCCGGATTTCTGAGGAAATTTGCAAGTAAGATTGTCAGTTTGGAATTAATAATTTTGCAGGAAACTACAGTGGCAGGAATAATATTGAAGCATCAGAAAGTATTTTTAGAGAGTAATGACAAAGTATTTACATAACTGGGGAAGATCTGACTTAGGACATGAGATCTTAGGAAGCAGAAGGGCTGGCTAATGGGAAATGACTGGACTGTGATGAAAAAGAAAATACTGTCTTGAGGGGGAAGAAGCAGGGGAATTTTCCAAAGATTAAGCGGTTAATAGATTTAATCCTATTTTCATCAATAATATTGTAGCAAATTGTAGTACTTTGCAGCTTCCAAAAATGTAGGAGGAAGTGTCAACAAAGAGGACTGAGATAGTGGGATGGGAAGAACCAGATGAATTCGATGATTATAATAACACAAATGTAATGAAATGCAGTTTTAGAAAATGCAGGGTCATTCCTGTAGATGAAGATTCTTAAATAAAGTGGAGAACAGGCCATGAGATCAAGCAGTGACTACAGATATTGTACTGCTTAATTTTCAGCATGCTCCCTAATTTTTAGGATGCTCCCTGATGTTGTTTTGGACCATGCCAACTAGCCTTCAGGCATGGCTAAGGCAAGAGTGTGCTCTAAATACCATTCCTTACAGCCAGTTTGGAGAGTATCAGTGTTGGCACCACCTAAAATTCTAATGTTAATTTTCAGATGTTCCCGGGTGCTTTCATACTGCACCCTTGTGCTGCACATTATACATTACCTCAATTTTGTGTCTAAAAATACTATGGAGGTGGGCCACAACATTGCGTTGTCATGATTTCAAGTACTTTAAACTGAAAAAAAACACCACTCAAAAACAATAGTTATGATACTGATAGTAACAATGATAGTTTTTGTCATTATCATCATCATCATGTCCGTGGGCCAAATAGGCACAGAATATGCCCAATTGTAGAGACTAATGCTGCGTAGTATGTATGTGGCTTTAGGGCTAGAGAAGTACTGGGATTTTTTTCTGTAGCCTTATGGGCTACCAGTTTCTGCACTGTTGTGCCCTCTTCAATTACAAGTTAAGAAGTAAGAAAGAGAGACCTGATAGGACCCCGTGAACCAGATGTGTTTGCATGTGGAATGCATAAAACAGGCTGTGATACTAGACAGTGGGGAAAAGTGCATTTTGGTGGAGATAGGAAAGCATTCACAGCTTTGTACAGGACACTGGAGAGACCTCACCTGACAGTTTTGATTAGCCACGTTCGTGGAAAATGAATTTGAACTGGGACAGCTGCAGCTAGGATAAAGAAAATTGAAAGGTTGCCATGCTGAGGTAACGAAAAAAAAAAAAAAAAGGCTTCTACAATTCTCATTTAAGGCTGAGGAGTGTGATTACTCCTTCAGGTACAGGCACCAGAGCAGGAAGGAAAACATCTGTTTCAGCTAGAGGGCAGTGGTAGCACCAGCTCAAAATGAATTTAACTGTAGCAGAACGTATTTGCCTTGGGAGAAGGTTTCTCACCATGAGACAGATATGGTCCTGGAGCAGTCTGCCAAGAGCTTTAGAGGGAATAAAAGAACTGGTTAGTTTACAGTGGATCAGTAGCAACATGTGGAAGGACCAGTGATAGCACACAAGTTTAAAAGATTAAATTCCCTCCACTCCCTGGGATGTCTCTTACAAGTTTATCTGTTTTTTTGTTGTTTTTGTAACAGAGCAAAACTATTTGGCCATTCGAAGAAATTCTCAGGCTAACCTGTACTTAAAAGAAGCTGCAAAAACTCAATGAGCCTCTAATTCTAAAAAATCTTTGTGTACAAGTTGTTGAACAAATTAAGTGAAAACACGACAAAGAGACTCTTATATTTTACTTAACAGATACATCTTTGTGATTAAAAAATCAAATTGAAGTGACTCAAAGTACCTTCTGTGAAGTGATAGGGTTTTGCCACTCTTATTGCTGACCTATTTCAAAGACAAAATGCAGTTTTCAACTAAATCTAGACTCATTTGTTTTCATACCATGGGAAACCACATAATATCCCCAAGGACTCATGTCTCGTTCATTTAAACGCTGATATAGAGTGAGCCTATATTCCTAATAAAAATAAAAATTCTTTGTGGGTTCACAGTGAAATTTATTTCATAGATCTTGTATGGTCTTAAGTGCAATTACAAAACCATGGTGCTTTTATAGGCTATATGAGATCTGTGATTTTGGCTACAATTTTCCACTTTTTTGTTGTTGCAAAAATTGAGTAATATTTTATGTATTTGTAATTGGTATGTTATTTAAAGAGAGACTATTTAATACATGAATATTTAGTGCTTCATTGCCCTTCACCACCTTTTTATTTAATTGTACACTATTTCTGAAGTTCATACAGGTATAAACACAATAATGTGAGGTTAACTACAGTTTATCAAATAAAAGTATTTTTCAGCTTTTAGTACTGACGTAATACTCAACACCACAATAAATGTGGTAGTCTTATTTTGGGTGGTGCTACCCTTTGCAGCTCTTGGAAGTATTCTTTGGGGTAGGGGAAAATTTGGGAACATTTTTTTGTAGAGAACTTGTGACCAGTTGTGGTTTTCCTAGAAAATAATCTGATGATAGCTGGGTAAATTCTAGATGAAGGCGTAAAAATTTGCTGTTCTTTAGGGGGAAAAAAAAAAAGTCTCTATTAGTTAGAAAAAAGTTTGTTATTTTTGTGAGAGAAACTTAACAGTTTTGGACAACTGAGGTTTTGCACTGTACATCCAGTGTTACCAGTGGTGGAAATGTTTATTCTTTAGGAACCATATCTGGACATCTACCAGCCCGAGTTGTTATTTGTAAGACATGCTGCTGTAATCTCAGTTTTTCATAACAGCCAATTTTTGTTGAATTTTCTCCCTGTGTTATATTAGAAATACCCATTCCAAACAATATTGCTGCTAGGGGGTAGGGAGACCAATTTAAATATATTATGCAGTTATCCATTTAGCTCCTCAAACATTATGTGTCTAATAACTTTTCCTCTGAATAAAGAGACCCAATATATGCAAATGTTTGGGGCAGCATCCATTGTTTGTCTGCTTTTGTGCCTGAAGGCACTTTATGAGGTGTTGGTGTTGGTTTTGCATTTCTCCTAATACAGTATCACCAGTGAGAGGAAAACCAATCCTTGCCAGGATCAGCAGCATAAATGGACTCAAGAGTGCTCAAGGGCCCTTCTAGAAAAGATAGCTGGTAGGAAAATGGTCTCCTTGCCATATTAAATACATTTTATTGTGGTTTGGTTTGTTTTGTTTGGGTTTTATTTGTGAGAGAAGAAAAACTCTCAGAAACCAAGTGGGAGTGGCTCTACAGCATAATGGTGCCAACTTTTATGGCTCCTCTTGAAGAACCTCATCCACAGTAGTGTGAGATTCAGGGAATGGGAGCTTCTCACGTTGGTCCCCACTGTGCAGAGAAACTGAAGAAAAGCTAAGATATATATTACAAATAATTATAAATAAACTCAAAGGCTTCCTTAGGAAAAGTAACATGGTTTTGTTATAAATACAAAGATTTAGATGTTCCCTCACTCTCCTTGCTCACTAAGCACCCTCTGGCAGAGATGAGCTGTTGGAAAGCTTTTTGTTTGAAATGATGCCTTGGGCTATCTGTGGCAACATCATCCACTGCAGCTTTTGCTGGAGCCCTCCAGTCCTGTCTCCTGCCTTTCAATACTGTGCTCTGGTTTTGGGTACTGTGATAGCTGTTGGTTCCCCAAGTAACCATAGCTGCAGGTTTGGAAGAATGGATGAATTAAAAAAGCATCCGTTAAGGTGAATGTTCACATGAAATTAAGATGTTAATATTTAGCCCATGGTAAATATATTATTAAAACATTTATTAGAATTTGAGATTTCAAAAGTATAGGAAAATCAAGCTCATATTTCCCTATTATTTTGATTAGCTCACTTGAATTATTTTTCTCTCTGTTACATTTTGTTACACATTGTTAGGGTACTTGCATGACATCCCACCTGGGTTCCAGTCTTAGTAAAGCCTCTTTCTTCCAGGCTTTTTTTGCTGACCAGAGCCCTGATTTGAAGATGTTTGGTTTGGTACATGCCCAAACCTGTCTAGGGTGCCAAGTATGCTGTTGCATTCTCTTTCCTTCATGGCTCTTCTGCAGAAAAGGGTCATTCAGAATACCTTACTGATGTCCCTGAAAGACTACTGAATGAAATGTCTAACTTCTATAAATGCAAACGTGGGTGTGGTATCAGGTTGTCATCTCACATCAAAGTAAGGAGAAGAATGTACAACTAGGTCTCAACATTTTAGAAATGCCCTGCACCAGCATTAGCCCACTCTAACATAAACTCTTCCAACTAATTCACAAGCAGTAGCTCACAGATCAGGTTTTTCCTGGTCTGAGGGGTACACTTTATGTACATACATAATGCTTTATCCAAGTAGGCATTTAAATGAGAAAAAAAACATCTGACTCATTACCAGCTCTTGAATAAAACTAGACAATGATAGCCATTCTGAAGAAAGAGTGTGTGGAAGAAATATTTTGGAAATAATTTTTTTTCTATCATCTGTATTTTGCTGGAGCAGTGGTAAGTTGTTGGATACTGCTGCTGCAAGTGTAAAATAGGAAAATAGAAATTAAACAAATATGTTCCTTGTGACATGGAATAGAGTGTTACAGACTTACCTAAAACAAAGGCTGAGAGACCTAGGGCTTTTTAGTCTGGAGAGGAGAAGACTGAGAGGGGTTCTAATTAATGTGTATAAATATATGAGGGCTGGGCATCAAGAAGGAAGGAACAACCTCTTCTTACTTGTGCCCTGTGATAAAACAAGGGACAATGGATTCAAGATAGAGCACAGGAAATTCCACCTCAATGGGAAGAAGAAGGTTACAGAGCCCTGGAATAGACTCCACAGAGAGATTGTGGAGTCTCCTTCTCTGGAGACTTTCAAGACTTATTGGGATGCATTTCTGAGTGACCTGTCCTAGTTGTGGTCCTGCTTTAAAAGGGAGGTTGGACTCAATTATCTTCAGAGGTCCCTTCCAACTCCTGGCATTCAGTGAATCTTGAGTAGGTTTTTAGATTTAGCTTTTTATTTTTAATCAGTTTTAACATTGGCAAGAAACAGGTTGGATGTGAAAGTAAAGCTAGAAATTATTTAACAAATTGAAATGTTGTATACTTGTACACTGTGAGATGAATGACTATATAATGCAAAATTTAAGTAGAAAAAAAAGAAACAGACTTGCCCAGCAATGTTTCAATGTGCCATGCTACTGTGAACACGAATGTGTGATAGCTCAAAAATTGGTAAGAAAATCCATTTTGGGGAAACAAAGAACGAAGAAAATGAGGAAATACATTGTGTCCCAAGCAGACTCTTTAAAAAGTAATTTTCAATTTCTGGTGATCTCTCAAAAGATAGATAACATCTTTCTTCTAAGGCAGAGCACATGAAGAGTTTCTATGATGAAACAGATGAAACATCAGGTGCAATTAACTTGCATCTCACTCCTTAATTTTTCATATCAGTAAATGCCGTTAGCAAATCTGATCTTTCCTTTATAACAGAGTCTATCAGGTTCTTTGTCTCATTTTTATGTCTGTATGGAGACCAATTAATTTCAGACTAGTATTTACTGAGGTTCTTGCTCTCACTGAACAAGTTTTTATTATAATGCATATGACATGCCAGAGAAAAATAACGTCACATGGTTTCCAGTAGCAGTAACTGCAATAGACTGGTAAGTAATCCAGCACCAAGTTGTCAGACTGATCCAAAATAACAAATTCTAGTTTACGGGTACAAACTACTTTCAGCAGTGCAAAAGGCAGTGAGCTGAAGGGTAAACATGCAGACTCCTTGCAGTATAAAATATATATATAATATGTGAAATAAGTTAATTTTTAGAAATTTATATTGTGCCAATAATCAAGTAGCTATCAGGTGTTTTAATTGTTTTCAGATTTCTACGAGGCCTTTTTGGCATACGGTTCAAGTAAATGTAAGTTTTACAAAAGTTATGGCAGCAATTTTATGCAGTATACTATTTTAAAATTAAAATCCTTTAAAGGAATTAGTATTAAATAAAGACAAATCGATTTAAAGCATGAAATTACTTGTGTGAGCTATGGGCGAATACTGTATTTATGAAGGCTTTTCAGTATTAGGTTAGTGAAACAGTAGTGGAGCACACAGAGCCTGTTCACTTTGTAAATGAAATCTCCTAGGCATTTGTGCAGTCATATGACCCTAAAGAAGAGAATTAGTGATTGCAGTCATATCTAGCTAATCAAGCCTTCTGCAGTGAGCCATATTTGAAAATTCTCCACATACTCAGGATGCTTCAATCAACTTCTAAATTTTTTCACACATTTTCACAAGAGTCCAATGTTGCATATTTGCTAATATTCCCTAATCTCATTAAATAAAGCATAGAGGATGGATAGGTGGTAGGGTAGGAAAATAATGTCAGAGACTTCTGTGAGCAGAAGTTCAGCTGCTGTGGCTGCTATGTAAGAACTCCTGGTTTTTGCTCTGATGTGAGAATTGAGAAAGCTCTGAGGTGCAAAACCAACATCACTTCTGAGTGAAGAACAACGACTGATTCCCCAGAGAAATTCACAAGCTCTGTTTGTTCCTCAGTTGATTTTTCCTTTACTGAAAAGATGCCCCCAAATAATAATCTCATAAAGTTCATTTTTATAGGCAGTATTCTTTGTGAAGCTCCTCTTGAAGACATCTTTGCTCTAGCCTACAAAATCAGTTTCTTCAATACCTACACTGTCACTCCTGTTGTTAGGAAATGAGAAATTTCTGCAGGTTCTGCCATGAAGAAGGAGTATTATAAAGTTATTTAAGGCAAGGAAGAAGACCACCCAAACATAAAACCCCTGAAATACTCAAAGTATGACAGAGGTCTTTCTCCTGATGGTTCCAAGCAGTAATTTAATGAGGTCTTTTCCATACATATTTCATGTCTGCTAACTCTCTTTCCCCTTTAAATTGTCTCACTGGAAGAAGAAGGATTTTGTCTGTCTTTGTTGGCTGAGCTACAAGTAAAAACAGTAGCACCAGGGAGGACTATTTTATTTGCAGTGAAACACTGGCTTCAAGGCAAATTTTCTATGCTCAGTTCTATAAATTTGCAGGGAATTGAGCTTGGGTTTTGTAATCTTGAATTCCTGAATCTTAACAGCATTTTGTTTTATGGCTTCTCACTGTCCAGCCTTTTACAGAGACAGTGGGAAGTGTACTGTCAGATTAGATGATCATAATGTCCTTTTCTGGTCTTAAAACCCCCCAAACTATGGATAAAGCACTTCAAGCCGTTTCTCAATTTTAAATTGAAAAAATTCTTGCTCACTTAGGTTATGGGATATGTTCAGATTATTTAGTGTCTGTAAGTGTAATGAAAATAGAAGGCATTTCTTTTTTAATAGAAATACTCAGATAATGTTACAGAGTTTCTTTAAACACTAAAGTACCATCTGACTGTCAGAGGTAATCTAATATGGTTAACAATTATTGTGACATGCAATGCAGAAATTTCAGTACACAGTTGCAAGGGATTGCTTCTCATTAATTTCTACGGTAATCCACAGTCATTTATTCTTCTTTGTGCCTGTTTGTATAGGATGGTTATAGCCTGTGTCAAGGTGTTATGTGTGAGCTGGATAGTTAACTGGATTCATGCTCATTAAGCCTCAAAGCCCCTCACTTTCTCCCCTGCTAGCAGTGTTCAATGTGCTGTGGTTTTGTGATTTGGAAGTACAGCACTGAGGGAACCAAACTGAAACCACCAGTCTAATTTCACTTTAGTCTTTTTTCACTTGACTGATCAGAATGATTTTCAGTCACTCCAGTCAGGGCTGGAATCCCAAAGGTGAAAAGTCAGCGAATATTCCATTTAGCCACAAGGTCCTCCAGGTGGAGCTTGGCAAACTATAACAATTACTATGCTCTCTTCTCTCTTAGCACAGCATAGCCAGTGCTGATGTTATGTTGAAGCTTCCATTTTAAACCATGCTTTACAGGAGGTGTAGAATTTTCTGTAAAAATTCCCTGTGTGATGAATCCGGGCACAAAAGATGCAGGAACCATTTTAGCACTGATTTACAGATGAATGTTGGTGACTTTTAACAAAAGATTTACTTTTTCATCTAGATTATACCCTCCCAAAATCCATGCATAGAAGAAACTGTGAGGTAAAAAGAGGTATTTGGTGGGATCACCATTTCTCCCAAACTGCTGCGCAAGTTGTAGAGGGCCCCTCTCAAGTATTTTAAGAAACATGGAATAGCAGAGGAATTCCTATGTAGTAGTAGTAAAATATGATTATTTAACCAGTAATACCTAAAGTACTGTTTAGCCATAGAGATTGCTTTTCATGCTTTATGGTTTGGCTAAGCCCTTGCACTTCTTCTAGGATGCAGAATATAGATCAGAGAAGTCAGGTGTGTAAACAGGCAGTTTCAGTTATCAGGCTGCCTTTACTTCAGGATCTGGGATGCTAATATAAACAATATTATTTGGTTTACTACCAAATGGTGAAATTAGGATGACCTTTTCAAAAAATGAATACATTTATTGAATCGTTGTAGGAAAAAGACTCTATTTCATTATAAATCAAAGTTTATATTAAATTTAATATCTATTCATTTAAAACCTTGATGAATTTAGGTTTTTTTATATATATATATATATACATGACGTGCACAAAAACATATATATATATTCTCACACATTTAATTTTTTTAAAAAGAAAGTAAACTGTCTTGAATATAGGTCATCCCTATTTTTTTTAAAGCAACTCTTTTATAATTTTAGTGTGTTGGCAGGCCTTAATGTTAAGGACTACAGATGCTTGAAACTGAGGGAACTCAGGAAGAGTTAAAAACACTCAAAGGAGATATTTCTTTGTAATATTGCATTTGTGATCATTTCTCCTCCTTGATTTTTTGGTGTAATAGCCTTATATTCTTCTAACTCCCAAGAAGAAAACATTTAAAGACTGATGGTTTTTCTGTTCCCGAGAGAATGAACAGGATTATACTATACCTGTAATTTACTGTTAATCCCGCAGATACCTTCTCAGACATTACTCTCCTAGTTTATCTCAAGTGCTGCCACTTCTTAGGATTCAGTGGCTCCATGGAATCACGTAAAAACTTCTGGTAGGTGCACACTTTATGGTTTAGATATTTCTTTGAAAACTGAGCCTTCAGCAAATAACTGGGGGAAGAGAGAGAGAAACACAACCGAAAAACCCCTTCTGTTTTGTGTTACTGACCTTTTCTGGCTGCTGTACAACTCTTATAATTTTGTTCTAAATTTCCAGTAAATTATGTAACATTTAGCTGTATCATAAGGTTTTACTTCTCTTTAAATCCTTTATACTTAGATCTACTTTTGTAAATGGGAACAAGATAGTATGCACTCATGATATTGCAAGTGTTTTCACTTTGGGAACAGAAAACCAAAGAAAATATCAAATGGGGGAAATATTTTCAACGTGTCTTTCAGTGTACAGAACACAATAGGAAAGCTGACAAAACATTCCTGAATTGAAGATACTTTGTTTATTACAAATCTTTAACAAATCTTGGCTGTTAAAAGCAAGATGGATTCAATTATTTTAAAAGTGACAAACTCTAATCAATATTCAATTATTAGTGTGTTAATGAGGTGATGCCTAGTCTCTATTATTAGCACAGGCAATTTGCTGATGATTTTCTTGTAACTGCTCAGTTAAGAGTCAGTATCACTACGGAAGCACAAGCAGTATCACAATTGCTTTCTTGGAGCTTTAAGTTCACATTTGGCTAATCAACATTCTCAATAAACGGGATATTTCTGTGAAGGAATATTTCTGTGGGATTATGTTGCATAAATCACTTAAAAGAGCTTTTGTTATTAACTATGCAAAGACAGAACTACAAGAGATGTTACAATATTTGCCTTTACTTATTTTTAAAGGGCAAGCGCATTGCTTTGGAATATGCTGCAAAACTTCCTTGACCTCAACACAAGCTTGCTTGGAATAGTTTGGATTGAAATTGGGATGGTCTTTCTGTGAAACTATTGAATTCATATCTGGACTCTACTTTCAAACTGTTACTTGTTGTTTGTACACAAATATGTACTGAAATTATATTATATTTCAGTTTAGGGAATACAGTGAGGAAAAACAAGAACAGGAATTTTCTGTCACAGTCATAAAAACCTAGAAACATATATCCTATCAAATGGTTGAAGTGTTGCTGAAAAAATAATCTTTAAAAATACCACTAAATTTAGGATACTGTCAATCCATTGGCTGCTTCTGAAAGTTCAGTTATTTAGGGCAATAGAATATTTATACAAATCAAAATGGTCTGAAACAAGGATTATTAGTAGAGAGACAAAACTGAATGCAAACTTGGTTTAAAACGTGTGATGCCAGTAAGTATTGCAGCACTGTGGCAATATGCTTTTGGTGAACCTCCCTATTCCTACAGAAGTTGGACATCTAAAAAATGCAAGATAATAATATGGACTTTCCAAATGTATTTATTAGGATATGTTGCTTTTGATTCTAGTGGACAGCTAGGTAGTTTCAGGTTATTGGTACTCCTCTTGGAGTATTGATTGTGATACCTAAGGAAAACATTGTATATGCTAGTTTTAGCATCAGGCCAATCCAATCCTGATTTAAAACACCCTGTTATTCTGCAAAAAATGTTTAAGTCTCATCATGTCCCAGCTGCAGTATAATACTGGCAGTTTTTCTATGCAATAGTTTCATCATCATCTGCCTTTATGTATTTATTTTTCCCCCAGGACTTTCCTGCTGAGCTACTTATCCATGTTGCACTACAGCTTTGTATTTTTTAAAGTACTAAATATGAATTAGAATACATTCAGCCTTACTAATTTTTTCTTGCTTTATGATGCTGCTATTCATCCTTTGTGTACAAGAGGGAGAGAATGAATGTTGTATGATGAAAGGGACTATGTGGAGAGGCGTGAAAATGGGTGCTTTTACTCATCAGAAACTGCTGATACGTAACACACTCCAGTTTCAGCATGTTTTCAGATGCAACCTTTTGTCTGTCTACTTTGTCTCAACACCTCTGTACAGAGCTGAAGTCCTCAGTATTCTCCCCACTTCCTTGCACTTTTCTTGGTGTGGTATCACTGAGCAATAGTTAATTAAACTCCATTTCCTCCCTTTATGCTTCAGGTATTATTATGAAGCTCCCTTCAAGAGGTAATTTGTGGGCTGTTTATCAAAGCTGTGAATTTAATAATATCAAAGCCATGCTATTGCTCTGTCGCTGTAATGAGATGTATTGACACTTCTTACAAACAGAATTTTCACTTCCTAAGTGTATTGTTCCTCCGCTGAATATTGTGGGCTTTCAAAAGAATTAAAAATCCCCACATATGTTATTTAGTCACATCATTTCATTATTCTCACCTCCTTCATAGTTAGATATTGTCATCTAAAAAGTACTTTGCAACAGAAAAAAGATCCTGTGTTTTATCTGTTACCTGCACCCTCCACCTGATATGAGGCAGAAGAAGGACAGCAACGCCCTTTTATACTGTTGGAGATAGAGGCAGTCTCTGCTGTGCTTTCAGAGCAGCACTGATTTGATTATTCTAGAACTAGTCAAAAACACAGGTTTTTATTTCCTATAGATATTTAGTTTAATTTGTTAAAAAGCTGGCAGTTTTTAAGGAAAGTTCTGAATAAAACCTGCAATTATTTTATAGAAAGCTTTCTCTGTACAATGGAAATTTACTTGGTGATAATTTTACTCTATATAGTTTTGCAATAACATGCAGTCTGATTGCAATGTTTGTTCTTCTGATGCAATTTGCTGTCCTTTGAGTAATTCTTTCCCCGACATTCAGGAAGTCTGCTATAATCACATGTCTAAAATATCCAAAATGCAAATCCTGGAAAATAAGCATGGAGGAAAGTAGGGAAAAGACCAAGAGCAAACAAAATTATGAAATCTAACTCCCACTCCTTTTTTTTTTTTTTTTTTTTTTTTTGCACACTAGGATGGGAAAAGAAGCATCTTGTAGACATAAAATCTGCAATCATTTAGGTCAGTGTGAATATATAATATATACATTCATTAATGTCTATGTCCCTGTGATATTTTTTGAGTGAAAAATTATTGTTGAACATTCAGTCCACATTTTATAGATTTTTAGTTTAAAATTGTAGATTTTGATGATTAGCTTCTATATTTTTCTCTTTTTTTTTTTTTTTGAGAACGTATTAATTAATTCTTTCCTTAGCATCAATTACTGAAGTTTGCTGCCATGTATTTATATGAACAACTTAATTCTAGTATTCTTTATCTGAATGAATTAGTTCTACAAAGATTCTATATTTGGTTCGTGTGTGACTCATGTACATGAGAGTCGATTTCTTTTGAGTACTACTGTAAATATTGTGACTATGGTTGCTTGTGGTTTTGAAAATACCTGGCATAAGTTTACCCTTAAATTGCTTTCTGTTGACAATGTACCTCCTAATAGCAAATGTAGTTATGTTCTGGGTGCTGAATTTTTTATAAAATACTCCTAGCTGGGCATTTTGATGGAAGGTACAGTGCCTCAGAATAATCTTCAAAAAAGTGGTCAGGGACTATAGGTGCCGGTATAATCACATAGTCAAATCTAGATGACTTTCCCAGCTGTCCTCTGTTCCTTTCCTTCTTCAGTTCTTGGTGATGCTGCCAACAGCCTTCTTGGGCTGTGAAAAAGGAGTGTACACTGGTCATTGTGGAAGTATAAAACCAACATGAGAAGCTATATCTAAATCCGGAGATTGTCTTGGTATCTGGAGATTGTGAAGTTGCTGCACACCCCACAAAAACTGTGCAGCAAATCTTCCACCACTTAACAATGTTGTCCAATGACTTCAGTCTCATGGTCAGAGGAGCTAAGGGCATATGTCAGCCTTCCCCAGGCCAGCTGTCCCAAGACCAGTCAACAGAAAAAGGAACGAAATGGTCACCAACTGTGTTGATTGTACATTCCTCAGATCACTAGCAAATGACAGTGTACTCTGCCTTCTCAGTTTGAAAGAGCTGTGAGTTTTAGTTCCTTTTAGTTGTGAGGAAAAATAGAGATCTGATTTTTGCTTTATTTCTCTTAGAGTTCAATGATACTGTATTTTTTCAATTTCTCCTTTTGTCTTGGAGACAAAAGACATAATTTTGTCTTGGATTGTGAACATTCACCACATTCAACACCTTGAGCTGACTCTGTATTCTCGAGTTTCATTGTCCATGACCAACATGTCAAATGCTGAGGGCATACTGAGACATTCTTCAGTACTGAATGTGATCTGAAGTTTCATTTTCATTGGGCTGAGTACACACAGAACAAGGAATTCTAGGATTCTCAAACGAAACTTCTGTTTCCAGTTGTCTTAGCACTGAAAGAGGAGCTGGAGGTGTTCAGTCAGCTCAGGAGAGGACAGCAAAACTAAAGTAGTCAGCCAGAGGAAACTAAGAGTGTTTTTTGAGATCCTAAAATGCACTCTTGAATTTAATGTGTTAAATCAGTCCTGTTATATTGTAACTAGAGGCTTTGAACTGAGAAAACAAAATTCTGAGACTACCATGGTGTTTGTGGTGAAGTATACATTCAGGAAAGAGAACTTCAAAGAGAATTAGTCATCACCTTTCAGTTGTGTTAATTTGTTTAGTTGACTAGTAACTGTGTTTGTCTTAAATATGGTTGTTCTCACATGAAAGTTCACATACACTCTGAGAATACATAACAATGAAGAAATGTTTGTTGACCACAACAGAAGACCAACAAGTCAAGCTTAGTGTGAGATCAAATGCTAGCCACAAGCTCTGTCCATTCTGTGAGGAAAAATAAAAGTATCTTTACATTTTTCCATACACCTGGTTTCTCCCTGCTGAGTATCCTTTTCAAGAGGCTACTTAAGTCATTTTGGCAAATTTCTAGGCTCCTAGATTTTGTGCCCACCTGCCGTGTTCTTCAGCATGCAAACATTCGTGTGGCTTCATCAGTTCTGGAGACAGCTTAACAATTAAGCTATTGCTTTCAGAGGCTCCAAACCAACTGTTTCTGAGATGCCAGAAAAAAACGTCAAGGTTGCTGTTGTTAAGGGCTGTTGTTCTTGATCCGAGGCTCATTATTTCAAGACCTGTGTCTGTAAGCATGAATGGTTTATTTGTCTCAAAGGATTATGGTGTGTCTGGTGTTTTCTCCTTTGCAGTGTTTCAGGCACAGACAACTATGATTTCCACAGGACTGGTGTTAGCACCAGTCATCGCTAGTCAGGACACATAGCTCAGCACTGAGCATCTCATCACTGAAGCTGCTTAGGATGTTAGCCAAGCTTATGAGTAAATTCACTGTTGAAATCTGCATGACTAAACTTTATTATATTCAGGGAGTTGTCAGTTCCAATTCCACTTTAAACAGCATGAGGTAAAATTGGCACTGCAGATCCAAGTCCTCAGTGGATGATTGTGTCTCTGTTTCATCTGTTTCTGAAAAGAAGCCATGGTGAATTTCTTCGTCACAGATCTCATAGAAGAAGGCAATACAATGAGCCATTTTTAGAATATGAAAAAGGGGACGTTTTCCTTACTGCAACTGATAGTCTGTTCTCACTGTCCTCTGTTCCTCAGGAGCCCTATAGGCATTGTATTTCTAAGTCCTACTGGATTGTTAATTTCTTTCAAAGAAAGCTGTTTGAAATGATCTTGTTGTTTGAAGGTCTTTCTCAGAGGAAATGGAGTACATTGTTGCCTTTTGTACCTCCGTTTTTTCCATGTCAGTCACTAGAAGGCAAGGAGTACTTCAGGAAGACCTCTTTTCATAATGATTCATCTCCAAAATTCTGAGCCAGTCCTCATCAGGTGCTTCCCACGCGTCGTCCATTTCATGAGATATGAGATGTAGTTTAGGAACTTGACAAATTATAAGTTGCAAAGATAAGTAATCATGGAAAACATGGAAGAGGTATCGCATATCACAACTTTTAAAGTAAGTGATTTTGCAACATCATTAGAAATACTAAGCTGTTGACAAAGAGTGCTGAAAGCACACGGAAGTCATTGGGCAAGATTTCGCCTTCACCAGAAAAGCAAATAGAAAGTATTGCTAGGTCACAGCACAGGAAGAAATCTGGAATGGTGAAATTTAAGGAATGACTCCATAGAGTGGGAACAAATGAAGGGTGTTAATGACTTAGCTGATCCTATGGCAAGCAGTTACTAAAGGGATAGTCTATTTGCTACAACACCATGTTCTCAGTTCTCTACTTCAGATTGGATAAAGTGATTTTATCAGTGGAAGGTGAGTTGATATATCTTGATCCATCAGAAAACTTTCCTTCTATTTTTATGTTGGCAGAATTTCCCATAGGATGAGCCAACTGAACTAACTCTCCATGTAATTGCATAAATCACTAAGTCTGACACAATAATGCAGAGAAACTGAGTTGTTTGGGCTGTAAAATCCTATAAAAGCTGATATCCAAAAGCGGGGTAGCTGGTGCTCAGCATCTTGGAATTTAAAGCTGACTTTCTCCTGGGAACCCTTTAAAAATATTGAATTTAAAAAATAAATATTATTATTGTATGTGAATCATATGGCACGTTAATGAAAAAAAAATAACCTATCAAGTTGATTATGCAACACATAATGAACACTTTACAATGTACATTTGAATGTTTCTGCCAGTACTCCCCAGGATGCATCTCTTTTCTTACTGGCTTAGATGTCCATCCTTTTTTTGCGTGCTTGTTTTCTCATTGTCATGCAGACACAGACAAGCCAGTGTCACAGATGTGCTTTTAACCAGAACCTTAAACTATTTTTTTTTTAATATGTGCCCATAAATATTTACCTGAACTAAGTTATGAAAAAATAACCCCTATGCAGCTGTGTATTCTATAGTTTCTTGTGGTGGTGCAATGCTAGTTACTCAAGAATGGGAATATAAATTCATTACAAGGAAGACTCATTACATTTTTAGACCTCACTTTAGAAGCCTTCAGCTTTGAAGGTGCTGCAGCCGTTCTATGATCTTCTAAATCCAGTGCTAGGTTGCTGAAAATGAAATGTAATAGAGCAATTTGTTCTTTCTAGTAAAAAGGAAATTAAACTGTCAGATGCCCCAACCTGTAAATATTCCTATGCTTATCCTTTGAATAAAAACAAACCTGTTGTAGCAGGGGGAGGTTGGACTCGATGGTCTCCAGAGGTTGAAAATATCCTTTTCAACCCTCACTATGCTATGACTCTGAAGGTAGACCCCAGATTTCCTTATGCTTAAAACCACTATGTGTGTTTTAAGGCCACAAGGTAGGCTTGTAGCCATGTATTATGTTACAGCATTTGAAAGATGGTTGTGTTTTTGTTGCTTTTTGTGTCTTGTTTCTTTTTTCTTCTGCACCTCCATGGTTTTGCAGCAGAAACATGTTTTCTTCCTCAGTTATATGTAAGAGAGATGAGAGGAAGGACATATATTTGCTATATACAAGTATGCATTTCTGGAAATATTAGAAACAATTTATTATGTGAAAAGCCTGTAACTGCCCTAAATTTATACTTCATTTTCATGTTTCCCTTTTGTATAGTAGAAATTTAAATATGGAAAGTTTTACATGACAATTGTAACCTCCTTACAGTAAGCACAGCAAATTTTAATTCTCTGCCAGACCACAAGGTGAACTCTGGGAACGTTGTGTTTTCTCTGAGCTAATCTCTCATGCTCTGAACTGGGAATGGGAATTGTGTGGGCAAGAGAATCTTACTCAATTCTGAAGATATCTTCAATTGTGTCTCTAGGAAAGTAACTTCTGTTCTCATGGGGCTGATGAGAATATAGCAAGACATGGCTCACACAAGCTTCGCTTTTCTAGATCATGCCAATGATGGTCAGCACAGTAAAAGCAGTAACAAAAGTAAAAGCTTTTTTTCTTCCTTTAGTTTGGAATCTGACAAGGACAGGGTTTGCTCTTGCTCATTAGAACCATGCCAAGGTTCACAATTTGAAGAAGAAACCCTCATTTTCAAATGAATTCTTTCTCTGTGTATACCAGAGGCTCTCCCCTTTTTGTTTTCTTTCTGTATCCTGAAATACTTTCTCTGTGGCTCACTCGGTAGTGCCTGCTGAGTAGTATGCATGCTACTTTATTTGCTCCCTGTTGTGTCCTTCTGTCTACAGCTTTAATTATCTGTGCCCCCATGGTATACCACAGAATATTCTACAGCACAGAGCTGAGAGAGAGGCTCATGCAGCCTTTCTCTTCTTGACTCTGCTGGGAGAACTGTACTTTTCTTGAGAGATTCCTGTGATGCCTTTCTTCTTTGGTGATGTAGCCACCATGTGGATCATATAAGGTGGAAAGGTACATTCTAGCACATGGTAAGGGCAGGTATAAGTACAAACAAGAAATTCAGGGACTACTTTAAAATATCCTAGAGATGTTTGTTTCAGATTTGGGAGAACTGAAAAGTAGAAAAAAAAAAAAAAGTGATATTGTGAAAATGGGAACATATTTTCAGATTGTTAAGGACTAAAACTAATGGAAGAAAAGACGTGGAGCATGCTTATGCTGAAAAAGGAAAGTTCAGCAAAGACACAAAGGGACATTTAAATAGCTTTGATGATAGGTATGGCAGTTGCAACATAGAGAAATAATGGTGGTTGGGGGCAATAAGGAATTGCATAAAAAAGGAATATAAGAAGAAAAGAAAAGGAAATAATATGCTTAGAATGGAGAAAGATTTCTAATAAGATAGACATGAAAAAGAGAAATATAAATGGAATGTGCAGGAAATTAAACACAATTTTTCCCCCACATTTTATGTAAAAATAGTTTAATGAACAGCTTAGCTGGAATGGTTCTTAAGAAAAGAAGATTGTGGCAAGTTGAATTGGAATGTGTGGATCCACATAAAGACAGTAAGAGCAGGAACAGCATTTGTAAGGGATGTGGGGTAGCTCTTCATCTCTGATAGCTCCTCTTGTCTGCTGCCATCAGACATACAAATCAAAATATTGTAATAACTCATCTTGCTATACCAGAACAAGCCAAACCCAGCTGTGTTATCAGCTTCAAAATTGCTCTTGTGCTATATGTAGATAACCATTGCATGGATGGAGAACAGCAAGCTCACTGTTTAATATTTGAGTGGTCAGACATGGGTAACTTCGGCCTTTGTCTTTTTTTTCTATTTTTGAAAGAAATTCATTGTCACAAGCAGGCTTTTTTGGCCACAACATGAGATACTTACAAACAAGTTACTTCATTAATAAATGAAGCCTAGTATTGTGGCCAAACATCCTGTTTGTGCTGCCTTGAGATACTAGCACTAAAAAGAGATGGAAAACTCTTATCCCATGAAGTACTTTTGATCCTAATGCTAAAAGGGAACCTTTGCAAATTTAATTCAGTCACATTTTTTAGCTCATTGAAGTTAGTGGCAGAACTTCCTTCAAATCTTCATTGGTTTTGCTGTCTTATTTCTCAGTTCTACCTTCTGTACTCTTGCTTATGTCTTTTAAATAATTTTCAATGCAAACAGTACTTTTTAAAGTATAAAATATAAAAATACTGCATGTCTCTCCTTTAAATCTCAAATCCATTTCTAGTTACTCACAGTGACTTTTCTCTATTCTTCTGACTGCTTGTCAGCATGGGAAAAGCCTGTGGTAATTATTTCCTGGAGAGATCTGTCTTGGGCAGAGGCTGCAGTTCTTGTCTATTCATTTCTCACTTAAAATAAGAAGGCTTAGAGTTTCACTGTGGAGTAGTTGTTTTCTGGACTGCTTTTCTATTTGTACATTAAAATTAATGATATGATCTTTAAGGTAAATATAGAGTATATTTCAATTTAGATTAAGTTATAGGTGCAAGCTATAGGATACTTGAGTGTCTTTGTTAGCTTTCAGAGAAAGAACTCATAATTTGCTGATTTTGAGTGATTTTCATATTTTGATAGTGTTTCCTTCCACCTAGTATTTTGTGTAGCTGCTTCGTTCCTTAGCTGTAGGTGCTTATATGGGCTGAATTTCATTTCAGTCAAGTTCTTGGATTTGGATTAGGTACATATCTTCCATTATTTTTTAAGTATTGAATTGAGCAAAAACTTCTTACAAGCAAAAGTATGATTTGGTGTAAAATAACATACATTTACATAGGTCTGTCATAAAGTTTTCACTAATTTGTATCCTATGACATACTCACAGATTTATTCACTGTCAACCCAAAGGTTTTGTTTGAGAAAAACTGTTAAAAGGTATCTATTACCAGTGTAAGTAGCCTTTCTACTCCCAGAAAATTACTCAATAGACTGTGGAGTCTTTTTTTTTCTTTCATTTTTACTTCTGAAATTAGTGATCTGAAACACCATCTGTGTCTTTTTCAAGGCTTTTAGCACATTTCTTTTGTAAAATCTTAAGTTACAGGCAGGAACTGTTAGCTCTTTTATGACTTTGCAACTGCTCAAGTTATTGAGTTTTTCAGAATCTGCTTCTAGGGAAGCTTTTCCATTAAGCATTGCTTGAATGATAAAAGCAATAATTATAGTACTTAAAAATTACAGTCTGTGCATTTTTAGTTAGAACATGCAAAATTATGTTTCAGAGTTGATTATTTTATAATGGTCTCTAATTGCATTATTGTTTGCAAAAACAGGGCAGTGTTTATACTTGCAGCAATTTGAAAACTTAAATTTTCCTACATAATAGCCCTGTTGGAGTGGGAGAAAATTGAGCCCAGCAAAGTTTCTAGCCTGGGATAACTCCAGCATCATGCCTTTGAGGAGGAGGGTGTGTTAAGCTGCAAGCCAAAGCATGTCAAGGTTTGTTTGGAATTCAGAGCTATTTCAGTGATACTTGGTGTGTGCTTAAGGTAGGAGCACGTTCATCCTAGTAAATTTGAGAATTACTGTAATTTTCTTTTACTGCTCTGTGCCATGCCTGGTAAATTGCTTTACAGTACAAAAATAATGTAACACGATGCCTTTGTCACTTCCAGGAAGACTTTTGATTCCTGAAAGACATGACTCACTGTCACAGAATAAATCCAATGACATTGCTAAATGCACAGAATGCTAAAAACCAGTAACTTGGCTCTCCTCACAACATCAGCAGAATTGTCTCTCATGTTAAGTTTAACCAATACAATAATGCTATTAAGAGCATGTCTGAGAAGCACTTACATGTTTGAAGGATAATATTTTTATGTTTGAAGGATAATATTTTTAATAATTTTGTAATATTTTTTACTGGCCTATAGACTGGGAGTCCTATTCCTTATGTACCCCTTTCTCTGTAGTCTCTTCTAGGGCTGTGAAAATTCAGATACGTATTATGCCCACAATTCTTCTGCTGTCCTCTGTATTGTCCACAAGGAACTGTTTGTCAGGGACTTGGTGGTGGGTTTTTTTGATAAACCATAAAATCCTGTACACACAAAAAAATGGCAGCTAGTAGCATGAATAGAAGCGATATAATGTTTCTTGGATAGAAAATCTTGAGATTTTAATTAGCAGTATAGTATAGGTAACCAAGTATAGTATGATTAATTGACTGTGTTAGTGTCCTTGTATCTTCCCTAGCTCCTGATGTTTCTGTGAAACTATAAAGGATAGCTGCAATATAAACATGGTGTAGTATGAAAAAATGATGACCCTGCCTTCACTCTGTATAGATACAATACTTGTGATTATGTTCATGACTGAAATATTGTCTCCTTTGAATCCCAGTAAAAAACACAACAAGGAACAGCTGTTGCATATCCTAAGAACTTTTCTTTACTCCCCTCTGTGGTCTGGTCAAATGCCCAAAGAGACATTGTTCTTGGCAGAGAATATTTGACAAAATATTTCAGAAGAGTAAGTTTCTGTTCAATATGTCATTCTCTCAGGCTTATGTTCACTATGGGAAATCATCTTGCCCTTTATTAACCCAAAGATTTGGACTATAATTTTCTGTAAGGTGCAATAAAATTTAATATGATCCTATGGATACTAATGCTGGATGAAATATCAGCATATTTTGACTGCTGCCAGATAATTTCTGGAGGATTTAGTGGTTTACAGATTAATGAAATGGTGGAACCAAACTCTTAGCTCTTCTCGTATGTCTGATTATCCATCTGTGCTATGATTTGGGCTTATCATTGTCGAGCAAAACGTCACGTAACTTTTTCAAAAATAGTTCGGCATACCTACAGAAATCATAGGAGCAAATTATTTTCTAAATGTTAAGGTGCTTTTACGGTGCTACGCAAGAAAATTTCCTAATCTTCTAATGCTGGCCTCAGTTTTAAAGGAAGGATATGGAACCAATGGTAAATTTTTAATGAGCTTGTTTTAAAAATGGACAGTTAATTTACCATTTATTTTTGCAACTGCATCTAAATTGGTTTGGTTCTGATTATAGTTTTGTTTAGGGAAAGACTAGAAGTTGAGAAATTCTTAGATACTAGGAAAATTCTGTTAAATCATTTAGTCCTGTCTGCCACTGTAACATTGTTCTCCACAGTCAATTTTCCAGTGGTTTGCCTAATGTGCTTTTAAAAACCCAAAACAAATTGGGCTTTTGCCATTTCATATGGGAAGATGATATTCAGCGAGTCTCAAAAACCATATATATAATTTATTTCAGTTACATATGATGTCATGAGAACTGTATCATCCAGATAAAATTAAAGCAGAAAAAAAAAATTATTTGTATTTGTTCAGACAATTTTGGCATGGTGAGGATGTGGGGTTTTTCATAATATAAATTTTATGCTTCAGTGCACAGCAGCTGCCTATACTGCTGTGTTCTACGGGATATTTCCAAGGAGACAGATTTATGTAATACAGTCATAATTTACAGTCATAATTAATATGAGGATGCTTTATCAATTACCTGTGCAAAAATACCCTGCAGAATTTATATCTTTTAGTTATTAAAAAGTGGTGACTGTCTAAATTAGTTGTTGGAAATAAAGAATCCAGCAACAAATTAATCACTGTCACATCCTTGGGCATGTCTTGTGGATGCTAGGCTGTGTAGAACATTTGTTTGGAAAATGGAAAAATATTGTTATGATAGCCTTAATAGAAACAGACAATCAAACAAATCTTAATTTGAAAAGGTTTTTGCAGTCATAAATCACCATGGCACTGTGCTCTAATGGAGGGAAAACATCTTCATAACTGTATGACCTTGGTGCAGAGGGCCACATTCTGGGAGGAATATGCTCTCATCAGACGTTTTCATTTTTCCATTCCAAAAGCAGATGTCATTGTTGCCCAAATACAAAGTTAAAGACATGCACCGTAGCTCCTGGTAAAATTATGTTGTATTTATCCATACGTTTTGTGGCAATTAACTGTGTATTTCAACAGTGCATTAAGATTGTCTGTGTTTATAGACAGACTGTTTTCATTTGCAATATCACTGAAGCCAGCACAAATTAAAGGTTGGTATATATTTAAGGCAGGTGTAAAGACCATGGTGTTCATAACCCTTTGATAGGGTCATCGAGTACATGGGCAGAACAGAATGAAAAAAAAATAAAATTAAAAATTCCGAAAGGAAAAATGTGAAATATGGAACTTGGGCTTCACAAACATAATCTGGGGATGTAATGGAAGCTGGAAAGGGTTTGTGATTCTCTGGACAGCCCAAACTAAAGCTGACCAGGCATTATTGTGCTGTGGAGGTACCACCTCTGCTCAAGAAGCAAAATGTAGCAGCAGAGACTGCCCAATAAGCATGCCTGTTATGCTGGCAACATATCCTAGCTGCCATTTAGGCAATCTGCCTATGCCATCAAGGGAGAGTTTATTTTTAACATATATACATATGTTAAAGATAATAATCACATTTTCATTGCCATTGAAGGGAAGAAGATAGTAGAATATTGAGCAAATTAAGGGATGAAATGCTGAAGATATTTATCTTCAGACTATGAGGAGATTAGTGTAAAATTTAAACTTCTGAACTGGATAGCAAATTAAATTAGATGAAGAGCAGTTACTTATGTATTTCACTGTGTTCTTTATTTACAAAACTTCTGTCATCTCACCTATTTCATCAATGAGAAACAACTAACATAGTTTAAAAAGATAGTTTGTGAATTCATTTAGCTGAGATAATTCATGTAGTTGATTAACTTAATTAAGGTAACTCGTTAGCCTACAAGGCTGGTTTATCTCTCTTGGTTGTATCCCTGAGGTGCGCCAAGACTGGCACTCCATTACCTATGAAGTGTATATATATATTTAGAAAAAGATGATCCCTGCCAAAGAACAGGTAAAGGCTTTAAACAGCATATAGTGTGAAGACAAGAGAGAGGAAGGTTAAAGTTATATGGATTGTGGAACTGAAATTATATCTGCTAAGCCCAGCTCTCATACCTGGATCGTATCTGGAGTGATTCAACAGCCTGAGTTGCTTATATGTTGAAATACAGTGGTAAAAGAAAAAAAAAAAAAAAGATTTATAACTATTTATACCTTCTGAAAAGGAAAGAAAAATAAAATAATGGAATACTAGAATAGTTTGGGTTGGAGGGGACCTTGAAAGGTCCAATCCCCAGCAGAGAAGAGGCATATCTTCAATTAGAACAGGCTGCTTAAAGCCCATCCATCCTTGAATGTTTCCAGAGATGGGACTTTTATTCTCTGGGCAACCTTTTCCAGGGTTTCATCACCCACATCGTGAAAAATTTCTTCCTTATATCTAATCTGAATCTGCCCTCCTTTAGTTTATAAAGGCATTACCCCTTGTCCTATTGAAACAAATACATCACTACTGAAACAATGAAGGACATGGAAAAAAATAATGATATTGTTCCTTGGCAACTGTTTGTTATCGATCAATGTGTGAACTTTTATTGTGTCTGGCTTGTACCATTACTGTGCCAATCTACTGACCCTTTCTCTTTGTGTAATGGGATGCACTTCTCAAACAAGGATTTTTTGAGTGAAGTTTTGGAGTAATTTTTGTGTGTGGCAGGTTTTCAGCTGTAAAATGAACAGGCCCCATAATAAACAGCTCAGCAGTATCACGTAATTTTTTTAGGTCACCTTTAAAGACACTCATAGTGTTCCTACTGTGTTACATGCCCCCAACAAACTGCTTTCTCAGCAGGAGATCTGTTGTTTTATTGATAGCACAGCTAACTACAGATAAATCCTCTGATTTGGTAAGTCCCCCATTACCTCCCTGGAAAACAAGGCATCTCCTACTGTGTTTCCTAACTATCAGATGATCAAAAAAGCTGAACTGTGAAAACAACGGTAACAATGAATCTTCCTTTCAGAATCCAGTTTTTGAAATAAAAATATTAAAATAAATTAGTAGATGAATGATCTGTATCTCATTAATACACATTCTAGCAGTGAGAGAGCAGATTTTGTGCTAATTAAGGGAACAGTAAGTTGGGGATAATTCAGCATTGCTCTTTTACTAATGGGCTATGTGGTGTGGGCAGTTAGTCATTTAAATTAGTGTGGTATTTGATTCATACAACACCTGCAATTGTAGACCCATAGAGAGAAGAATAATGATTGTATATGAGATGGTGTATTATCCAACTTGTACCCAGGACCACTTGTTAATTTTGGAGCGTTTTTCTGTTTGCTCTTACTGAAAAAGTTACTCACAAGGTTTTAGCACCCACCCTGAAAGGAAAGTCTGGAAAAGTTACTGACTTAATCCCTGCCAGAGGGATTTTAAGACTGTGGTTATAACTGAACAGCTTCCTAAATTGCATCTCCATGAATTGTTCAGTTCTACTAAGGTATTTACTTAATAGGACTAGGAACTAGCAGATCAGAAATACCTTAAAGTTATTCAGGAGGCTTTGACCCAGTCATGGCAGTGATCATGTTACTTATTAAAAAGGCTGTTTAAGTCTGTCAAATAGCTGTTATAAGACAAGGGAGTCGTGGTTTGGGCTGTGTATTTGTATAAAGTGGTTCTTGAAGTTCTTCATAGTTTTTACACAGAACTGATGGCTAATAGAAGTGGCACTCTCTAGAATGCAAGTGTTTTTCCTGGTGTTATTTCTGGAAGAATCTCAAACAATGTGAATATGTTTGCAGAAATGTAGAGGATTATTCTGTCACTGATCATATTGACTCTACAAACCAGTCCCACACAACTGAAAAGAAACTTTTGCCTGTCATTAGTCTGACCACAAAAGCTGCATTTTGTGTGATAGCCTTGTGATCTGAAGAACACACACACACAAAAAAAACCCCAAAACCAAACCCAAACAAACAAAAAAACACACGGAAAAGAACTAGTTAGGTTTTCAAAGCTCAAAAAAAATGTTCAATTTGAATGTGATCTGGATTTTGAATTAAGAGGCAGTGGAAAGAGAACATGATTTCTGTTGTCAAGACTGGTTTTGCTACTCATATCATGTTTTTTCTGGATGTTATGTATAATGAAGATTTAAAGAGGAATGGGTTGTACTTCTAATACACACATATATAAACACCCTATTTGTCTTCAGAAACACAGATCTCAGTTTTGTGTTTGACATAAAATATGGCAGCACAATTTTTTTTTTAAAGAAATAAGATAATATTCCTTGATTGTGGCTATAATTAAAACCCAAAAATATCATTTCAGAAACAGATATGTGCACAAGTCTTGAAACACAGGCAAAATCTCAAAAGTCAGTGTAATTGCATTTAGTGTGTTCTCTGTCCTCTGAGAGTAATGATAGATATGAGAAAGGAAGGGTAGAAAAGTAAGTAACGTAAACTAAAAAGAGGTAATGAAACTTGTTGAAATGCAGTTACAGTGTAATGAACACCTGCAGTATCCCCTGGGTAGTGCATTCCTGAATTTAAGGACAGGACAACTCACTGGAGATTTTTCTCTAGCTGGAGAAAATCCCTCTTGTTTTTTATTAATGAGGTACTCAGAAGGTTGGAACTGTCACTTTGGTTATTTAATGATTGTACAGAGCTCAACATAAAAGGGTTGCAAAATGCTAGGTTTTTTAATGTCTGTATTCATAAATGACCTCAAAAAAAGAGGACAGTGATTTCTGGAAATAGAGGACCACACTGTCATCAGCTGGACACTGTCATTATAAGCATATTAACTTTTCACTAAGAACAGTACCATTGATGGTTTAGGGCCCAAATCCATAAAGCATCAAAGTAAAAATGGGCTTTGTGCTCTCAGAAAACTTATAAGAAACTTTCCAGCTGTATGGTATTCAAAACTGAAATTGTCATGTGCCTGTAAGGAAGAGGGCAGAGAAGGCAGCCTTCATTATTCATTGATTTAGAAGTCTTTTTCCCTAAACTCCCCAAATTTGTGGTATGATACAACAAGATTATTACATTTTGATTATAGATAAGCATATAGATAGCGTATGATATCTAGGACCTACATCTAGACTATTTTCTGCTGTGCAGAAATTTACCAAATATATATCCAGTTCAGAGTCTCTAAGGTCATTGCATCCTGGATTTCAACACATAGGCCAAACAGACCAACCAGTGAAGACATGTGCATTCTCTCCTTTTGAAACACATAGATTCCAAATTTTCAAGATTTTTGGCTCTATGCATGAAGAGATCTTTGATTTTCAATAAAACACAAATGGTGGAAAAGCCACCATTTCAGCCAGTCTGAAAATGACTTGTCATTTTACAAATGCAGTGGAGATTATCTCATTAATTGCTTGCACAAGATGTTATTTACAATAATAATTTCTGAACCAGGTAATGATCTTTTACACTTTGTGTAGTGGCTTGGACGTTATATCATGCTCCAGTGCATTTGGACTTATTACCAAGTCATTGCAAGAGTTTTCATAATTTATAGAAGTGGTTACACTGTGTAGTGTAGGAGCTGAGCACATAAATAATTGAAAATAGCATTTTTTCCTTAGGTTACCTTCCACTGACATCCTGGTCTGCTATTCAGACAATACAGAACACGATTGTATCTTTATTTCCATCAGTCTGAATGTGATAGGCTCTTAATTCAACCGTATAAGCTTTGTAGTAGTGTACTGATAACTTCTCATATAGAGAATGGAGTTGTATTTTTTGTTTTTCAGATGCTTGATGATTTCATTCCAACACTTGCCCCGCTCTAACCCCTTCGTTTTGTATGTTGTACAGATTGTCACAGCTTTACTTCTGCAACCCATATCTCCTTAGGGGTTTTGCCTCAGGGCAAACAAAAACTCTCAAGTTTCCTTGCTTAAATTAGCTTGTTTGGAGCATGTAGCAGACAGAGACTGAGTAATAAAATCCATTCCTGGCTGTATTTGAAAAACCTTTTGTCTCACTGGAAGATTTGAACCTGTGTATTAGTGTTGGGATAATCGTAGAAAGATCTGAAGCACCAATTCTAAACTAGTGAGCAGTCCTATTTGGAAACTAGACCAAGAAGTGCTCTAGAGAGCAGCCTGGCTTCTGATGGAGCAAATTAGAGGTATAAATTTTAAACTTGTTTTTAATTCTCATTTGAAGTTTCCAGTTCTTGTCACATGGCAATCAGTAGCAAAAGATTTAGAACAATATGCCAGTTGCTGCCTGATGCTTGTCGGCTGCATCCATAGGCCTTGAGAGAATTCCTCAGTCAGTGCAGAGTGAAGTAGTTTTATTTTAGGCTGCCATGGAAATGTGGCTTGAGATAGACTGCTGGATTTCACACTGAGTGGCTGAAAAATGCAGGTCAGTGCAGTAACATTCCATCACACAGCAATGTCTTTAACTACTGTGTGTACTTGCAAATTGAAGGATACATCTGATCCTTAAAATCTACATTAATTTAGTGAAGACAAGGATTTGTTACATCCTTTGCCTGAGTTACAGTACATAGTTTAATAATTGGATCTTTGGGCTTGATTTTCCTTTTTTTTTTTTTTGAAGAAGGTTTAGTTTTTGAAGTTTCATTGTCTTTTTCTTTGCTCATGCTGTTAGCGTGGGATACGTGTGTATTTTCAGAAACCCAGCTGCTCTAGAATGAGGATTTTAAGCACTCTTACAAATATTTTCATTGACAGCTGATGTGTTTCATATGCGAGAGTAAAATGATGGGTTGATTATAAAGCCTTATTTAGAAGTATAATGGAAGATAAAGAAGGTAAAGAAGACATTGGGAGGTAAGAAATTTTAAAAACAGAAGCCCAGTCTTGTGAGCTGATTCTGACCACACCAGTATACTGAGATACTGGCTTCTGTTGTATGCATAATTTTTGGTTACCGGTTCTTCTAGAGAACATTTCAGATTTTCTGTTTTTAAAAAAAATAATAATAAAAAAAAAGAATAGCAAAAAAGAAGAAGGTAGTCATGCCACTGATCTGCAAGGTTCTCAATAAATCATCCACAATAATGTATTTGAGCAGGGACATGTATCAGGAAAGGGTAAGGAAAAAAAAATGATACTTTTTTTTAAAGTTTTGAATCTTATGTTAAGAAAACAACATTCAGAACAAAAACTTTGAGTACTATGAAAAAGCAATACCCTGATGAAATCAAAATGTGTCTGGCTGGTAAACTGCCATGTTATTTCAAGGCTTAGTTCTGCATTTCAGCCTTCCCTTTCCAGTGTCATCTTCATTGTCTGTTGGGGTGGGTTTCAGCAACAATTTTGTCACAGATACTTGATAGCTAATGCAGGGACAGGCTCCAGATCTTCACTGTGCAATAAAAGACGTTTGTCTGAAAGACATTTCCCTATTACAATTATAGTTTCTCACTTATTAATCACTCTTTGTGAAAAATAAAGGGGAATATGTATGTGTAGGTCTTTGAGAGAAGGGAAGTCAAAGTCTTGAAGTTCTCCAGTGAGAAGTAATCATAGCCAGATTCTCATTGGCAGGTTTAGCTGAATATCCCAATTAAAGTTATTAGCCAAGCAGTTGGTGTCATGTAAGGAGTATATTCTTTTCATTCATATTCTTTGGTCTGATAATTCTCCAATATATTTATTTCAGACAGAGGTTTATAGCTGTATAGCTAACTTTTTTCCTCAAAAAAAAATATCTTGGCCTCATCTGCACTGCCTTTACAAAGCCTACTACCTGGCCCCTGCTACAACCAGTGCTATCTAATGTGAGCCAAAAGAACCGAACAAGGTTAATTAAAACTTTGACAATAAGTGAACACAGGGTGGCTCTGTAGCCTATTCCCATCCCTATATTATCCATACATTTGGGAGTAATGTATCTAAATAAAGTAAAAAAGTAGGAGATACTCTGGCTGGAGTATCAAACATGACTAACCCCCCTCATTTCTGGAATGACAGCAGGACATTGGAGAGCTCTAGGACTACAAGACACTAGACAGACTCAATAGGCTTTAGGTTACATGGGATGCAACAGGTATGTCTGTGTGTTAGAGACATGAACATACAAGAGAGGACTAAGTCATTTCCATGTTTTTACAATAGCTTGCTTGAAAGTCTATGGAAATACACAAGAGATGGAGAAAAGACCAGAAGAAAACTTTGATGAAGAAATAAAGGAAGTACACTGCAGCTGCCACAATGTGCCTTCTTATTCATCTTCCCATAGTGCAAAGATCAGGTTTATTCTTACATAATACTTTAAACTGCTCAAAAATCATGCTGACTGATTATTCTTTCACTTGGTCTAATCTTCAGTTTCAAATTATTGTGATTTCAAATGGAACAAGCAAAGTCATATAATTACTATAAGGGTATGTTTGAAAGTCTTCAATACATTTGAAGTTGATATACAAAATTCACCCTGAGTAGTCTTTAAGATGTAAAATTTATGAAGTGTACATGTATGTCTGCATATAGGGTACCTTTGCATTTCTAATGAGTGCTTCATTGTGGGGATTATAACACATTTCATCGTCGGGATTCTAATCTAATAACACTTTTCATTGTCAATTCTTTATTTCTGGCATGGAATACCCTATCATAAAAAACAGTGTCCTTTTCAAGTATATTAGCAATAACTGTAGGGAAAGGAATTTCCTGCTTTTACAGGAGGGCTTCAGACTTCACAAAGCAACTGTGTTGGGTTTTATGCATCCTTTCAGGGTCTAAGCAACTTTATTCAGTAGTAATCACTAGTAAAAGGCATAGCACTCTCTTGAGATGTGAAGACATTGATTGTAAATCATAGTTTTGTAGTGGTTCACCACAGAAATGAGGAATATCAAACTGTATGTATTAAGTGCCTAGAAATATGCAGCATCTTTCAAGTAAATCACAAATAACTTGATGTAGCAGCAATAACTTTTGTTCAGGTGAGTGCTTCAAGACGTGATCTAGTGAAAATCTCACTCCTCCTTCCAAATTTGTAGGTAATTACCAGAGCTCTTAGGCTGACTGAGATGTTGAAGGGTAGAAACACTAAGCAGGGTGCAGAGAAGAGAGGAGCTGCCCTTTTCAGGATCGTCATGGACTTAGATCAGTTTAAGATCTGTGCTGAGACCACATAAAGCAGGATGCTGGATGCAAGCATAGGTGTCCAGTGCAGCTGCCTGCACATCCTTACTCTGGTTCTGCTCCTTGCTTCCTGGATTAGGTAGAGGTTTTATACAGACCACCCAGCAAATATGCTCTCTTTCATTGATGCTCTTTGTTTTTTCCAGTCTCTCAAATTGAAATGACTCTTATGTCTTAAGATTTTTTCCAAAAGTTTTAGTAACTTTGCAAAACTTCTATGCTGATTCAAGGAGGTGAGGGGGGGAGGGAGAAAGGAGTGCAGATGTGTGGGGAGGGCAGAAGTGCTTCTTTGGGTGGCAGAACAGGTCTCACACAGGTCATGAAGCTACACTACCTGTGTCTGCTTCCACTGAGTAGCTGTGTGCCCTTGGTTGAGGTACAGGAGTGTTTGTTTGTTTGTTTTGTTTGTTTATGTATATTACTATTACAATCACTATAGGGCAAAGCAACTTATTTTTCAGCCTGGATTGCTCTGTTACAGCAATGCCCCAATATTAATATGAAAGCAAAGAGGATTTTGTCCATGTCTACAAAAGTAATCACTCTTCCTTTGACTGGGGATTAACTGATTGGATGATTTGGCCTTCAGGTCCCCCTGTGCTTCAGATCTTGAATTTTGCCACACATAGTCATTTTCACCTCCCACTTCACAGGAATCTTAAATAAGAAATATATTTAAAACTGTGAAAATTCAAATAATGCAATTTAAAAACAGCCCCATTATTGGTTTCTTGCAGAATATTTAGAAAGTAGTAGGACTGCCCTGGAAGTCTGTAAAGTCTGGACTTTAACTTTCTGCATTTATTGACATACACATTTATGTGGAATATATATTCCACAGAATTTAACAGTAACTGTGTCTTCTAGGATTCAAGAAGTAATAGCAAATCTGAAACCACATCATACCTTGATCTTTCCATGAATAATCTGCAGCCTTTACTCCTGCAGCTGACCCAATTTAACAAAGCATATAACCCACCTGATGCTTGAAGCTGCAGATTCTGTTGGCAGAACATTAGAAATTGTAAATAAGACTAAATGTGCCAAATTTCGGAGCCTAAAGCCTTCAGAAGGACTCAGCACTTCAGGAAGGTCGTTCAAAGGCTTTTGGAAAGGGTTGCAACAAATGAAACTCCAGCTCTTCACAGATTTATTTTTGTTAAAAAGGTATTAAGTGATTATTTCTGAATTTCTTAAGGCAGTAAAATTTCTATTAATTACCTCAAAGGGTTACTTCTGTCATATGGAAAGGTTTGTACTTCATTGTACTTTATATCTCATTGATCATTACTTTTCAAGAAGTGCTGGGTGCCTCTGAGACTTACTCCTCGGATAATAAATAATGTAAACCAAGTAAGTGTTAAACTTAAAATATGACTAAATGAAACAAAACTGTTATTAAGAGTTGTAGTTGTAATCGTGCACAATAAATAGATTCAACAGTGTTAGACAGTGAGCTTCTACTAACACTCATTTAGACTGATTTCTCAGCCACAGTTGCCAGTAAACACATAGGTTTTTGGATAACTTTCTCCTGTACTAATGTTGCCACTTAGCCTGATAAGTCACTTCTGCCATTGAAGTCATAGACATTTTAAAGTGAGTACCACCAATTTTTAATAGGAATAGATTTTACATGTGTTCTGTAGATAAATGTTTTTCAAGAATTAGATAAATTAATTTTAATGAAGACCTTGTGTTCGGACTTTGTATAGTCATGTTGGTGTTTTCTTACCGAGATACTTAATTTAAGTGTCTAAGTCCATGTTTATACGAGAGAAATAAACACTGAAGTTGCCAAAGGTTCCAAATTGTCAACACAATCATTAATTACATTTTGGTACTTAAGGCTGGTTCCATTTTTATTCAACTTGGTAATCCAAATTTGAAAGTGCTGGCGATATTTTTACATTGTGCCAACAATGGTGTGGTTCTTTTTAGGAAAAAATGCAAACAAAATATGTAATTTTTTATGCTTTTGGGTTTTTTTCTTCAGTAAGTGTCCCTTGTGCTCTCTATGGGTGCATTGGATGAAGAAAATAAAGAGACCCAGGACTTGTCCTTAGAACAGCCTCAGGGGTTGTTGTGACCTCTCCAGCTAGCTCTGCTTCAGACACAGATGTGATGGAGGATGCTGAGCAATTTGAACAGGAACAGAGCAGTTTCTGTCCATCCTGTGCTCAGCATCATGGAGGGAACCCATGTTTCCAATTCATCTGGTTCCAGGCCTATGTCAGGATCCAGAAAAGAGACTTTCCTCTCCCTGAATATTCAGAAGGGCCTGATCCACTGAATGCCTCAGGAGATCCGAAAGAGGTGACAGCCAGTGGGAGCTCCTCACAGAGTGTGGCTGTGGCTGCCACACACTGCTGGTGGAGACTGGGTTGCAGGTCTGCACCTTCTGTGCTGCCTCTACCTTTCTACTGATTGTCTGAGGAACCCATCCAGGAGCTGCAGGTACAGGCTGCCTCCCTTCTCAACATTAAGGCAGAGCTGTTCACCAGCAGCTTCCTTATTTATTCTCAGTTTCATGATCTCTAATTGGTTGAGCATCAGTTTAAGAGACTCTTGCCTGTGTGGCTTTTTCCTCAGCTCTGAGGAACAGCCCTGGGGGTGAGCCTGTTCAGCCAAGGGGGGTGCATGGCTGCTTTTTGCAGCAACAGAGGCTTGGGGACAAGTAACAAAACTAGTTGCAGGAGAGTTTCTCCTTTCTCACTGTCTTCCCTTCCCAATGGAAGTATATGCCTTTCAGTTGTCATGTGTGGTTAATGCCCAGTCAGCTGATGTTTGTAAACTTTTGGTGCAGCTACTGTCTACGGAAGTGGAAATCTCTGCCAGGGAGAAGGGAAAGAGCAATTACAATTTTTGCAGTTTGTATTTATCGTTGGACTATTTTTCTTGGTTGTAACTGGAGGTTACAATGGAAATGTAACCTCAGGACAGAATGGTTCGTTCTGTGAGTTTTGAACTTCCACTGGAACGGCTTGGGGTTTCTGATCTTTACAAGGTTTGGAGAGGCTCAGAAGGGGCCCCCAGTGTACTTACTGTTCGCTTTTGAGCTCAGCCTCCAAGCTGTTCCTTTGTTCTACTTGGAGCCAGCACTGATTCTCACGACTTGTGATGGTGGTTAGACGTATATTTTTTTGTGATTTTAGGTTTCAACGTAGTTTAGGGTTTTTTCTCCTTCATTATTTTCTCTAGAATGATTAGGTATGTTAAAAAAATCAATGGATAAATCTAAACGTACAAGAGGAGAACTGACCTTTACTTCGCTTTCCTCACAACCGTCTATATTCATTTGACTGTTTCAAAAGAGACCTCTTGTGGGTTTTGTTTTGCACCTTTTTTTAGCAACTAAACTGTGAGATAGGCCTGCCATCATTGTAAAGGAATATTTCATATCCCAGTGAGCATTTTTAGTTTTATATAACTATAAGGAACACACACAAATTACATTTTTGAATGAGAAGGGTACAAAGGCTTTTCTTTATTTTGAAGTGCTGTTTCAGATATCGCATGATTGTAGGCAATGGGAAGAAGGTAACCTGCGAAAATGTGTGTTATATTCGTATTTGTTAGGTCTGTGACTGCATCCTTCTGTTCTCATAATACACAGGAATGTGTTTATGCTTAGACTTGCAGTTTGGAGGGAAGACTACAATAATAGGAACGATCTATAGAGATTTAACAGCTCTATGGATTGTAATACAATAAAGCAGTAATCCGTCTCCCCTGTGATGGTTCTACTTTTTATTCAGCTGTGGCATTCCGTACCATGCTGTTTATCTTGTGCTTTCATTCACTCATGGATCCAATAGTTGTGAAATTGGCAGATGGTTTGTGGTGCTTTGCTGGGAGTGGTTGTATCAATCCCAGTGGTTAAAGGGCTTGCTGATTTGCTTACCCAAAAGGATTAATGGCAGGCAGCGAGGGCTTTGTTTGAAAAATCCATGCCCCATAATTCAACGAGGGCACAAAAAAGTAGACTAGAAGTAATCCAGTCTTAGAGCTGCTTTATGAAGAACTTTTTAAAAAAACTTACTGACTCAGCAACTGGACACTTCCTGATGAGATCTGACCTATCAAGGAAAATGTAGCTTTGTACTGTTTTCTCAGTCATTCTGTGAAAGTAAAGTTCAAATTTCTAAGCAGCTCAGCAGCAGAACTGAATGACATGTAAAGCTTTGGAGAGCTGCCCTGCATATTTTACTTCTGTATAAAATCAGAAATGCACAGAAGTATGACCTTGACAGATCCACTCATACCTATGTAATTTAAACATTTATAAATTGCCGGCTTTTTATTGATGTAGTCAAATGCTCTGGCAGACCAGTCTAGGAGCACTTGAACCAGCTGCTTAGGCTTCTTTAAGTTATGGTGATGGTTTTCCTAGGAAACTGTAGATGCAAATTGCAAAATATAGTGTACTGTAATAGTAGGCTATTGGATTTCAATCTAAATGTCAAGTAAACAACACATAGCCTGGTAAAGAGCAAACTCCTCTGGGAGTTCAAGATGCCGCTCCCAGTTCTGAACACCATTTTTAAGGTGGGTGCAATGACCCTTGAATGGGAACAGAAGTACTGTATCAGCCTTTCTCATGCTCATTCTCTTTTCATCCCTTTTCCTCTTCCATTCTCAGCTTCCCAACTCTGAGAGGAGGCAGCTCCCTCTCATTCCTGCCTCTCATTAGATGAGCAGGGCAATGCTGAGTGATGAAGTTCACTCTCAGCCTGGGAACATGTCAGCAACTTTGCCAACTACTGAATGCCCCAGAGGTAGGCATGGCCTCATCTGTCTCGTGTGTGCTTCCCATTTCAATCAGTGCAGGCTGCATTAGTAATGTGTGAGTGATTTGTTCTAAACATATTTACTGACTCTATTTCTCCGGGAAGTTTAGGTGGAGTTTAGTACGCCAGAGCTTAGATGGCAGATTTACACCTCTCCACAGAACAAAGTGTTTCTCCCTGTGCAAAGAGACCTGTTTTGTAGCTAGAAAATTGAAATGGAGGTGTTGCTTGACTGTGCACTTCTGAAAATGAAGAGTGTCCATGAGACTAAACAGTCAACATGCCTATTTTGGGACCATAATGGACTGTAGCCTATTGGTGTATGGTGTCATGCCATGATGACAGTGTTGTCACCACTCCTTCTGTATGCCAGATGATTCTGCATGTTGCTATCCTTTCTTAAAAATGAAGGTCACCTCTTGTATTTTTTTTTTCTTCATTACATTATCCCAATTTTGGTACTTTGTTCAATAGTGTTAAACATACATTGAACCAACTCCACTTTCTTTTTGCTTCCAGCACTTCCTCAGGATATCTTTGCATTTTTAATCTTATCTATGGGGTCAGACACTTCAGCCTGGTAAACATGGTGTTTGTTTCTGGGAAAATGAGAATCATCTTGTAAAGCACTAATTATAAGTTTTCTCAAAACCTTTTGAGATCTCTGTCTTGGAGTCTGATCAAGAGTTAGTCTTTTATCTCAGCTAATCCTTTCAGAGTTGCAAGCAGCTTTTCATCTTTAGATCAACCACTTTAGATCAAACCTTTCTTAAGGCTTATTTTATCTTCTGTTCTCAAGCTTAAAAGATACATTTTTTAAAACAAATGTGTCAGTCTTACATAACTCTGCAGCTGTGTGCATCACCCTTGCACAGTTGCACAGCTCCCTCTTCATGACTGCCATTCAAAACACATCAAGAACACAGGAATCTGCTTCTATCAGACTATTCTCTGCATGTTTTTGCTTTTCACAAGCACTCATTCCTTAAAATACAGAATGTGATCTATATCTTTTAAAGTTGCCTTCCATATATCCAGATGTTTCTGTCTTTTCTTTTTCTTCTTGGTGCTAAGTGCTGTTCAAAAATTGCATTGCACCACAGTACTTGAGATAAAGACCAGCATTTAGGGGTGCATTTTCAGTCACTTTTGCTTAATGGAGAATATGCTTCTTCACAAGATCTTCCTGGGTTTTCCAAAGAACAAGCAGATTTATCTAAAGCTTCTTCTACCACATAATATTTGTGATTATATCAGCCACATTATTCATATGGGAAGTTGTTTATGGAATCTGAGAGCCAGATGAAAAACCTGTCATATATCCTAAAGATAAAATAAGATAAAATCATCAAATGTACCCAGATACTAAGATGCTACCTGCACAAGATAAAAAAACACTTAATGTTCTAAATTTCTTTGGAAATATTCCTTCTTCATTCTTTTGAATTCTTTGCTCTTCTAGATTTAAATCCTTGGATCTAAATATGCATATTTTCCATATTGTTTCAGTGTACTCTGGAAACACTCTATGTAAGCTGTTTTTAATTTGATTTGTGTTAAAGAGAGACTGCCTTTATCCAGTTGAGTAACTAGGCATATGTTGAATATTTGTAATGGCAGTCTCTCAGTGCTCTAATTGTATGCATAATTATTTGTTATCATTTTCTAAGTTATAAAAAGTCAACCAAAATTAGCTTCAAGCAATAGAGCCATGGCACTGATGTGAATCTGATTTCACAGGTAGCAGATGGGAATAAACTATTGACTCCAGAAATACCTGAAGAGTATATTAACATAAGATGCCTATTTACCAAAAATTCCTCCATATTTGGGCAGGGTACTTTTTAGTAGACATTTGCTTTGGACATAATTTTTCCAGAGCTTTTGTTTTGACTAGTAAGGGATAACATAATGAGGAAAAAAAATCTGTACCTGAGTAGCTTTTATTACCACCAGGAAAGAATGAGCAATTAAAAGACCTGGAAGGGCAGAAAATTCTATTCATATTCTTGATACATGATAAAAGTTCTCAAGCTTCGACTCCAGAAGTTTTTGATCTATTCCAGCATTTGGTTAACATTCTACAGAAGTTCTTTGTCCAGTATGAACTGCTTAGGTTATATCACTGTTTTCCTGTGTCCAAGAATAGTTGATTATGTTGAGCACATATCTGCGATTAAGCGCTTGTGAAGTGATATAGATATAGATATCCCAGTGATATAGAGTGGAGAAAAGAATTTGAACTATATTGTGAGAGAGACTTCTCGTATTCTTACAGAGATTTGTGACATGCAATATGATCACTTTAGAAGTACAGTTAAATGAACAGAAATGAAGTGTAAATATGTTTTTTCATCATAAGTAGTGCATTCACTATTTAAGGCCACTGTTACATACAGCTAGCTTCATCCTTCTCTGTGACCATCTTCTCTCAGATTTTTCCCCCTCAATGGAGTGTCATACAAAGACACATCCCTCCCCACTAAAAAAAAAAAGCTGTGTCTTTCCACTTAGGAAAGTCATATGTTCCATTGTACCTTGGGTAAAGGAACAGTTTTGTAACTTAGGAGTTGAAAAAGATTTTTGATCAGGCTATTGATTGATATTTTTAGGATAGTTTAAAAAAGTATCATCACATTTAACCAGTGGAGTCCACTTCTTTCTGTTTGAAAACTGAATGTAAAGCTGGTTAGGACTAGAGCAAGCTCATTCAATTTCGCTAAACCTCATGTGAACACAGGATAGAAGAATTAATAACATAATTTCAAGCCCTTTAAAGAAAAAATGTTTTTTCTTTTCCTCTCTGATTTGATTGTTAGGTGTTCACCTAATGAAGACCTGTAGAATCTACAGATTCAACTCTAATGGGGCATGCCCCTGATTTTAATCAGTTTGTAGTCTTTAACCATGGGAAAAATATACCTTTCAAATGTCTCATCTTCCTAGTAACTCTTAGAATTATTTGACTGTAAGACTATATAGTCTGTAGCCATCAGATCTGGTTCCCTGGACCAGAGTGATACTTTATTGCATTGTGCTACTTCTATTGTATAAGGTATAAAAGACAACGCTTTTCTGTGCCAAATAAATATTCTTCATATTATAAAAATGAATATGTTCTGTGGAGTGTAAATACTGTACTCCTAAGAAGAAGAAAAAAAATTCCTATGTATATAATTACTAATAATTATTCCACTGTATCCCTCAAAAATTTTAATTAATAGAACAGTAAGGATAAAGAGACAAAAGTCCAGTTCACGGTCTAAAGATAAAAAATTATTTGGTGCCAGAAAAAAGAAAAAAAAAATCATATAAGAAAAATAATTTGGGAAAAAAAATATCCTGGCTTTTTTATCTGTGTCTACTTATTTCCTATCAAGTGCCAGATATGCTTTTGTCTGTTGTGGTTTTTTACATATATTTTACTTATTTAAAGAATGAATAGGTCTTGGTAGCTGCTTTGTTTGAGAAGCACCTGAAAATATAGCTCAGAGTAGGTCAGCAGACCCTGGCACACAGACGTGTTTTTCCAGTTGCACAGGATCACTTTCACAGGTGAAAGTTTTTCTGTGTCTTGCTGGCTTGCTAATGTGTTAGCCAATACTAGCTTTGAACCATGTTCTTTCTGGTATTTCTTTTTTGATGTCTGTAATATAATGATGAAAGAGAGAGAGGAATTTTTTCTTAGAATTGACCTAGTTCACTCTTCTTGTTTAATGATGTGATATTTTAATGTGATGTCCATAATAAAACTACTCTCTGATGACTTCACTTGAGATAGGAGAAGCCTTAGCCTATGAAAGAAAGCCAGACAAATATTTTTTCTGTTCTAAAGTGCCTTCAAAAATCTTGTGAGCTATCTTCAGCACACTTCAATCCTGCTTCTTTTCTGTGCCAAACTATATAACATTAAAAAAAAAACCCCAAAAAACCAAAAAGAAACCCATCCAAACAAAAAACTCCCAAGAAAACAAACAAAAAACAAACCCCCACTGAAGTTAATTCTCCATACTGGATATTCAGAAGTTGGGAATCTGAACTACCTTTGGAAACAAGGTGTTTTGAGTGTGTTTTTCCATAGATTGTTTTTCAATAATTGATGAAAATCAAAAGCTAAGAAAACCCTGGCACTTACCAGTGAGATACCAGCATGTAGTTCCTTGAGATCTTCCAAACAAGGAAGGCTAGTATATGAACACAAAAAATAAGAATTCTTTTTTTCTTTTTCCCTTGCAAATGAAATTCAGTTTACAGATGTGATTAACTCTGCTTTGGGAAAAGCTAGCTATAAATTTTTGCCCCTGTATGAAACAGCAGATTTACATGACACAAGAGATTTGTACTGTAGGTGAAGACCAGAGAACTGGTGCAGCAGAGGAATGCCTGGTGCATCAACTTCAGCTAAAGACAATATGAATCTTTGTGTCTTCTGTCACGTTTGTGAAAAGAATGTGCTTTTGTCCTGTTTCTCGAATTTTCGTATATCTCTTTTCCTTGCAGCTATAAATCTACCGTTTGCAATAACAAGGAAGCAAAAAATAGACCTATCTTCTTTGGTTCTTGTTTTCTACTGGTTGTTATGAGATATTTGCAAGCTCACCAGGTCATATCTTATCAAAAGAATAGTTCTCTACCCTATTTAAGAATTTTTAAGAGCAGTGATGGCTTCAGTCTGATTTTAAGTGACTGAAAGATGAATTTATTTTTTGATCTATAAAAACTACTATATGATAGATGAGTTTTAAACAAAGAAACCTGTTAAACAAAGATGATTGTACAGGTGGTAACTGGTTTCTGCCAAACATCCACAGTGAAACTGACTTCTGTCATCACAACATGATACAGAATAGGCCCTGCATGATTCCTTTGTGAAGGAGGTAGATGAACATCTTTACATCTTCTCACTGGAAGTGGTGGCCTTCATAAGGTTTTCTAAAAAGTACTGCATAAATCTTACTTTTTGATGATTTCTGAGACTGAATTCAGTTGAACTGAAGCCTTTATTGCATTGAATCACAATGTGAGTCTAGGACCAATGGACATGAATAAGAATTAAAGAGACACAAGAAAAGAGCCCTAATAAAAAAGCACAACACTTGGATGCCACACGTAGATTGAGTCCTGAATTGTCATTGATGGGTTTCTCAATCTTGTCAGTAATGATGGTCTCCCATGGTGCCAGCAAACTGCAAGCAATTTTCTGCAGGAGCTGCTGTGACCAGATTGTATTAAGATGAAATGTTGTCATGAGGCAAATGCACAAAAGCTCCTACTTGCTTTTGTCTGGTGAAAGAAAGAAAGCCATCTTTTTCTGCTTGGTGAACCATAGAGAACCCTCCTTGAATCAAGGTTGGAAGAAAATATGTTGGTGTTTTAGTTACATGGCATATATTCTGTCTTTATTAGAGAAAACTTGTATAACTGGAATGAAATCCTGTTGTGTACGTGCAGACTATTGTCCATATATTTGGTCATTTATGTGGATATATCATCTACAGTAACATTTTTCTTATATATTGTGTAGTAGAACAAATGCTCTTTGCACTAAGGGTAACCTAACCCAGTGTAAAAATTTGTACATGGCTTTGCATTATGGCTGATTCATCTTTTCAGTCCGTAATTTAAATTTGTATTTCTTAGAAGTTACCCAGAGTAGCAGTGGTTGCTGTTGAGAGAGGAGAATAAAATTGTTTCAATGGGTTTATTGAAAAGCACTACATAGATGACAGCTGTACACGTCAGAAATACTCAGTTCTGCTAAATCCCCTGCAGTCTTCTGTTTGAGGCCTTTAAGGTCACAGAAGCTAAAACTAAACAGCTATCTCATGGAAATTTACCTATTTTTAATTATAATTAAATATGAACTTTATTACATCAAAGTCTGGAAGCAACAGGAAGTCATCCTATCCAATTAGATTTAAGCAGGAATTCTTGGGAAGGATGCTGCTTAAGGTTTGTATTCTTGTGGTTGCTTTTGCAAGTAGTGAAAGAGGTGTACTAGCAGGTGCTGCATACAAACAAGTTTCTGGGCATAATCAGTAAATCAGAAAATTTCTGTCCTTGGATAATTGAGAGGTAGAGTAGAGTACTTTCAATTTTAAATTGATAAAGTAAGTATGCAGTCAGGTGCAACTGACAGAAAATAGAGCAACAGCTCTAAATCCTTTAGACACATCATTATCTGAAAATTACTTGGTTTGTATTGTTTTGTTTTTAAAAGATGTGTATTCATCATTTTTGTGTAACCTCAGCCTTTGTTCATCATATAAACTGCTCTGGTACTTGAGGACTGGAAGGTGTCCCAAGTGAAAGCAGTTTTTTAAAAAGGCTTTCAGGATTAATACAGACTTGTAATCTATACATGTGTTAGTCTTTAACAGACAAACATAATTTCTGGGGAAAGGCATAAAAACTCGTAAAAATAGGATTAATGGACACATGGATAAATATGATGAATATTTATAGTGTCTTTTAAAATGGAATCCTTGATTCACAAAGCCACTGCAATTCTTCAATTTTGTCTGCAAGTATGTGTGTAGAGAGATTCTCAGAATTCCCAGACAGCCTTCAAAAAGATTTCTCCTACAGGTTTAATGAAATGAAGTGACTCTGGAGTTGCTGCTGATAGAATTTCTTGCATGAACAGGTAGTGGATCAAATACAGAAACCATGGAATAGAAATAACTGGTCTGAATATACGTGTGACCAAGTCTACTGATGATATTAAAATTAACTCTGCATAGTAAAGACAAGGTCCATCAATAACAAACTCCAAGGTCAACTTACAGGAATCAGTGACTGAGCATTGAAATGGCAAAATAGATGCAATATAGATGGGTATACCGTGATACACAAAGTCTGAACTTCACACAGGAAAAGAAAGCATTAAGTTCCCTATTAATACTCAGGAGGAGTATCCAGAGATTCTGACAGATCTAAGAGAAAATAATGCTGACCTGATTAGTGGTAGAAAAGACAGATTAGATGTTTGCAATTCTTACAAAATTATAAGAGAGCAAATGAAACTAAGATTATCATACCAGTTTATAAATCCATTTTGCATCCTCTTCTGGAATAGTATGTGTGGTCTGATTGACCCACCTCAGAATCCCATAGAAGATGCTGTCTACATCTTATCTATACCTTCCACTTAGGTAAATGTAGAAAGCAGTAAGGTCCCCCAGAGCCTCCTCTTCTTAAAGCTGAGCAAGGCCCTCTCTTTCAGCATCTCTCTGTACATCACATGCTGCAGTATGTACTCAAAATGGAAGGGTCTCAAAGAAGGGCAAAAGTGAAGATGAGAGGTATGGAATGGCATTTGTCAGGAATGACTGAACGAGTGAAGATTCTTCAGGGTGGAAAAGCTACATCAGTTACCTCTTTTTGTAACAACAGTCTGCAAAATCAAGTGCTGGACAGGCTGATTACTTCTTCCCCTGTAAGTAACAGCAGGCTGAACTGAAGCTGGTAGAAGGCAGGTCTGCAACAGTAAGAAGGGGCAGTCTTTGCACCAGTCATGGAACTCCTTGCCACAGAACAAAACTTTTCTCTGGCGTAAGGTCTTTTATATTAAAGCCAAGCAGCTAAAATGGTCCTAAATGTTACTTCAAGGATAGTTCTCCCTCTGACAGTCACAAAACATGGCTTATATTGGTACTGTCAGATGATAACAAATAATAACCTTCTTTGGCTGACAGAGAGAGCTTCTGAACTGTGTTGCTGCCATCACCTTTTACAGGCAGTTGCATAGGTATACTGACAGATCTGTGATGTGTTGCTTCACTGAAATTGTTTTCAGTCTTGTGAAGATACAAAGGAAGAATCCCACAGGTACTGTGCTGTCCTGGGTGAGTGAAAAACCCTAAAACACTGAGGCTGAAGTACTCATAGATGATGGGAACAGCTGAACAAACAGGATGCTCTGAAGTAGTGAAAAGAGACAAGACTGCATTTCTGAACTTCTGGACATAACAGCTGAGAGAGAAAGGATAAAGTGAAATGGAAGAGTACAAGATATGAGAAATACTCGAGCAAAGATGACTGAGGCTGATGGATACCTGTGAGCAAAGCTCAATAGGAACTCCTTTCTTGACTTATTAGGAGTAGCACTATCTCACTTTCTGATTCATAGACTTGAGTGAGAGTGGGTGTCTCACTCAACTCACTGACTCTCTCAAAATGAGTACTTCCAAACATATTTTCGGAATATTTGATTAAGTAGACTGAAAAAAATTCTTCAAAAAAGTTCATGAGTTTTTTTCCTTCTGATCATGACAAGATGTGACAGCTTTACAAGTGCACACACCAAGTAGGGGTGGAAAAATATAGTGTCTTTTTTTCCTTTTACTTTGCCGAGTCATTTCCTGTAATTTCAATGAAAATAAGTTACTCATCTTTTTACTTCAGTATCACAGTGCATTTCTACTCTCCGGAAGGGCTTAAAACAATGATAAGTGCTTGTTTGTAGTACTGCTTATCATCATCATCTTCTAAGACTATTTTGAGTCCTTCTATAATTTAAGTTGCACCTCAGACAGGCAGTAAATATATAATCCAATAATCAAATTGAGATGAGTATTTGAAGAGAGCTGTACATACTTAAGTGCTGTTAATATATCCTTTAGACTGCAGGTGTACAGCATATGAAAAGAGTAGAATATTGCAGGTGGAAATAGTAAAGACCTCTGAAAGTTGATGAAACTCATGGCTGTTTGTCCTGAGAAAACATGTGGTTTTAGCTGGTGTTAAATATGATTTCTTTATATGTTGCCTTGATTAATTATTTGTTTATTAAGGATGCCTGGATTGGTTAATGCTTGTTCTGCCATTTGTCACTGGTGCAGGCAATCTTTGCATATCTGGTTGACAACACTCATTTATTTCTCTCCTCTTATTGGATCTTTGGTTTAGCTTCTGGTCTTTTGAGATCCACTCAAATTCTTCGTTAGTATCTTGGGCATCTCTCTTGAGTAGATAGTCAGCCTTCTGAAGTGGAAAAACCCCATCTCATACCCATTCCCTGCATTTCCTTCCTTGAACTACCCATATTTTCCATACCATATGTCTATGAAAGTTTTTACTATTGCTAAAGTCTTCTCTTCTTGCTAGATTTTAAAGCCTTTTTCATACTGGCTGTATACCTGCCATGTGTGATTTGATTCTTGTTGATCTTAGTTCTCATCCCTATGTTTCTAGTAATATCCTTCCTTCCCAGTGGTAATAATAGCTAAATAATGTCATCCTTATTTTTATCCAAATCAAAATCTAAGGTGTGGATTTGGCATTGGCTACAGACCTTGGGAGGGGAGCTGTAAAAAGAGAAATCTCAACTAGTCAAATCCTATGATTCATTCCAGTTCAGCCAATGTATAGTTTTGCTTCAATAAAAATTACTTTTTCTTATTTCTAATGCAGTTTACCAGTGCAATGACACATAGTTAATATTTTGTTTACACATGATTTTATAAATAATTTTAAATGAACTCCTAAAATTCATGAGAGGAACAGCTCCCATAAATAATCACAAAGTCAGGAATTTATTTAAATATTAAAAATAGGTTTAATTTTAAACTTAGCGAAGCAACCATATTTATCACTTTAGCCAAAGAAACCACATATTGCCAATCATATAACAGGAAATCTTGTGATTCTAGTTGTACCTTGTGAAACTAGTTTTTATTACCTTGAACTTAAGTGTAGTTAAATTGTTTCCGTGTCCAAATCCTTTTCTAAATGTGCTTATATCTGCAGGCAAGGTATGTCATGAATCAAAAATTGTGTTGATTTTTGCTTCTGCTAGAAATCAGTTGTTGGTATTTTCTGAGGAGCTGTTTGGCCTGCAGTTTACTGTGCTGGGGCAAGTCTGGAGACATATTACTGTGGAGTCTGCAGATTCTCAAACATAAATGGAGCACCCCTCCAACCTACTGTGACAGATTTCCTGCTCAGTCATGTCCTTGAATCATAAGCAATCAGTGAAGCACAGTTGCAGGAGGCAATTCTGGAAAGAAACCTGGGGGATAACTACCTTTCAGGGGGACAAATATAAGCAATAATACTGTACCTCTGATCCCACAGTTAGCTCCAGGTTAATTCTTGAAATTATGTGTATTGAACCTGCCACGGTATCTTGGTCTTGGAAAGGCACAGATCCATAGTAACAACTTTACTCTTAAATGATACAAGAGTTATCCTACTAAATTAGAGATTCTTCTATTCTTTACTAGACATTGAGTAAGAACCTACCATCAGTTATTTTAAAACATGGTGAATGTCTTCAAAGCTGCTTGTTTTTTCAGCACAAAAAGCCAAACCTCTTCACTACCCAGGTACAGATTTCAGTGTCTGTCTTTAGGCACTCCTGTAAAAAAACTTCTGAGTGCTCTTCAAGGCAAAAATCTCTGTTCTCTCCTCTGTCTTGAATATGAAACTAACAAAAACAGGTAATGAAAGTAGAGTTAATATCCAAGGTACAAAAATGTAATTGAATATCTTTTTGTTAAGCTCCTCAAAAGGAATTTTTTTATGAATGCATGAGCTGATTGTATTTTTTTTTGTTCTTAGTTTCTTAAATGGCAGTAACCTTCAAGTAAGAGGCTTATTTCACCACCCATTCCTAACAAACTTCCATTTTGATATGTATTCTTTATGGACTCCCAATGGGAAATTAAGAACTGAAAATCAGGTTTTGATATACTGAAAATAATGCAACTGATAAGAAAAAAAAAAAAAATCTCAAAAAGACTCAATAAATGTAACCCAAATAAATAGAACTCAATAAATAACCCAAAATATTAACTGTTAATATACATACATTTTCTTGGAACAGAAGATTGTTATGGGAAGTAGCTCTAAAAGTGCAATCTAACCTGAAATGCTGAAACAGTCTTTCTATAACCCAAGTAGAAATCTCTCAAATACTCCTTTACTTCTGTGTTCCTCAAAGAAATATTTGTCCAGTAGGCCATAAAAATTTCCTTTAAGTGACACTGTAGTTTTTTAGTCCTAAATATTAATTATTAAAACAGATATGTTGTCTTCTTTAAACTAGTTATCTGCCTGAATTATTGATAATATAGTTGCTTACTCTTATTCCTATTGCTTAAGGGCTTGTCTGTTTGCTGCTCTGATGTAGCTATCTGGAAGGAGGCTACTGATTGTACTTAAAACATTTTTTTAGTGCTTATTCAGGAGTATAAAAGAGTATTGTGATGATTTTTTATGAAGAATTGCTAAATTTTTGTATAAAATCTGTGCTACAGTACTGTCTCATGGAGGAAATGTCATTATGGTTGATGTTGGGATATTACAATATACAGTAGGCAATCAGGACATTTTTGCATTCCTCTCATTTTTTTTCAGCCAAGCAGTTGCTGAGCTCTGTGCCTTATGAAGTAGCTTTGTTAACAGCACCTGTAATCTCCTAACACTCTGTTTCCCACATCTCAGATCAGACAGCAGCACGCAAAGCAGCTTAAACCAGCAGAATGACTCTGGGATCAGAGTGGCAAGAGAAACACGCACTGACCTCATGATTCTATTTGACACATGGCAGCCATACTTTCATCCTTGGGTCCTTGAGATTTAGCAGATTTTTGGCTAATAGTGTGAGAAAATTCTAAATTGTAATAGGATTTGTGTAGGCATCGTGTAGGTTATTTGTTGGTTGTTCAAAAGAATTGGTTATTGAGCACCAGAGCAGTGAACTGCATCCTGATTGCTGGGCCTCCAGTCCGTACTGCAAAGTGGAGTTTTCTTGCAGGCCAGTCCTACTCTTGCATTACATACCTGCAGGAGGTGAGATGTGGTTGGTTTGTTTTTTCACTTGCTACTGTAAAGAGAAGAAGAGCAGCCACTGAAGTTCAGCTTCACTTATAGTCATAGGTACAGAAAATACAATAAATTGTTCATGATTCATTGCTTGGCTTACAGGGTCTTTGACTTGGCAAGTTACGCAAAAGGAAGAAACTTTTTGCCCTGTCTTAAAGACTTGAAAGTTTTCTTAGTATGGCTGTAAAAAAATTATTAATATGAAGGAATCTGTAACCTATGGGGAGAGTTGTTTGTAATGCTTCAGTAGGAAACCAGTTGTACAACAGCTTTAGAGCTTTCTCAGCTTCTGTATTAGATCACATAAAATGAATCCAATATTAGAGACTCTCATTCTGTAATTAGTTTTATACTGCATTTTTGTAAAGAGCTAAAGAACCACGAGCTCTGGAGAAATTCTAGGTAGGTATTGCTTTGTACAGAACTAGAGAACCAGTTACAAAATTTTTATAAACGGAAATGCTTGCCTGGTTTTACCTGTTTACAAGAAGGAGCTACCACTCCTCACTTAGTGCCACTGTAAGAACTGAAAAGTTTTCTCCCAAGATTTTTTTTTAAGTGACTGTCATGCCACATACATAGCAATGTGTGTTGGCTGTCTCCCTGCTCTACTTTGTGACAGAAAATTCCCCCTTCCATTCTTTGCCATAGCAGTGGAAAGTAAACGTCTGGCTCTCTGTCTCTTCAGAAAATATAAAATGCAGCTTCAGAGAGGAAGTTTATATACCAGAGCACTGCTTTGAGAGAGAAATAATGCATTATCTAAGAAAAAAAAAAGCCCCTCAAAATTTAAAATCACAGTGTACAGAGTTAACATCTGGTTTAAAGTGTGTTAAGAGCCAACAACTCAATGTCAATTTGGTCTGACTTCAGGGTATTACTTGCTTGATTATGGCTGTCGCTGGGGAAGCTGAGCATTTCGATATCATTCAAAACCCTTGAGAATAATTCCAGCCAGCTGGTATTCTCTATATTACATAATTACGAAGCACACAGTGCCATTTGGCATGCTGAAGAGGCACTGGGGGCCCACTTCTCAAAATATTTACAGCCTTTTATTCTTCTCTAAACAATCATTTGCATAGTAAAACTGATATACAGTGCAGCAGCATGCAGGTTTACTTTGTTTTCACTTTCTCAAACTTACGTGGAAGTGGTTGTGTTTAGCAGTGAGTAAGCAGAAGGGTGTTGGAGCTGTCAGGGATAACAGCTGTAATGTTTAAAGAAAAAGCTTCATGTTAATTTGGTCAGTGAAAGGTGAGGAGTCTTTCTAAGATAACCTGAAAGATCTAAGTTCTCTTGCCTATCTGAAAGCATAGCATGGAATGTCTCCCCTAGAAGCAGAGAAGTGAGAAACTAGGAGAAGCTGCAAGTGAGCAAGCTGGCCTTGGTAGGGTTGTTTTTCTGTAGATAAAATGCAGTGGCTGCAAAGAGGGTGTGTGTGTGCTTATGTGTGGGGTTTTTTTTTAATAACACTGTGAGATCAGATCCGTCCTAAGGCAAAATTTCTAAAACTGTATTTTATCTAAAGTGAACAAGAAGCCATGGAATTTATTAATAGTTGAGATGCCGGGAAAAAAAAGAGGAAAAATCTGTTGGATTTTCTGTCATTATGTATCAGTCTGAGAGGATTAAAGTTATAGACAAGGGGATAGGTGAATGGTAAATGATAATTCTCTCTTGTCTCCATACCATACCTGTAAAATATATAAACTTCTGTCCACACACAGCTCTTGAACTACAAACCTCTATCTGCTCTTAGCTCCCACAACTTATGATGATGCCATGGGTAGGAGGCATTGTAGCCAAAATCCTTCAAAGCCCCTAATTCTTCTCTAGTTTTCTATTATTAAATTCATGTTTGTCAAAATAAGATACATACAGTAATGTTAAATAATCGATTAATTAATTTTTAAAGGCTTTTATGCTGTGTAATACAGGTTTTCTCTTTTTTAATTAAGAGATTATTTAAGGTACTTAGTTATGTTGCGTGTAGGGCTAAACCTCAAATCTCTTTCTTTTTATCTACAAAGCTTCAAATCTGATTTGAACCAAATTTTACAGCTTATAAAGTTCTTTTGGGGAGGAAAAAATTATTAGCTGAAGGTGAGATTAGGAAAATTATTAGATACACTACAGGGAGCCTGGTGTTTACATATTGTCCAGAATCTGAATGGTTAGTACGAATAGATATGATTACTTGTAAATCTCTGCCCCCCTGCAGAGGGTGTTATCATTCAATTTCCACACAGCAAGGGTTACTGAAACTAATTTTTGGTGCCCATTTGCTTCCCACTTTCAAGATGTTTTAATGCATTGCATAATTTGGACTGTAAGTGAAGGTATTGTAAGTGCAGAATCAAAACGAGAAATGAAATGGCAGTCTGACTAAACCATTATAAGTGGTTTGCTCAGCACAGTGACAGTATGACAGGTGCCACTGTGTAGTTAAACCTGCAGACCTCACTGAATTCTTAACTGGTTTTTGCTCCCTGGTCCGCTGCAGAATTTGACTGAGTGGCAGTGGGTTTCACAGCCAACTTTCTACATGTGTATGGTAGGGCAAATAAAGGATGCCCCTGTCATGTGGAACAAGGAGACAAACATCTTCACTATGCAAAATGATGTCAGATAAGCAGGCACAGGCAGATCATTGGATCTAGGCATAGCATTGGACTGCCTACCACAGAAGATGCTAGAAAAAAATTTCCTTAAGCCTGCTGGACAGCTGGAGATTAACTTGTCTGTTGCCTTTGTTTCTCCAAGAAAACAGCTGCCTGCATTTTAATGTGTGCTGTTTCTGCAAGAGCTGTGTGAATGCTCAAGTAGGAAATCATACCACAGACTGGGTCTTTATAATTGATCTCATCCCCTGATTCTGGTTCTTTATGATTCTTCTAGTTTTGCCCTGCAAGCTTTCTAAACAGAGACAGCATTGTGAAGGAAAAGATTGAATTGAAGGAAAAATGTTTTGTTTATGTCACAAGTGATCAATGAACCAACAAAGGAAAACACTCTTCTGGGCCACATACTTAAACACAAGGAAGAACTGGTTGGGGATTTGAAGGCCAAAGTCAGTCGTAGCTGTAGTAATCATAGAGAAGTTCAGGATCCTGCAAGGAGGCAACAAGTCAAAGAGCAGGATCATGGTACTAAGCTTCAGGAGAAAAGGCTTTCACTTGTTGATGGTCCTGCTTGGATGGATCCCATGGCACATGTCCCTAGAAAGATGAGGGATCCAGGATAACTGGTTGATCTCCTCTTCCAAGATCTCTAAGAGACCAGCCTGATGAGCAGAGAGTCAGGCACAGTTAGCAGAAGGCCTACATGGATGAACAGGGAGGTCCAAGAACCCAAAACATAAAACCAGAGCCCAAGCATAAAATAGGTAGCAAACAAAAGGTGAAAACAGGAGTAGGTAACTCTCTAGGGATATAGAGACACTGCTGAAGTGCACAATGACAGGTTTAGGAAAGCCAGAACCATGTGCAAAAGGCCATGTACAAAATAGTTGCTGATCCAGACTGAAGGTTTAGCTCTTGGGTCTCAAAGACAGAATTTCTTTTCAGAATTTTTTTATTTTTGTATTCTGGACCCTGTTATCCTAATAGCAGCCAGAAATCATAGAAGGAAGTTCAGATGTTTTTGTTATTATTATGTCTTTTCTTTGTGTCAATTTTAGGCTTTTCTGAATGTCCTCCTCTCCTAAGCATAATACAGATTTAGCTACCCACTCAACCAAAGTGCAAACTTTTATCATGTTCTGACATCTTTTAGGAACCTTTTTACTTCTGTAGTTACTCAATATCATGGAGAAATCTAATTCTATCTTGTATCATTGTGTAGATACTGTGGGTTTTAGAATAGACTGTAATGGAGGTTGTAGTGCCAGGCAGAAATACTCCTTAGCTTTTGATAATTTATTCAGAAATAGCAGAAACCTCCTGCACAGTAGCTCACTGGACTCCTAATGATATCATTCTTCCTTCTATTCCGGACAAAGTGTTCTCAGTCTATAAAATATAACTGAGAAGCACCCCAGAAGGGCAGACAATTACATCCATTTCCTCTCACAAGAGAGAGAGAACAGTCAAGATAATGATGTATCTGCTGAAGTTTGTTCTTTCAATGCCACCTATTTAACACTATGCTAACTTTTTCAAAAGCCACGCACTGCAGCATCCTATTCAGGTGTATATTTCTTAACAGAAAAATACCCTTGGAGTTTGTATTTTGAGTCTGAACTTGGAAGTGTGCAGATGTTTGGAAATTTCAGCTAAATGCTCCTTTTCAGGTACTCTCTGCTCATTTTCTCTATGAAATCAAAGGAGAAGATGGAGGGGCAACAGAGTCAGTGACATGATCAAGTGTGGTAAAATAGATGATGGATTTCATGGAATTCCTGGGAAGCCTCGAAAAGAAATCCATAAATTAGCTATGAATAAATCATCCAAAGTTTTCCTACATGGATTTCAGCTTTGTTGTCACAGCACACAACTTATTAAGGAAACTTTAATCGGTCTCAGAACACTTCACAATAAAAGTCTAATTTCTAGGAATAAGGTAGATCCCTTGAAGAAGTCTCCACTCAGATCTCTAGTCAGGTAATGGATTCCTCCATTCAGTTGCTTGAAGAATGTCGTGGCTGAGCTCTGGTCTGCACACTAAAGAGATGAGGGCTTTGCTTTTCACTTTGACACTTCAAACACACATGCATGTAGATGAAAAGAGGATGTTTGAAAAAAGTAAAATTTTAAACAGACTTTTTGTCCCCTTGCAGTTTTTGCTTAACAGTTAGTGCATCTTTCAAATAGACAGTCTTTCTCTTTGTCATGTCTCCAAATAATATTCTTTTGCATCTTTTAGCACCTGTCTTATCTCTCTCGCTACTTTAATATAGCAGTGACACCTGATCCCATCGTATGTGGTTATGTTGATCTTTATGGAAACTGGAAAAGCAATGGTATCTGGAAGCCTGTCCTCCTTAATACAGATAGATCTCACTAGCAGTTATTCAAGGATGACTTAAGATTCCATGATTTAGGTGTGAGTACTGTTTTCTCCATAACTTTACTGATAGAAGCAGAGTGGATAGTGAATTACATGTAGAACAGACAACATACCTTTCCAAACCAACATAAAGTAGCTGCTTAGCTCCTTGCCAAGTTGAGATACATTTTTAGCTAGCAGATTCAACAATGCAGTGCCACTACACAATTTAATGATATTTAGTGATTTCATTCAATACGATTATTAATAAAGTTCTTTCAACAAAAAGAACAGTGTTGTGGAAAAGGAATAATATTCCTTATGACAGCTAAAATAGAGAAGTAACTTATTCTATTGAAAATATGCCGTATCCTGATATGGTTAACTTAAATTCATGTTGAAAAACCTTTCTACCTGTTATAAGAGAATAGGTTTTTCACACGTGGTTCAGTTTCTTTTATTTGCCTTAATAATAATAATTACATTTATCTGGGACTAATTTTTCTTCTTTGCAAAAAGTGCATAGTAATTTTTGCTTGTATGTGTATTAACTTGAGTTGCCTAATTTCTTAACTCCGTAAAGGTGCACTTTAAGTGTCCGTACATCTTGTAACAGGAAAAGATACTCTACTGTGTGCAGCTAGGATTGAGATTCAAGGTGGAATATGTAGTGTGTGTTCAGAATAGTATTTGTGCAACCTTTTAAATGTCAGTTTGTGTGATTTTATTATTATAAATCATAATTGAGCCCTTATTTGCTGAAAGTTTCTATTAAACATCACTTTAAAATGGTTTCTTAAACCATTTGGTTGAAAGTGATACTTTTTAAACTGCATGGCAGCTAGCACTTTGCTACTTGAAAAAAAACCCACAACCAAAACCTATAACTTAATGAAGCAAATGCATCGATTAGGTAATTAGCTGAAAAAGCAAAAGGGAATTTCATGTCACTTTTACTTACTCAGTCTTAGAATGTACTATTATACACCTTAGATTTTTCCCATAAGGAGGCCAGGAGTGCCTGTAACTTCAATTACACAGATGACAAAAATAGCAGACATAAAAAAAGAAATTTGTAGAATGTGAAGGATGATGCCTACTATGGAAGAGCAGTTTGCTTTAAAACAGGTCTAGCATGTGAAATTAAAATGTTGATTAATAAAATTATACTTTAATTTTCTTTAATTCAGTTGCAGGAAGAACTTAAATGAGAACAGTGCACAGAAAGTATATTATATCTTAAATGCTGTATTGCAGTGCTGGTAATTATCCTTACACCAGAACACTTTAGTTTCCTCCTGTTAGAAGCTGATTACCTCTGTTATGGAAGCAAAGTTTCCAACCTTTCTTCCTCTGCCTCTGTTTTATGGGATCCAAACATGATTTCCCTGTTATGACTGACTTAACTTTGCTTACTTGAACAGTTACAGGGGTATGTCCTCACCACTCTACTGCACACGCAGGATGAGACAGGTGAAAACAAAAGGTTTTTGCAACTGTGTCAGGATGCATGTGACCTCCTTTAAAACAGCCAGTATCCATATCCATTTCTAAAAAGCATCTAATACTGCCCCCTTCTTGTGACTAATGTCAGCTTGTTTTCTGGTGGGTGAACATTCGTTTTTATATGCATAATATTTTTCAGCCAGGGTTCTAAGAAGCCTGTGCAAGACTACAATGGAAATGAAACAGAAGTTTCTCGGTTTTATCTATTTCATAGCACTAATATGTAACTGATGAAGGCCCAAAGAAAGAGGCATCAGTATAACAATTTTTAAAACACTAAAATTATTGAGAGATGTTGAATATATTTATAACTGTTCTTGCAGGCTTTTGGTGAAATCCTTAATCAATAGTTATCCTTAAATCTGAAGTTCTTTTGCCTGAGGATTTTATAATCAAGTACCATATTGGTGCTCATATAGTTCTTCATGCTTTCATCAGAAATTTCTTTCAGATCACAGGTCAATGATTTCTACACTTGTTACTGTGTTCTCATATTGATCCAAGGAAAATAACTAATGAAAGAAATTCTACCTGGTTAAAACTCTGACCTTAAATTCTGACATCTTGTCTTTGCGTGCAACAGCTACCTTTGGAGACTGACAACTGACTTTTCTTTGAAACCATAGGTCTTACCCATTTTTCCTAGAAAGGGATTTTCAGAGGCTTGCCTAGTTCCTAAAGGTTCTGTGAAAATCACAAATTAATTCTTGACTCATTTGGCTATTGACTGCAAGCTCTTTTTCAATCATACTGTTAGGCTCTATCTTCAAATAAATTAAATTGTGTTTAACTGGATTTTATAGATATCTTTCTCAGATGTGCTTGTTAGGGCTTTTAAAACTCAATTTGTAATTATTATATAAAACTTAAAACTTACTCAAAATTGTAAATTCCTCAGACTAACCCAAAAAACTGTGTCATACCTATAGAGGGGAAGCTTACCGGCAGGCTGCTCTGTGATTTAGCTTTCTGTAAGTGAGCTTCCAACCTGGTTGTTTGGGATATATCTGTATGGCTGCTATGCAGCAGCTGGGGGCTTCTATGCTTCTGCTCTCTGTGAGTTGTTGTAACCTAGTTGAAACTAAAAAAAAACGTTTGGCAATAAATTAATATAAAATACACCAGCATGTTTCAAAAGTCAGTTTATACTTCTTTATACTATGAAGCAGTGTACTTGAATCAAGGTCACTCAGATGCTATCCATCCATTTCAGTTCTCCAAACCTTTGCTTTCTTCTTTTTTCCTCCTTTGTTTTCTACTTCATGATTCACCTACAGTCCAGAAAGCCCCAAGCGCAGTCTGTGAGCCTGCACGACTGCTGTTTGGCCTCCCTTCTGCTTACTGACCATCTTGTCTCCACACCTGGTTTTATTTTATTATATTTTATTTTTATTTTATTATATGCTTAAAGAATTTCAATAAGCCTGCCTGCCTTCCTTCCTTCCTTTCTTCCTTCCTTTCTTCCCTCCTTTCCATTTTACCTTTATTTGTGCCAGATTACTTCAGCCTGAAATCTTACTAAACCTAGCATTGGCTTTTATATAAGGAACATTGCTGAGCACGTCTAATTTCTCACCTCATTGGCCTGCCAGCTCCAGTGGACTGGCTAAATGGTTGAGAACCTATCAGCAGTAAAGGACAAGAGGGCACTATTTTGTTACATAGCTATAAAACCATTTCAGTAAAGCCATTAGGATTGCAGAATGTTATTGTACTAGAATGCATAATAACTTCTGAACCTTTTGCTGTATTGACACTAAAAAGTAAGAATCGTGATACTGAAAAACGTGATGCACTGGAGCTATTTCATTGGTGTTTTATGAGTCTGGGTGTCTCTCTCTTTCCTCATTAAAACTCCATCTGGTTTTCAAGCTGGTCTTGGGTTTATTGTGGGTATGAGGACATTTCTGTGGGAGATTTTGCCTTATATTATCAGCTCTTGTGGTGCAACTTGTGAGGACTCTCTTTTCCTCATCAGTGACCCTCTTCAGCTTCCCTCCAGGTCTTCCCTGCAGCCCCTGACCCCACACATGGCACTTTGCTGGCAAGAGTCCCTTTCCTAACTTTGTGGGCGTGCATGAGCAGTGCCTGCTGTGCTGTCCCCAGGCCTGGGCCAGGCTGGGGTGAGTTGTGCATAATAAAATGTGTTTCTTGGCAAAGGGACAGACCATGTATGGGGTTACAGAATGAGATACAGTACCACCAATACCACAGTAACATTAATATTTTATACCGTGATCATACGCACAGGTTTCAATTTATTGCTGTTCCAGGAAGAGGCTTCAAGCAATCAAGTTCATTCCTGACCCTTTCTCTATTATGTGTATGCTCCTTATCTACCCAGGATGATGGGTTATCTTGAAAGCAGAAATATTCCAAGGAAAAAGGATATTAGAGGAGTTCATCAAGTGAACAATTTTATTTAATATTCATCTTAATGACCTTGACTCACGAATGAAATTTGCTGATAAAGCAGAGATGGGGTCAATCTCAATGAAGAGGAGGAGTTGAATAAAAAGTAGGATGAACTGGCTGGGTAATATCAAGAGCTGAAATGAATAAAAAGATATGGAACTTAATAGTAGAAAAGACAAAGCCGTGCTTTATTCTGAGTTTTCATCAGTTGAATAAAAAAGATTTAAGTGTATCAGTTGTAAGATGTTTATGAAATAGTGATGAGTTTGCAAAACACACAATAGCAAGAGAGATATGATAAGGTATTTCAAACCCTTTTACTGAGTAGTGTCAACTATTTAAATTGTTGATGGGAGTCCTTCTGTGATGTCATAGACATTTCTGTCTTCAAGAAGGATTAAAAGTATATGAAGGACTCCTAGAATTACAGGTTATCAAGGGAAGGCCACATGTAGATGTCAGCCAATTGTGTGTACCTCATGCCTAGAAAATTTCTGCAGGTACTGAGATAACCACTGCACTAGCTTTCCCATGGGAATAGGAAGTCTAACCAGATATAAAATCATACTTGGTAAGGTCATAAACAGAATCCTGTGACACAACATCTTGTCTGGTATAGTGGGACTAGATTTGGTGACATGTAATTACTTCAAGTATATATTTTCCCTTTGAAGAGGTCTCTTATGTTTTCAAGCACTGAAAATAAAATTTATTAAGCCATGTCAGAGAGATGCATTCCCACAACTCTTTAACATCTACAAAAGAGGCAGTGAAGGATAGAACTGTAATTCACTTTTGCAGAAGTATTTTACCTTTTTTTTTTTTTTCCATAAAAATTCTGGAGGGTGGTATTTAAGTTTCTTTGTAGCAGAAGGAGAGTTTTGCACATAGTATTGACTATTTCCACTTGACTGGAAGAAACTTTTCTTCACAAATCTGCATCTTCCTGGTTTGGAATTGAAAATATTTATCTCCTGAGTTTCATGATTTTTCAACATCATAAAACGAAGCTTTCCTTTCTGTGTTAGTTTCTCTGCATCTCAAGTCCTTCTTGAACTTTGCTATATTATAGACCGATTCCAGGCAATGCCATTGTGAATTCTTTATGGCTTTTTAGAATCTGCAACATCTGTCTGGGTTGTGACAGGAAATGCATAAGCAACTTGTTGCTCATAACATCTGTGTGTAGTGACAGAATCTTTCAGATGAAGACACTTTTTAAAATTTTCATCCTTTTTCCAGAAAGTTTCTTTATTCTCCACCCAGATTTGGCTATTCTAAAAAAATATTCCTATTTTTAGCTCAGATATTAAGAAAAAAATTCCCATTGCTCTCTAAGTATTTATTCTCAAGGATCTCCAATTACTTGGACAGTGACCAGATATAATGTTGGTTACTTTCCAAGTTCTCATTAAACCTAATTTCAAAGACCTCAGAAAACAGGCATCTAATTATTATAAGTGCATACATCTGAACAAAAAAGGTCAGTTTTTTTTACCAGATCACATAGGATTCATGAGAATGAGAATATCAGAGATCCTAGACAGGTCAAAGAAAGATGATAATTCAGTTGCTATCAGAGTTTTAACAGATACTAATTCAACATCCACCAGCAGTTTCCCCTCAGACTCCTATCATAGTATCCCACAGTATCATAGCCTTCAGGACCAGAAACCAAGAGATCTACTTTCCAGACAATAAACATCATTGTGTTTCTTAGTCAACCTTAGAAAATACAAGTTGTTTGTTTTTTTTTTTTTACTTAGGCATTCATTAAAGGACTTGACCTTTATTGAGCTCCAGAAATGACAAGCCTTCAAGATTTAGCTAAGAAATAAATCAGTGTTCTTCCACTGTTAATTATAACGTATACTAGTTAGCTGAAGTTTTGGGTTTCAGTTGAAGAAGCATTCTTTAATTTGATCTTGCAGTTCTAGATCTCTTTCCCAGCATGTTCTGTTTTCCAGAATTCTTAAAGTAAGTCTGTAAGAATAGCAAATTCCAGAAGGAAAATATTTTACTTAATCATTCCACTGTCATTCCCCAAACCCTTGGTAATTTTACAGATGGGAGACATATTTACAGCTTGGGAATCTGGGATCCTTATGTGTGCTTTTTCTTTTGCATAATGTGGCTGTCAGGCCAAAAGTGGAATTTTTTATCACCTACAAAGTTTGGTTGGAATTTAAAAAAAACCTTCTACCTGTCCACCTCTGTTCAAAGATTTTCACAGCTGAAACAGTTGACTGCAACTTTGGTTGATGCATATTGGTTGCCTGATTTCTGCTTCATAATGGGCCAGATGTTCTTATAGGAGTCTTACAGGTGATGCATAAGAACTTCATTCCCTTTTAAACCATGGGTAAAACATTTATACATAGAATACTAAAACATCCAATCATATTGAAAGAGGTTCAAAACAGAGGAAATACAAAAAACACAGCAAGGGGTCTCATAAAGCTCTAACAAAAGAAGAAAATCCATCCTTTTCCTTCATTTCTACTTTTTTACTCGAATACGTAAGGTCTGACCCACTATGAAGGAGCACTGTATGCACATTAGTGAAGGACATACCTTTCAGCATGCTTTTAAACAAGAAAATATCTAGAACAATTTGTTAAATAATTATTACAAGGACTTCAGACATATAGCTAACTGGGGGAAAAAAAAAAAAAAAAAAAAAAAAAGATATGAAATGGGTCCTGTAGGAAGACCTATTTAGCAGAACATGAAGCGTAGATCATTTTGACCTCTTGGAATTCATGGGAGGAGGATTGATGATTTTGGTTGTCCTGAACTGAGATCTCCAACACAAAACTATAAGATATTAAAGACTACAGAATGGGAAGTAGCTTAGGGAAAAAGAAAATAATGGTAGGACAGCAAGACAGATTGCTCTCAAAAATATCTTCTGCTTTGTCAGTGGAAGAGAGAAGGACTTACATCATTTAAAAATAAAAGTGTTATCTGGCTGTCTGCTTTTAATAAAAGTTTGCAGTTTGTTAGGATTTCTGCTGGGCTGCTCTAGATTAGTTGATAGGAAAGTTGCTGCAATATGAGAAATGTGCAGCCTTCCTTCAGCATACTCATACTCTTCACCTTTGTTAAGATGTGTCCATTCCAGGGGAGATCTTTTCCCAGAAAATATGGTGGTTGAACAAGTGACAATATTTTCTTGTTTTAGGAAGTATAAAAAATAATGTTTTTTTTTTTTTTTTTTTTTACTGTGGTTTGTTTTGTATTCAGTGTCTCTGGGGAATTTGAGACCCTAAGAGACAGCCTTTAAGAAACATAAATCCCCAGTAAGTGTTACTCACTGAGAGTGTTTCAGATTATTCACTGCCATTTTAATCAATACTACTTTTCTCCTTTATTTTTCCGTTTCTTTATTACCCTACTAACTCAGAGTTTTTAACTCAAAATCCTGCCTGTAGCTATTCTGCTTTCACAGAGGTGCCTTGAACTATGATTGTTATGTCCAGTGGAGAAAATAATGGGTGACTTTTTTGTCTTTTTCTTCTTTCTCCTACATGCCTCCCCAAAAGATGCTGACACATGGTACCTCAGCTTTTGAATACAACAGTTGCCATGGGAATCTGAATGTTTACCCCCAGGTCCTTTTCAAAAGTACACCTTCCTTATGGCAAAGGTGTTTCCATGGTAACACTTTACTGGAGGGCATGGAACTTCTATGGGATGTGCCATAAGGCTTCTTTTGCACATTATCTGCCTTAAATATGTCAAGAGACAGTATAGATATTAAGGAAGGTAATAGTGAGAAGAAATGTTTCTCTTGGTGACGAGACTCTCTAGGAGTTATTGAACACTATTCAACAGAATGTTACTTTATTCCAGTTTTTATTTCATGTTCTTTCATTATTTCTGATGGGGTGGCCTATTTTTTCAGTGATCGTCATTCTCTAAATCATATTGGCTGATTGTGTTATTTTTGAAGAAAATATTGTATCAATATCACTTCTGGTCTTCTTTAATAAACCCAATAGGACTTTTGATTACCAAGATGCTACTGCTGTTTTTCAATTTCCTAAGATGTTGTTTTGTTGTTTGTAAGGAAGTAACTATCCGTAGCAAATGTATTGGACTAAAGGGTTTAAGTATGGATTTTTGTTGTTTCTTTTGATTCACTATAAATCATTGTCACCTCTGATAATGGCTTTCATGTTAAAAAACGAGATGACACTTCCCAAATTAAAATGGGTCATGTTTTCTCTCTGGGAGTCATCCATTGATGTCGGCTTCCATTTATAGCAGAGCCTAAGCAGGGAGCACTGTTCTTGCCTTGTAATAAATAATTTTGGGTTATCATCATTGTTTTATTACTGTGCTATCAGCCGTTATATTTATTCCCATCCATCAGTGAAGGGTGCTGCCAGGTATGTGGGCCCATTTTGTTTCCCTGCCTGTTTTAAAATGCTGGTCCTGGCTTTACATCAGCCATTGCTTTGCTTTCACTATTGGGACTAGCTACGAGGTGGGTTGTTATTAATGTTGATCATTCTTTACTGGCATGGGTACAAAAGAAGGCTTCTGCCAACACCTTGCTACTTTTAACAGGAATCTTAATCAGATCATCTTCCTTGGCTAGGGAAAGGTGTAGACAAGAAAATGAGATGAGCTAAAAGAACAAGGATAAATAAGGGCATCTTCTGAATCCATTTGTGACAAATTATCTCAGAGTGCAAACAGATTGATTTGTTTGAATTGGTTCTCAGGAACTTAAGGATTAGACTCTTCAACTTAATGGTGAAGAAAGGCATATTTAGAACCAATGTTAGCTTTTCTTCTGGTGTTAACCCTAAACTGAAAATAGGTCTGAATTTAACACTGTGGAAGCTTCCTGTAGGAAGCTTATTGGGTGGGTAGAACACAGGCTTATTGGGTGGGTAGAAGCTGTTCTCACAGAGAAGTCAGATAAAATGCAAATTCTGAATTCTGTAGCACAAGCTCACTACACTGGACTTCACGAGATCAGCCTAATGTATCCTGGCCTCCATTTACTCTTCTACTTGGAATAATAAGCAATTCAATAAAATACAAAAGCCACATTCTCAGAAGGGTCTCAGTGAGGCATCTGAAATTATTCGACTACTTTTAAGAAGCACCCATTACCATGCATAAGTTTTGTGCACACAATCATTTGATACTTATGTCTATACCATTTGGTGCTCAGTTTCAAACTGATTCAAAATGGGAACACTTGTTTACTTAGCTGGATTGTTTAGAATTGTGTTTTGCCAAGACTTCAAGCAAGCCAAATATTTATACATGTGGTTTGCCAATCATTTTCCCTAGGGACAAATCTCTGGACCCTAAGTATTAGGTCAATACCTGAAAGGGAATGAGAAGTTCTCTGTGATGCTACCTGTTCCCCCTCCTTTATTTCTGTGGATAATTTCCATCCATATATCTTCTCTGAAAATGCTGTTCAATGGTACAGCACTTGATTATGGTTTGTGTATCCTGTACAGCCATGTTAAATGAAACTCTGTCAGTAGAGCATGTGATGAGACTTTGAAAGAACTGTTGTGGCTGGTTTTACACTTTCCTAAATTGCAGCTAAGATAAGAAATGCCATTTCTTTTCTATAGGAGCAAAATAACTTTTAAAATTATGAATGAACAGAATTCATTATTCTTCATTGTACCAGATTCCTCCATAATGAATTTTGGCAGGATGATTAAAGTACATAGTAGTAAATGGTGACAGTAATACACAGATGTATATCAGAGACAGGAAGAGGTGTCTTGAGAGACTTTATCGAGTGGTTTTTAGAGCATTTTCAAGCTCTAATATTGTGCAGTTCTGTATTTTGCATTTTGTGTAGTGACTTGTTTTAGTAGGCTTTCCTTTATTTGGTGGTGGCTTCTGGATGTACAGTCACAATAAGCCTATATCAAAATCTTACTTGTCATCTACTCATCTACTTTATTCCCAGTAAAACAACATGTTATTGAGGTGTAACTGACTGAGTTACATTAGCTGTCATTTTGTTTTGAAAGTCAAGATTCCAAGTTTGAAACCATAGTTACCATAATTCTGATCTCTTTACTTAAAGATATATGAGATGAGGTTGCTGTAGTCTACTAAGAGGAAAGGAATTGCTGTGGGATTGCAGTGTTTGGAAATGTTCTCTTCAGTTTCGAAGTCTGTCACAAGCAGAGCCTGAACAAATAAGCAGTCATATTACCAAACTTCAGATCTTCGGATTGTATTTCAATGTCTTCTGTCTTTATGTGTTGGGGTCACTCCAGAATAACACAGCTGTATGCAGAAGCTGTCATGTGACAAATAACCTTATTTCAAAGGCTATTTAAAAAACTTCAGGCTGGTTCTTAACAGAAGGAGCAGGTGTGTCATCTAATTCTCCAGTTCAATCTAGCCATCATTAAAGGTTAATGGACACAGAGGTGCATCTACCCATTTTACCCAGATATTTTTAATTCAAGGAATTCCACTAATGTTTAAAATATATATATATTTCTTGCCTTTGACAAGCTAATGTAAACTAAATTCAGTCATAACTTCTTTCTGTGACTTTGAGTTTCAATCATATAATACTTGTTTCCAAAAAGAAAAAAAAAAGGTGATTAGGATGGGAACGGCCTTCTGGGTTATCTTCTCTGTTATCTGAAACACACTGAGCCCTTTGGAATAGGAGTCAACATCAAATAGCAGGATTTCAGGGATTGTTTTAAATTTTTTTTTTCCAGCACTATTAACTTTGATTCTGCATAAATTCCATGTGCCTCAGGGGCCTGCTAGCTTGAACAGAGGTTAGCCAGTAACTGCTAACCTTGTCTGCCTTACCATTGATTCTGTCTTTCAGGCATAGTTAAAAAGACAACTTTCTACATAAAAACTGTGTTACATTCCATTGAAAAATGTTTTGCCAAAGCAAGAGTAAAAAATATCTAAAATGTGCCATTCTGTCTCCTCTTTAAACAGCGGGATTAATATGAAATAAATGAACATGATTTAAATGTGTCCTATGATTAACCAGAGTTAGATATTATCCTTTGATAAGCAATAGAACTTTTTTGATTAATACGTCATACTTTAGATTCATACTTATTCATATTTATTGGTTAAATACTGAATTTTAAATCACTAAGGAAAGACAGAAGAGAGGGATAATGTATCTCCCTTTGACCTGGTCTTCATTCCCTGGGTTTAGCCTTTTGGATAGGATGATGGGGAAATTTTCTCTTTCTTAAGAGCCATCAAGCTCCCACTTCTGTTACTTATGGCAGAGAAGAAGAAATCAGCCAGTGGGAGCCTTCAGTACAACTGGGGAGAACCAGGGAAAGCTGGAACCTGATGAGAAATGGGAAACCCAGTTTGTGAGCTGATGAAAAGAAATGGGGATGTCCCCTGTCCTCTGGTGCAACAGCAAGGAATTTAAACTTAGAGAGCGATGGCCCATGAGTGGAAGGCAAGGCAATGGTTTTCTTTGAGTACTTTTGTTTACTTTTTGTCACTCAGTAGTTCTGTATTTCTTTAGCTGCAATTAGCTTTTCCTAGCAATTCTCACAGTTGGAAAAAAGAAAAAAAGAAAAAAAAAAAGAGAGAAAAAAAAGGGAAAAAAAAAAAAAAAAAAAAAAAAAAAAAAGGGGGGTGGGTGGAGAGGTTTGCTTTTCTTGAGCCACTCTCTGGTTTGCACCATTAACCTGAAATTCAAGCCATCCTAACAGAAAAGGGAGTCAGGCAGATAGGGAGATGGTAGTGATCTTTTGTGTCTTATCCAGCCAGTTTAGAGTTGTTCTTCAAATAACACATGCTGTATTATGTTGTGTTGCTTTCTCTGTCTATTGACAGGAATCCTAAATCAAAATCTCCTTTCTGTGATCACCTTTCCTTTATGTCATCATGTTTTCATGTTTACATCTCCTTTGTAAACACCTTCAAGTTTTCTCAAATAATTTTAATAGAGGTTGTTTTGCTAAAAGAATTAGGTGCATTTGTTTATATTTAAATAATAAATTTTTTTCCCAGTCTCCAGATGTTGACTGGTGATACTGTAAAATCATAGCACGATTAAACCAATATGTCAAGACAGAACTTGGCCAGTTGTAACCTTTTGCTCCTGTGGCATTCCTCAAAAGTGAGAAAGCAGTGAATGAAATCCTGTGGCCTAATGTCCACTGGCACATAACCACCTGCCTGTCTGCTTTTCATTTACATAGGTGAGTGGTCTACTGGGAGAAGTCCTCCTCTTTACTCATTACTGGATAAGGTAGCACAAAGAAAGAGATTATCATTTGAGTGATGCCCAAGGTCTTGGACAGCAAGCTTTGTCTCAGAAAAAAAAAATTAGTTCCAGCACTTAAAATAAATTTTCTGAATGGTCACATATTTTCTGTAAGAGAAAATTATAGTTAGAGTTTTTTATAAGTTGCTTTTCAGTAATTTAATCACACATCAGAGTTTCTGCTGTGCATTTTGGCTAGCTGTGTAGTAAGAGCAATGTGTGCAGTGGGGCTTGGGCAAACGGGGACAAAGGGGATGGAGAAAGCTCAAGGGTATCAGTACATCATTTTTCTACATGAAAATGATGTTGCAGTTGTAGTCGTATTGTTCTTACTGTAAGATATTCTAAATAAAATACTCCACTAGTCAAAACAGAAACCCAATTTGTTATAACTTCACAATATAGCAGTAAATACTTTATTTTTGGTGGTGTGAAAGGAAATCTTTGCTATAGCCAAAGGAACAGCCTACTTCTAGAATAAGAAATAACCTCTAAACCCAAAACAAACGATGCAATACTTTCAATACTTTTTTGTTTGTTGTGTTTTGTTTTGTTTTTTAAACAAACACAAAGACAAAATGTCTTTAATGAGGAAATGTAGGAAAAAAGTCCATTATTTTCACTGGACAACTAATCATTATGCCCTTGCCTTGGTAAACATATATTTCTCTTGGTTTAGCTGCATTACATAATAAAATATTCTGGTTTCAGCAAGTGTGTTTTCTGCTGAGTGTTGTGAAACTTAATAGAGAAGTAATGTCTTATTGATGCTTAGTTTTTGTGACCTTTTCCATCTTGTATTAGTGACATATTGGTCCTCTGTCTCCCATACTATGGAATTCTAATGGGTAGTATAGAACGGGTCAGATAATGAAAGTCCCTGGTACATTAACTTTCAATTTCATGAATGTCTGAATACTGCCTGGAAGATGAATAACAGGCATTTCCTTCCTTTTGCATTTTAACATTTATGACCCGGTTATGATTTTTTTTTTTTTTTTTTTTTTTTTTTTTTTTGTCAAAGATCAAATAATGTAATTCACAGAGGAAAGCAGATAATGCCCAAATACTCCTACATGAGTTAGTCTAATGCCATTTTCTTAAGAGCAAATGCAATTTATTTTTTTTTTTCCCAAAGTTATGCTCCTTGTTTAATAAGGTGATTTCACTCAGATGGTTTAGGAAAGCAGATAGACTTCGTTAGTGGTTTATGTGTAACTGAAAAAAAATTATTATTGCTGTTACAAGCACCGTTAAAGACTTGTAAGGTTGTAACAGTAGGTATGGGGAATAACCATTAATTATAGGATGTATGTAGGTGTACATAGGATACAGTATTACCATACATAGGATACAATATTACATGTCTAATATTCACATTATATTGTATACAAAATATAATGGGAAGCAGATTTGATACTGCCAGTGTTAAAAAACTGTTAATGATATAATAGCAAGGTGGGAACTCAATCAGTCTTCCAGTTCTTCATAACATATTAATGTAGTAGATAGACTTTTTGCAAAGTGTACAAGTGCTGAAGTGACCTTAAACTTTCTAGGCAGAATATTTACATAATGTTTCAGAAAGCATTACCTTGCAGGTCAGAACAGCCTCTTCTGCCAACTTCGAGAGGCCTGTGCAGTGCCAAATTGTAGAGAAATGGGTATCAGAAAATTTCTGAGAACTTAGGTGATGATGATAATGTGTAATGTTAAATAACATCAGTGTAGCCTCTTCGGAACCATCCTTTGGAAAACACTGCCAAATATTTTGAGGCAAGAATGGGAGAAAACCCATATTCTATAGAGAAGCTCAGCTGCATTTATTCTCCTTCCATTCTACAGTGTTTAGAAGCAGCAAAGTTATTAGTGTCAGTACTTGTTTCATCCATTGACAATGATGGATATAGTCAAATAGGGTGGTTAACGAGATGAGAATATAGCCAGTTTGCTGTGTCTAAATAGGAATTGGACTAGATTTCCTCATTAAAATGAGGTCTATGGTTTCTGTTCCAGATTTTAAACTGATCTGAGTTTGGCACTAGTGGGAAAAGGATGTCTCTCCCATATTGGGAAGGAAAAATACCCACTGACCTCTTAGATGTAAGTGAAATTTTCTAGAGAGAGGTATGAAACGTTATGTCGAAAGTAGAGTGTGTTACATGAGAATGTTTTATTGTGTTGCAAAAGCTGAGTCAGTTCACAATACATCTTGGAGACAAATTATATGACAATGATTTTTCAGTTCCCAGTATCAACTTTATTTACGAACCCAAAAGAAGAATTTAAAACATTCTGGAGCTGGATTGAACCTGCTGTCTAGGACTACATTCTTTTTCTGAAATAATTTTCTTGTTGAGTATTTCAGAGACGAAGAGCATGTGACACAATATGAATATAGCAGAATTTCCAGTTGTAACGTTCCTGCAGTTTTGTAGGCACTTTGTCTTTAAAACAGTTATATTCTTACTTTACATCTAAATTTGTTCGGTGTTTTTTTTTTAAGAAAAAATAAAGTAATCACTCCTTTGAAACAGCACATGTTAATATTTTCTTTCTCCAAAGGTGTAATTTCAAGGCCAATTGCAATTTAGTAATAAAGTATAAATACTGAACACATTACATATTTTATTAAAAAAAAAAAAAAAGCATGTTTTCTTGGGCAGGCTATAAGCAAGAAGACTAAAATTTTAGCTACAAAGCAAAAATTGCAAAGTAACTTCTGTGTTCTACCTTTTGATCTGAAAACTAAGAGAAGCCTTTTTAAAATTAGCAAGTATTTTTGAAGGAGGGATTCCTCAGCATGGGTCATGCTCATTGTCATTAGCAGTCCCATCTACTGAAAGAGCAAGGACTTCTTTGTGAACAGCAGCTGATTATGCAGATGCTGCCTCTTACAGAGATTCTGTCATGAAGTTAAACATGAGCATATATATGCACATGGGGCATTTTTTGCCTGGATTCAGAAGACTGCTTCACCTTCAGTAAAAAACATAGTTGTAAAGACTGTGCCTGAAGCCTTCTTTAGGATTCAAGAGATACTACCTGACAGGCATAAAATCCTGTTCAGGTGCTTGGCATGTGTAAAACTAGGTTGCCTGGTACACTAGCCTATTATAAATAGCCAGCTAACTGCTTTTCAGTTCTGGTCTGGTGCCAGCATTCAATGGATAAGTTGGTGTTTGGAGGTTTGATACATGTGCAAGTGTACAAAATAAGTCATCTCTCAAGTTGGATTCCTTACATTCAAATCTAGTTGGGCCTTGGAAGATCATAGCTGGGGTTATGGGGTTTCTCCCATCCCGTTCTGGACAGACCTTTGGCTGTCATGGTAGTTGATGACATTGCCAAAGCTGGCGTAATGGTATTTGGCCAGAGGTAAATTCTACAAAGTACAGATGTCATCTACTTCCCTAGTTAAAACCATATTTAGCATGAAGTAGAGCAAAACCATGATAGGAGAGAGAGAAAGCAAATCAGGATGCCATCTGGAATGAACTTCATTTACTTGCATTTTAATATGAACTGGATTGCATCAAATGGTTTTGGTCTATTGTTAAAATTTCATTATTTTAATGCAAAGACAAAGAGGGATTGAAAGTCATAATTTGAAAGTGCAGTCATAAAACATTATACATATTTTTCCCAGATTCAAGAATTAATCAATAGAATGAAAAAAGAGATAATCTGCAGTTTAATTTTATTACTTTTAAAGCATTTGTAATACAGCCAAAGAAGATGTGCTCTTTGTAGCATAGATGAAACAAATGAATGAAACAAATCTGGTAAAATTAATTTAATATGCAGTTTGACAATCTATTTTAAGTCAAGGCATGTGACTCTGCATTACATGGCACATTTATGATTCAAATTCAGACAAATCTTATAGGTCCCATTTTCAGTTTAGAGGCTCTTGTCTGCCTGGTCATTGCATGAATGAAATAAGAAGTTTACTTTGTTTTTTTCTGCACTCAGATTTGGATGATTTTTAAAATGACAGGGATTTTATTACTCTCCATTGCTTTGTTGGGGCACTGACCATCACAGCTTTGTTGCAGTAATACAGTCAACTCTCTCTTCATGGGATAAACATTGTTTAAAAGCCTCTTGAAAATCAAAAAGAACAAGGGGATATTCCTGCATCGGTGCATTTACACACATCCTTCATATAAGGCCTTTGTGCTTGAGAAAGGGGAGCTTGTTAGTACCTTTTGGAAATAAATCCATTGAAATAAGAAAACACCCCAGTTCAGGGCCGCATCAGTGTCTCTTGGATTGAGAAGTGTCTCCAGAAAGCCTCTGGTTCTGGTCCTAGTAAGCAAAATGTCTACAACAGTAGTGTAGGTACTAGTTAAAATTTCAATTGTAAGCAATTCAATTCTCTATTAGATCTTATTAAAAATGCATTCTGTTGAGGTGGTCCTGCTGCAGCCTTGTGAAGAAGCTCTGCTTTGAATGGCAGTAATGTGTGTTCCTGACCTAAGGCAGAGCCTGTAGTAATGTCCGCTTGAATACAGCTGGGGGTTCGTAGAAAAGGGTAAGAACATCTCTTTAAGACAAGACGATTCTTACTAGAAAAAGGAGATGTGGTGCTTGCAGACACAAAATGTAACTAATTCTCAGGGTGAAAGCAAGCTCAGGGGATGTGCTTTAGCAGGGAAAAAAACTGATTTCAGTTTCCAGAGATTACAGCTACTCCTTGATGTGTTATTTGTAATAAAATCATGAAGTTTCATTTGAGAAATAATTAGAACAGTTATGTCCCTTGCTTATACTTACTAGTCATTTCCTTTTATTTCCCAAACTAAATATATTTGCCAACATGACCAATTTGCTTTTATGTCTCCTGTTCTTGCCTAGTATTTGTGCGCTCAAGTGTTGGTTCCTAAATTATTTGTGTGTCCAGTTAGCTTCTATCATTCTTCTCTGGCAGAATTTACCTTGACATAAACATGTGCACACATCCTAATACACCAAGAAGACCCATTAAATTAATTGCTGTGCTCTTATCCTTCCATCCTATGTATCCCCATTTAAGCTTTCTGAAGTTATACTGCCCAATGCTAAGAACCTCTCCTCTCATGAATATAAAATGCTGATCTTTGAACATACTCCTCCTACCCAATTCAATCACAGCAGAACACATTAAAGGTGGAGATGACATTTAACTTCCATTTGCCATAACTAGGAAAAGTACAACCAGGACCCCCTATGACAGTTATCATATTTCTCTCATTCTGTTGGAAAGTTCCCTTTAACCCATATTCACATCTCACACTAATTGAGAAGGAGGTAATACATTACTTAATGGATTCTTCAAAGTCTGATGATGCAGTGACATACAAAGGTTTTCTCTGAACGGTCATTAGCCAGTTGTTTAGTCTTTGCCAGAGCCTAAAATTTTGTATTTCTTTCTAGGCTTTTTTGGAAGACTTAAGTGAAAGATGTGATGGTCGTATCCTAGAGATACGGTGCCAGAAAATTAATAGTAAATGCATAATCAATATTTCCAGCATTTATTGATTTATGTCAGTAATTACTTGTGAACCCATAATGCTGACTGTTGTCAAAATAGCTTGCTCTTTATAGTGTCAAATACTAGCTGTGCCAAGGGATTTCTTATTTATCTCAATAAATTAAGTATAATAGTGATAACTCTAACCGTCTGTTTATATTATATGGCACCTTTGACATCAGCCAGAGAGTAATTCATTCAGAAGGTTTCTAGGAATTAATTAGTAAAGAAAATAGTAATTCCAGTCAGGATCAGACAGCAAACCCCTTGGGTTGAGTCAGCTTGAGCAGTGCTGATGTAGAAAAAAGCTGAAAGATCACAAGTCAGCTGTCCTGAAAAATCACACAGATTCTGTTCTGAGACTTCTATTTGACTATTTATTTATATATTAAAACTAAGAAGCGACCTAGTCCAAGTTGTATCACTAGGAAACTCTCAATTACGCAGTAAATTACACTTTATGGAAAATGAAATATAGCACTGAATTTCTCAGGGATAGTAGTTAATACCTGATTCTGAAAAAAAAAGGCCTGCAAATTTACAGATTAATTGGAACTTTGTTCCTGAAGGTTTTTATTGATCACTTCTTAAAACAGAATCTCTAGCTGGCCAACTACATAATGCTTTTTTAAGGTGTAAGGTTTTCCCAGTTTTGTCAAAATTCACAGGGAGCTGCAGAGGATTGGAGTTATATATTTTTAGTATCATAGATACTCAACTCCTTAGAAAAACAAACCCACAGAAGCTGTGGCTGTGTGTATACGTAATTGGGCAGCAATACTGCGGAACAGGAAGTTGTTACAATCACAATTTAGTTCAGTACCTTTTAGAATATTTACAAAGTTGCCTCAGCTTTATACCTGACTTAGTTGTAATGATGTTAATTATCACAGCTGTAATTCATGTCTTGAACCACTTGACTGAGTGCTCACCTGCTGCCTCAGTGTGCTCCTGTTTTTAGTTTGGTTTTCTGGGGGTTTTTTGGTGTTTTTTTGTTTTTTCTTTTTTGTGGTAAGCACCTTCCTTTCCTGGCTCCTTATTTTTGTCTTCAAACCACAAAGATTTTAAGGGAAAAAGTAATCATAAAACTTCCTCTTTTTTTTTTTTTTTTTTTTTTTTTTTTTTTTTTTTTTTTTTTTCAAAGGCCATAAGATAGTGCTATCAGTCCTGCATTACACTAGAGCTTAAAACGCTTAATGGAAGTTGTTAAACGCTGGGGTGTTTTTTTGTACCATGATTTAATATTCACAAAAGGTTGTTGTAGATCCACAAGGCTTTAAGATTAATTGTTCAAATTAGCAGTGTAGTTTGTGCAGTTGAAACCAAGCATAAGTGTATGAAGTGACCAAAGATACAAAAAAATATTTTTATAGCAGAAATCCTCTGAATGAAAAATACTTGTGCTTATTATTAAGGAGTACTTATGTATTCCTCCACTTTTCTGAGTTAACAAATGCTAAAAAAGGTTTGGATGTTTATTACTTATGTTCAATATTCCATTACATCTTAATGGCCAATAACTTGGGTAACTAAAACAGTATGATACACACTAAATCTATTAAATAAAAAGCAATGGTGCATTAGAACAACAGAAGACTTCCAGACATTCCTCTGCTTTCTATTACATCTTCTCTTTAATGATTTAATTTAAGAAAAAAAAATTCTGAAATTAGAGTCTAAAATATCTTAAACTACATAGATTATGAGTTGTCCACATTAGTGGAAATCCAAAGACATACAGAAATTACAAATTCTTGTTATAAGTAGGATGACTGAAGAAAAAACATAAGAGCAAATTTGAAGAAAAAAATTAAAGAGATGGATAAAAAAATATGTGCTGGATGGGTTATAGGACTGTTAGATACATTGAAGTGAAATTACACCCTTTTTGTAAATCTGTTACTTATGAACAACTGAAGTTTGTTGTTTTTTTTTTTAAATAAATAGTTTTACAGATTAAATTGCGATTCATTGCATACAATAGAAGCTTGAGCACAGGAGGTTCCACATAAATATAAGGAAAATATTTTTCACTGTGAGGCTTACCCTGCTCTGGCAGGGGGGTTGGACTAGATGATCTTTTTAGGTCCCTTCCAACCCCTAACTTTTTGTGATTTCTGTGGTATCTGTATAAACAATAGGAGTAGCAATCTTTGGAACCTTTAAGGAGATCATGAAGAAAGTGAAAGTTTAGGAATGAGAAAGCAACAAAACAATTTTCTACTGCTCCCATGCTATGCCTGCCACCTTGACTGCAGCAGCAAACATTCCTCCTTCGTGGTGCCAAGGTCTTGTTGTTTGGGAGCCTCAGATTCTGTTTGGGGAGCCTCTGAAGGCAAGAGCTGCAGAAATGGGTCCTCCATTCTGAAGTTACTCTATTTGTTCCCTATGGGGCACATCTGAAGCCATTCTCTACTGATGCCCAGCTTCCTTGCTGATCTTAAGGAAGAGGTAACTAAAAATCAAGTCTAGTAGAACAGTAACTTATAGGCTATGGGACACCACAGTGAAGTATTGTATAGTCTAACTACATCAGGAACACTGAAGAATAACAGCTGCTGTCAGCAGGGCTACATCTCTCTTGGTTTTGCTTTTTATGCTTAAGGAAATAAACTGTAAGAATTTTATAACGTTATCACTAATAAAAATTATTTAGTTAACTAATCTGAAATAGACAGATACATCAGGAATTAAATTGTCCTATAAAATTTATCATTGTAATGCGGTTATTATTCAGTTCTTATGAAGTTAAGACACAATACTTCTTTGGTTACATGATTGTGAGCACATAATTTCGCATTCTGAGATGAGAAAAGAGAATGACAGGATATACTTTTCCTTGAAGTCTCTTAGCTTCTGATTTAAATGCAATAGTATGTTTACCTTACTAATGTCTACGATACTTTAGAACCTTGGATTTTGGTTGATGTTCATTTGCAGTAGTGAGTATGATCAGAAAGAATCATACAAAAATTCATTATATTCATCATAAAAAAAAAACCAACCCCAAAAAGTAAACACCAGCAGCCCCCCAAAAATAAAACACCTCGAATAGATCCAGAAAGGTTCAAGCTATGAAAACCCCCTCTTTTTCCATGGTGTTTCATTTTGTGACAGACAGTTTTTAACAACCTTTCCCTCATGGCTGGAAGCATTTCTGTGAAGGCTGCAGCTAGATGAATATTGCAGCCACAGCAGATTCTGCTGCCATGGCTGTTACATAACTAAAGCATCTTTTTTTGATGAAGAACTTAATACTTTGAGCTCTCAGACTGATGCATGAAGTCTTACTTGCCTATGGAAAGACTGAGATAGCACCTCTCCAGAAGAGTTTGAATTCCTATCTGGTCCAGAAAAAGAAGGAAGAAATTTAATACACACCTGTCTGCCTGTACACCAGTGTTCCCATTCAGATTGGAGATGAGGGGTTGCTAGGGATATGTTTATATCTTGAAGGGATATGGTGTCCATTATAGTCAGATTTTTCCCTGCCTGGTGACCATCTAATATAATTCTGTGTTTCTAAAGACCATGGACTATACACAGCAATGATGTTTTTCTTGATCTTGAGGAAAGCCCCAGTGACAGCTGTTCCTTTGTATTTTCTTCTCTTTTCAGAAGTTAGCACCTCCAGTTAGACCAATAATTTGGAAGTGTTTCTTACAATGTCACTTATTTCTGGGTGTTGAATATCTGAAATATATATATATACCTTCAAGGTTTTATACCTTTGTTTTACCACCTAGGGTATGGCAAGTCCAGGAGCAATGTCTTTCATAAGCATAAAAATGTTTTACGTCCTGTGAAGTCTTCCGGGTTAAGACATCAAAAACCAAAAAATACAAAATAAGAAGGCTCTGTTGGCATACCCAGAGTGGGCTATGGAAGGATTAAGTCTTGTAGGAAAGGAAAGTTGATACTGAGTCCAAATACCAACAGCTATAATTGTGTGATGAGCATACAGTGAAGTATGTAGATAGCTGAACAGCTCATAAAAAGAAGCTGCTTTTACTAGGACTGAAGGACAGGCCAATCTTACCTCTGCCAAAGCAGTGAAGATGTCTCGCTATGCCTTCTGCTCTGTCAAAGGAGTCCTAGCAAATGAATGCAATGCAGCATGCACTTAGTATTTTGCTGAACTGAAACTGCAAAGTAGTAGCTGGAATTGCTGTTGACTTTATCAAAGGTGTGAGCTAACATGACAGTTTGACCTTTGTCTTCTTATGACAAACACTTGGGAATATGCACTAGAAGTTAGTTTGACATTATTTGGTGCTATTGCTGCTGCCTTTTGACTTTTTTGAGGGAAATTGCCCTTTTCTTGCATTCTCAACTGTAGTTGTAAAGGAGACAACAATGGACAAATTTCTGCCCTGAAAAAATAAGCTAGAAGATCTGCTGGCAATTAAAAAAAAAAAAAAAGGTGTCGTAGGGTATAACCAATGTTTTAGCTTAGCTTTATAAATATTCATTGTCTCACATTTTTACTAATTGACCTAAAGCAGGAGAAAATGTTAATTTTTAATCAATTTTACAAAGTAGGGGTTCATTTAAGTCCCAGCATATGTTTTTTATGTTGTTAATATTAGTTGTTTCATGCTAATTAGTTTGGAATTTTTTTTTTTTAAACAAGAGTAGCACTGGAGATGCAAGCTATGGAACTAGCATTGAGCAGAAATTTTCCTGGCAGAGGTCAAGTAAAAGTGATGCAGGATTTAGTTACTTTCTGTGTAAGTTTCCTGTATGAAATTAGCTGATAAGGAGATTAACTCTTTTTCCTAATATATGTTAACCAACTGTATGTGTAATGCTCAGGAATTTCTTCTGGTTAGTGATTTTACCATTTTAGGGCACCATGATTATAAATTGCTGGATTTTTTTGAAGGTTAAGTATTTTAAAGCACACAGATTTATTCATGCAGACTATCAATTACTTTGATATCCTTTGAATTAGCATTAAAGTTAAGGGTCTTTGAACTGAAAGGATTTCATTAATTGCAGGCACAAGATATGGAGTCCATAATTCCTTTGCATGTAACTGTCATGAATCTTGAAACGTGGCAGGGAGAGCCATTAGCAGAGCACCATTCACATTGGCTCATCAGAAAGGGAGTTTGATGTGATTGCCTCAAGCAGAGTACAGAAGGTCAACACGGGCCAATACCCTCAGCTAACAGCAATGTAGAAAGTTCAGAGCTGCATGACAACTAGCTCCAGTAATCCTGACTCCTCTGTCTAGATGAGTTGTTTCTCTGGGAGAAACCTATTGTCAACTGCTCAAGGCTCTGCCGTTTACATTCTTAAAGGGATTTTATTTTTTATTAGGTGACATTTCTATAATATTCTACATGACTTAACATTATTTTTAGGGGTAGTAGTGAGGTTCAATTAGAGATTAAGGATCAAGATGATGACCTTCTCCCTTTTTTTACATGTTCACTTCTGATTTTTTCTCTGTGTTTAATGTTCTTCCACTATAGCTCTTGTGTACTTTCACATACTATTAAATGCAAGAAGAAAATCTTGAACCTTTGCAGACTGCAAAGATATGTGACAGGTCAGGAAGCGACTTTTCTCCACATCATTTAGCAGAGCTTGGGCACCAAATAGATGGATGTGTGAGAGAGTGAGAGCACCAATCATTGATTCTAAGCTCTTTTGTACTTTAGCTTATTCTGCTGGTGCAGGACCAGGAGAGGAGGTGCACCTAGATGACTGGAGGCATTTGCCCTTTTACCCCCTGTACCACAAACATGGATGGGCACAATTCAGTGGCTTCTTTACAGTTCAGTAGGGAAGATGCAATAGCCCCATTTTGTGGGACCCAGAGAGGATTGTACCATCATAAGGGAAAGAGAGTTGGAAGGTTTATATATAACTGTGCCTGTGTATGCATATATATATATGTATAAAGAGTAGACAAATCTGATAGGACCAATGAGTGATTTAATTTGTTCTGATTTTCTAATTATCCCACAAATCCACTGAGCAATCTTTTTTACAGATGTAGATTAAATCTAAACATGAATCCAGAGCAAACTGCATATCCCTTTTTTCTGCACAAGGGAAAAAAATGCTAAATAATTTTAAAATCTGCTCTGAAGTTTTTAAAATGTTCGCTTTATTATGTGTAATAGTTAATTTTAAATGGTTTGTGTTTTAAATCATAGATTTTGAGCATACATTACTTCAAAATGATCATCAGCACTGCTGCATTCCAAAACGAACTGTGGTAAAAATAAAAATATTTCAGTAACAAAATTTAAATGTACTTAATGTTGCATTTCACAAATCTCAGATAATTTAAAACACCATTCCTTTATTTTTCCAGGTGTTTTATTCACTTATATTTAAAAATGTAATAATTACATGGATTATAAACTATAAATGTAAATATATTTAATAAAATCTATTTAAATATTAAAACATTGAATGCACTATATACACATTTTCACTTAGGGTAAACTGATTCAAGAAATTTAAGTCGAATTCACATAAGATTTGCAACATTCAGACCAGCTCACCTCCTAATACTGAGGTCTGCTTTGTTCTGGACTTATGTAATTTGGCCTAAAATGGGATTAGGAGAAAGCCACTTCGTGTTACTCAAAGTTTATACGAAACCATACCCAGCTGAAGTGATGGTATAGATGGAAATATTTCAATATAGCAACTATAATAGGGTACATAAGGAATGTTCACCTGTTTGATGTTTGGGTTTTTTTTAGCCTTTGGAGGGCAAAAATCAGTCAGGACTTTCTTTAAAATACATACTGCAAAACAAAAACGAGAGAGACACACACAGACATGCAGAGAAACAGAATTTAAAAATATTCTGGGACAGAATGTTTATTAGTATTTCTCTAGCACATACTCTCAATCAAGGTGTAATATATTGACTTATCCTAGGGTGGCCCTCCACCTTTCCCTTGTGTTTCATCAAGTACCCTCATTAGGACTTGGAGAACTCATGGCATTCCTGGGAAGAGTCTTATTGGTGAAGAAAGAAATTAGCATGAAAGCACTCAGCATAGTTAGAAATTGCACTGTCTGACATTAATTTAAAGTTAAGATCCCAGCAAAATTGATTGTTTTCAGATGCTTCAACATTTTCAAAGCCAGAAAATCATCTCAGTCTATCAAAGGGTGCCTTAAGATTAGGTGAGCTCTTTGTAAGAAGAGTCCTTGAGGATTCCCTGCCATTTTTGATCCAAATGTGTAGCTTTCATATTGATTTGAAATGAAATTTTCATGAGAAGAAATCTCCTTGTAGCATCTTTCTCTTTTATACCTCTGGGTAAAGCTGAGCTCCCCAGATCTCAATTAAATCAGCATTGACCTTGTAACTCCCAGTAGAAAACAGAAGAATTCGTCTTGTCACTTTTTTTCCCCTGCTGTTTTCAAAAGGTTGTTGTGCCCTCCAGAACTGTAGGTGCAAACTTTCAAAAATATATCCAAAACACACCATGGAACTATTCCAAACACAATCTCTATAATAAAGATAAACAATTATACAACTCGGTGCGCTCCATCTGGAAGTAGTTAGAATGATACAGAAGTCCATCTATATTTTTTCTTTAGTGCCCATTTGCAGCATTTGTCAACCTCAAGTCTTCCTAGATTTCTGTCTAGGAAGGTGCCCAAATGAACTTGGTAGTGGGGATTATTGGGAGGGGGTAGAAGCAGTATAGGTAGAGCAAGTTATATCATAAGTGGGTTTAAGCTGCCAGCTGAGGCAGCAGGTGTGTATTTTATCACTGGGCTCAGACAAACTGAAAGGCACACAGCCACTGGGTCTTATAACATCTAGCTGGTATAGAGGACTATAGAGGACTATATAGGAGATGTATAAAGACTGGGACCCTGAGAAAATTGAACCGTGCAAAAATGATTTTTTTTTTTTTCTTCAACTCTGCGAAAGGGCTTGCGTGTATGTAGCTTACACAAAATCCAGTGAAGCAGATGCTTTCTGAATTCTAAAGATGAAGGGGTATTATTATAGAAGTGTAGACATTCCCAAATTGGGAATGGAAAATACAAAGACAGTTAAAATTGATTTGAAGGGTCTATATTTTACATGTTCTTATCTGCATTTTATTGAGCATTAACTCAAGCTGTGGTTGCTGTGTATTTTGATTTGTGATTATTTTGACTTTTAAAAATGGACCTCTCCAGCAGGTTTAACAAGAATACTGTACAGGTTTGCTATTTTCCTTCTCTCCCATTTTTCATACAGGAATTTTGAAATTTCTTGATTGTGTATTGGAATTTAGGCCATGCTCTATTTGAAGAGTACAACAAACCAAACACTAAAAAGTGTTCTGTTAGGTTTGCTAACATTTATGTATTTTAACTATTGCATGTTTTTCAGAGGCATCTTTTCTGTTACCTAAAGGGCTTTTTCCTCCTAAGAAGCAGTTTTGTAATGTTAGATATTTCAGAGGCTTGTTAAAGCCCTGGTCAGGGAGGATTTTTTGTTTGTTTTGGTTTTGATTGTTTTGTTTTGTTTTGTTTTTTTGTTTTTTTGTTTTTTTGTCGCTGTTCTTTAAACTTGGATGAGTACTAAAATGTTTGGTAGGGATTTGGGGAATTTGGTATCCTTCCCTTCTATTGGTTCTTCAGTAAAACAGGTTTCTTGTCCTGTCCTCAAAAATACAGAAGTCAGCTCCAAATCCACTGGATATTTTTCATCTTTTTTGCAGGAAGTTGCTGTATATAAGACTTTATATAAGACTATAAGGGGTTTTTGCTCAATGTTTTCTGCTGTAATTACGTGTATTATAGTGGAGCTTGCAGGATAAAAGATGAAGACCTAATAAATTCTTTTGTCTTTCTTTCCTATGTACCCTAAGCACTTATTTGTCTCCAGTCAGACTGTAATATGTATGTTGATTGTAATTTCTTCTGCAGATCCTAAAGGAAGATGAGTTGACATTTGTTTTTCATTTTATTAAAAATTTTGAGAAGAATGGAAATAACACAACCAACCAACCAAACAAAAAAAAACCCACCAAAACCAGAAGTAAGGTGTAATTTGGCTTAGAGTCTGAAAATCTGTGACTCAGTTGTCCAGTCATAGCCTACTCTACTGTGCTTAACAAAAATTGGTCATATATTTGGGGGAAGAGATATAAAAGTGGTAGGCATTTTTGCCAGTTTGGATCATTTTGTTCAGGCATCATGAGACAGTAGAAAAAGATGTACCATGCAGGATATATATAACAATGTATAAACCAATTATTATCTTAACTAGCACCCAGAAGACAGGCAGGTTATAATGAGCCATTAGGCTTAGCATCAGTCCGTAAGCATTAGCATTAGCTACTGGGCTGAGCATGTGGCACCTCCGGAGAGCATGAGCCCAGCAGGGAAGGGTCAGCCTGTGCAGCCCCAGGCACTGACTCCGCAGCGATGCTGAGCTGCCGTCTGCCACCAGCTCTGTCACCACTTCTGTCACTGGCAGCTCTGACCCGTGACCCCACGTTTCCTAACTCAGTTGACCAGCATCCATGGCTTTTCCTTTTAGGAAATTTCAATTTTCGGTGTTGGTTAGCCTTTTCCTTTTCAAGGAAAAGGTGACTTACCTTTTCCTCTTGAATCCTTGAGCTACTAGCAAGCCCCCTCTCAACGACTGCACCACATTTGTAGTTTTTCTTTTCTCATCTTTCTGCCTTTCCATGTGTCCTGGTTTGGGCCAAGATAAAGGTGATTTTCTGGTTTGTACTTTTGCTTTCAGCTAAGTTTCTTGTAAGTAGCTGCACTTGCTGAAATTAACAGCAAGTTTCTCAGACAGTGTCTGCTTCTAGGACTGATAACACTGGATGTTTATAGTTACTGCCAGAGACTGGTATGCAAAGCCAAGGACACTGCTCAGATCTGAGGAACATTTTACCCTCCAGAAGGAGTAAAGAGGTCCCACCTGAACCCCTCCTTTGGGGAGGCCCGACACAAGATAGATGCCAGAACTGACCAAACAGAGTATTCCATCCCATACACGTCATACTCAGTATAAATTTGAGGGATCACGAGGGTCAAACAACTTTTTTCTGCTTCCTTTCCTGCCTTTTTCCAGCTCTTTTTCCTAAGCTACTAATTTTCTCAGAAACCAGTTACCAAGTTGGGCTGGATCAGAGGTGAGCATCTAGACCTGAAAACAGAGACAGCCAGGGCCCTAGGATACAGAAAGGGAGCTTATAAAACATTTCATAAAAATATCTCTGTTTTTACTATAGCCTGTTATTTGCACTGTTAATAGTTAGCTGTATCAATTTTTGGAAACTGAACAATTGTGAAGATTTTTGTGGAAACAACGTTGCTTCCTGCTTCTTCCATATTGACCCAATACTTCATCTTTCTACAATGACCTGTATTTCTATATTGACCTATTTCTTCTTTCTCTACCTTTTTGAACCAGTGATACAGTTTTCTTTTCACAACCACATTCAGGTGTATAGCATATGCTGTGGGTTTATAACACAAATTTTGTAATAAGAAAATGTATGTTTTGCATGCATTACAGGGTAAGTCACACTTTCATTAAAGCATCACAGCATAGCAGCATAACTATATTATCTTTCTGTGTTTGTGGAAGCAGTCCTTATAAACTGGTTTTATGTAAATGATGAAAAAAAACATTCATCCAGCTAATTATTTTTTCCAGTATATTTACATTTGGTCCGAATTTCTTTTGTGAATGGAGATTGAAAGTCTATGTTTTGAATATCAAGGAAAAATACTTTCTGTTTCAGTGAATTTTGTATACTTATTCAAATTGCTACTTGAGTTATATAAATTCAGTTTGAGGTCATTATATGGATAATTTGTAAAGTAGTTTGTTGGGTTATGAGACATTAATCCTCCAATAGGTCTTTAATTATGAGAGATGAACTAAATAATTCATAGCAAGTCTTGGCCTGAAAACATTTATACTACTCGATTATACCATTTTACATGCAATGACAAATTGTTTTGGTGTAATCTGGAAATAGCAGGACTTAATTAATTACTTCCAAGGTTTTAGACATCTGTGATAGGTTCTTTAAATGCATTAAATTGGAAATTCATACAGAAACTAAAAATAGAGTTGAAGTCCTTGGGGTTAAAAAGCTGAGGTTAAAAGAGAGCACTCTGCATACAGAAGAGAGAAGAAGCAGCTGAAAGAAGAAAGGAATGGTAGCTAACAAGTGTGTCCAATTCTCCAAATATTATTTTTGCAAAACTGAGCTGGAAACCATTAAATACTGAAAATTACATTTTACATTTGAATAAAATAAATGTGCTGATTACTTGAGCACCTTTTACACATCTGGCCCATTATGTGGAAGAGGTGGCTGAGAAAAGAGCCCTGAATAGTTTGAAGAGCCTACAAACAAATGGAAAAAAGGGAAGATGGCTTTTTATTTTAAAATCACATCGCTGATGAAATCAACTAAATGAGAATAATTTGCTAGACTGGAAAGTGTCTTTAAAAAACTAACAAAAAACAAAAATAACAGAAAACAAAAACAAAAAAACACCAAACCTCAAACGAACAAGGGAAATAATCTGGATATTATATTAACCCGAGGCTTAGTACATGTTATTAAGTGATATCTTCAAAATATGAAGTGGTGAATCACACTGCTGTTGAACTGGCAACTAGTGGGAAAAGCAAATAGCGTAGGATTATACTCATATGATCATATAAATCCAAGGAAAAAAATATGTTTTCATAAGGATGTTTACCAATATATGCTGCGGAGGAGGATATTTTTAACAAATTAGATGCCTCCTTTAACAGCTGAGTTAGGAACCCTCAAAGATTTCAATTCATAACCCCAAATCTGGAATTAACCCCTGAAAATAGTCCTTTGGATTATGGACAAATACCTAATATTTTCTTTTACACAATCAAGTTGCTGACTTTACATGTAACCTTGTAATTGGAGCACTCATCCAGTGCTCTCCAGCTCTGACTTCACTTTCCTCTGTGGCCTGAGAAAACTCAAATCCTCATTTCTACCTTGCAGGAAGACCTTTGCATTTGGGAGAAGGAGCTGTACTGTTGTGCTGAATGCATCTGTGAGATACCAGAAAATGAGCAATTAAAAGAGAGAATGACAAAAAAAAAAAAAAAAAAAAAAAAAAAAAAAAAAAAAAAAAGTTATTTGCAGAATACGTGATAGGAAATGGCATTGTGAACACTATACAGACTGAAAAGGGTGTTTTATTTTTGATTGTTTTCTGACTTTTTATTCTAAATAACTGCTTTGTACCTACCAGGAAACCTATCTTCCACTTAAACTGCATGTTATGTGCCTCAGCATTTCTGCTGTTTTATACCTTTGTCACTTGCTTTTCAGGTTATGTGTGTGTTTGTGAAAGTATTAAACTGAAAACCTCCTCTGACCAAAGCACTAGTATGAGGGACAGTAGCACTGAGGACAGCAATCAACAGGTGTGAAAACAACAGGAGTTGGCTGAATGGAAATAGGAGGGGAAATAGCAGTAGTCACTCAGTAAACACTGTTGCTAGAGTGCACTTACCTGGCTTCATTCATAATAGATTTCCCTACTAATTCTTTACAGTGATTCAAGGAAGTCTCAGAATATTAAGCCAGCCGTCCCAGCTTTGGGATGATTGTAGACATCTGTAGAAGACTTCAAAGAGTTCTGTGTTTAATGAAGAAAATGTCTGACATCCTTCTCAGAAGCAAAACATCCCCATGTATTATAAAGCAGTGCTGATAATAGAGATGCAAAAGGAAGAAGGAATGTATAGGGTCTCAATAAAACAACATAGTCGTACAAAGAGAGGTAAATAGATGAAGAATAGACTTACTGATGTGTTTGTCCAATGCAGATATGGGGGCTAGGTTCAGGCTGAATTTTATGGGTTACATGTGAGAAAAAAAAAAAAAAATCATATTTCACAGCAATTACTTTATTTCATAATAATCTAAAATCAGATGAAATTTTCTTGTTCCATTTTTCAGTCAGTTTTTAGCAAGTCAGGGCACTTAGCAGGAGCTGCAGCCAACTCTTTCAATTCATTTATCAAAGCATTTGCAGCACCCATTATAAAACAACAATAGATGTTAACAAAAGGAAGTTAATCTGTATTCTATAAATAAAAAGCTAGAGAACATCAAAGTTACTTGCAACATCTAGTGTTTCTTTTAAGTTTCATTCTATTTCCCCTCTGCATCCATGTGATGAAAATTTATTTAAGGAGCCCAGCTAAAATATTCATCATCGTAGAAAAAAATAAAACAGGCTACAGAAAGAGAAGTAAGAAAAGTGCAGCTGAGTGAGAAAGATGTCAGAAAACAGCCTAGCTGTCAGTGGCTGTCATATGCCTCTGAGGCAAAGCCCTGAGGACAGGCTTTAGCTGGCTGCTGCCCTCCTCAGTGTGAGAGGTCAATGCTCTGAGCAGCTCCAGCAGCACCACTGGAAGGAATCACAGGAGCTCACACTCTCCCTCCAGCACCCACAGCCCCAGTGCCTGCCTGAAGCTGAGAGTGGGTTTAGAATTTTCTGATGGTGCCAGCGTGGTGCCTCCCAGTGTACCCAAACAAAGCATGAGATGTTGGCCATTCAGGGGCTGCTCTGCTTTCTGTGTGAAGCTTTGCAACCCTTCTGCAGCCCACTCTGCTGTTTTGAGTTTGTTCTGAAGGAACTGATTGTTAAAACTGATGGTTGCTCCTGAGCCTCTGGCAGCAGGAAGAAGCACCAGTGGGTATGGTGTTAAACCACTCGTGCAAAGATGGTACTGAAATATTCTCTGCCTTCTCCCCTGTGTGGAGGCAGTGCAAGCAAGCTCTGTGAATGGCCCTGCACACCCAGCTTTCCCTCAGCCACCCCAGGGGGATGTTCAAGCAGAGACACACGTCTTTGTCCTGCTATGTGTCACCCATCTCTGTCATCAGCAGGAATGGCTGGTGCTGTAGTCCATCTCTGCCTCCAGCATGCCAAGGAGATGAGCTGGAGTGAAGCCCCCATACTTTTGGGGTGGGAAGAGTCCACAGCTGTGTCCTTGTGAGAGCTGGTTAGGTAGAAAAGATTGAAAATGTTCTTGTGGGCTGCATGGGTGGGCATCGTGGTAACTGGCCTGGCCTGCAGCTGGAGGGAGGGTGACTGGGCCTGGCACATGGCCCTGCTTAGGGTGGCCAGTAGAAGCCTGCTGTCCAGGCAAACCATGCTGCCTGCAATACCCAAGAAGTATGGCACCAAAAAGTTGAGGGGACATGCCCTGGGCAGTGTCATGCTCCTCCTGTGGCACATCCACCATGCAGGGTGTTGATCTAAGGTGCATATTTTGCTCCTGTGCTGAAGCTTTCTTGGTTTTTAGGCAAATATATGGCTCAAAGTTTGTCACACTGTAGATATGTGTACAAACAGCTCCTTGATGAAGTGGTTTGTTGAAGGTACTTTGCTGAAGGTGGTGTTAGCAGAGAAGGTACATAAGGGAGAGCAGGCAGCTTGAGAGGCAGCAAACTGGACTCCTTGGGAGGCTGTTCCCACCTGCAGCCTCATCGGGGTCTCTGTGCAGATTTTGAGGCCTCTCTTGGGAAATGAAACAGTCAAATGAACATAATGCTCAGAAATAGGTTTATATGAGTCTTCTAACAGGAGCTGTGTCTTCCATGGAAAATTCTTCCTTGTCTAAGAAGCAGGAAAGGCTGAAAAACACTGAATTAGCAAAGATGCAGCCATTGCTGTTATCTGAACTGTGGTGTTTTCACTTCATCCTGGTTGTAGTGTGAAGAGCTGTTTGTAAGCTTGTCTCTTATACTTCCTTGCTATAACATTATATTAACTTTTGGATAGAAATAAAACAAGTTCTAATGCTCCCTTTGTGGAAGTACAGTATCTGTGATTATTGGTAGTTAAGAAATTATTCACTCTGTTCCAGAAACTCTTGACTTCCTTCATTTACAGCTGCTTGTCAGAGATACTGTGTAAAATACCTGCACAATATAGCAATCTGGAAAATTAGTGGTGGTATTCAGAAGTCACATTCAGGCTACTCTGTGTTCACATCATTAGCTAGCATACTGTAGGTCCTCAGCTCTGGGTATGTGCTGCATTGGCTTACCAATATTCAGTGGTTTATAAGCTTTATTAGAGTGTAAAACAGAGCTAATTTTTAAACTGCCTTCTGGTGCACTCACAGAAATGCTTCAGAAGTGAAATAAAGCTTTTAAAGCCTCCCTGTATGAGCCCCTCAGGGTGATGTTTCTTGATGGCTTCTGCACAGCCAGATCATCTGGTGGATTAAACTTAGCCTGTCATTAGACACACCTACATGTCTGGTCTCTACATGATGGCAGGGAGCCAGTAGCAACATAAATCTTCACAAAGCTTTCTGAACTTGTTTAAAAAAGAAATAATTTCCTGTCTCCCTCTACCCAAGTGCCGGTGTCTTATACCACTTTCTATGTAGTCAGAGTTCTTCCGCAGTCCCTTTAAGTGTGCTCAAAATGCACCTCTGAGATGGTGTCATCCATAAGGACCTTCATGAGTATTCTCAGGAGAAGCAGTAAAGACTACTGGAAAAATGTAAAGACTTAACAGTGAAGTCTTCTGTGCAATACCTGCCCACCAGAAAAGCCATTTACCTCCATTTTCTTTGGTATGATCTTACCCTAGATATTCTGACATTAGAACTCATTAGATGCTGGTGTTTCTCTGCACAGTATCTGTTTATTATTTTGCATGAAGTTCTTTTCTCCCTCTTTGGCCTCTGTCATTAAATACATTTGGAGGTGCTGTGGGAACAATGCTCCATGAAAATATTAGTTGGTAATGAGGGAAGAGGGAGATAAAGTTTTCTTCAGTCTATAAAAAAACTTCCTTTGACTTGTAAAACTAACTTTCATTCAAAATGCAGTAAAAAATATTTTGAAACATCAGTGGACAACAATATACGAGCAGAGGGTTTCTGATCTGAAATACATTCTGCAGTTCTCTTCAGGCCTGCATTGTCTGGGCTTCCTCTAAGTTCTATGTGCCTGGTCCTATTTTTTGTGTAGAAAGCTCTCTCCTTGTCCCTTGATATAAACATAACTGTGTGAAATGTAGATTGAATTTGTCCCATGATAATTTTAGAATTTCTAATACTTCTTTAGTAGTACATTCTGTTGTTATAGTCAAGTAATCACTCCCTCTAAAATAACTTATCATTTGGGCTACAAGACTATGTATGTAGATCTATCTTATAGAGTTGTATTTATTTGTATGCCTCTATGGTAAAATTCAATGGTATTGGAGATATATCAGATATTCTTGTGGTCAGAGCCAAAAGGCAGAGGTCCAGTATAGCCTGGGATCCCTCACACCTCAGCAAGGAAGAGAGTTTTGCATGAAAGTCTCAAAGAGAAACAGCCATGAAATCTGTGTGAGAGAATGAAAGCAGCATGAGCAAGGAGCAGATATTGCAAAAGCCAGGTGACTTGGAAAACCAGCTGTGGTGTTTGCTGGACAATTCTGGTTTGGGGCCCTATCTGCAAGAAAGACATTGAGGTGCTGGAGCATGTCCAAAGAAGGGCAGCAAAGCTGGTGACAGGTCTGGAGCAAAAGTTGAGAGAACTGGGAATGTTTGGTGTGGAGAAAAGGATGCTGGGGGGAAACCAGCATGCCTGAAAGTTGTAGTGCAGTGGGGGTTGGTCTCTTCTCCCATATAACAAGTGAGAGAAAATGGCCTCTAGTTATGCCAGGAAAGGTTTTGATTGGATATGTAGAAAAATTTCTTTGCTGCAAACGTTGTCATAGGCTGCCCAGGGAAATGGCCAAGTCACGATGCCTGGATGTGCTTAAGACACGTGGATGTGGTGCTTAGGGACTTGGCTTAGTGGTGCATTTGGCAGTGTGTTAGGTTAATGGTTGGACTTGATGATCTTTTCCAACCAAAATGATTCTAAGTTTCTATGAACCAGCTGTCCAAACCTAAAGAATGTGCTGGACCTGGTGTGGTAGCTTTTATCTTTTAATGATTCTTTTTATGTATTGCAGAATTTTCTGAATGAAAGCAATTAATTGTATAATATACTACACTATGCTATTTTAAATGTGACAAAAAGGTAATATATTTGTCGTTAAGGGAAGAGAACTGGTAAGATGTATGACATAATGTATTACTTTTAGGTTTTCCAAACAGAAAATGCATGTAAAATAAAAATGTTACCTTAGGTTTCACTACCTGTCAATCAAACCTATGCCATATCCTCCATATCAAGAGGCAGAGGAAAAAGTCATAGTGGAATGCTTCCCTGAATATAACTTATCAAAAATCTCTTAAATGGAAGCCTCTATTCTCCAAATGATCCTCTGCTTATTACATATTGGTAATAAAAGAAAAGCATGCTCACAGGTTTATTAGATAATTCTTATTATCAAAGTGCTGTTTTCAATCAAAAATGACCTTTCCTTACATTTATTGGGAAGCTAGCTTTACAGCACATTAAACTGAAGCTTTTGTGCAGGCACTGACAAGCTTGCTGTTCCAGAAAGAGGATCTTCAGTTTGTTTGCTCTCTACAACCCTTATTACAGACAGCTGGCTGTTTGATAAGATTATTTGGGGGGGTGGGAGG